>JBBBVM010000627.1:1800000-2108800 GCA_037355625.1 Petunia x hybrida
AGTGAATCTTTTGACTATTTATGAAAACGTTTTAATTTTTATTTTGATTAATTATAAAACCTTTTCATGCATAAATGTAGGCCTGGGCATCGAGCGAGCGAGCCGAGCCCGAGCCGAGCCCAACCGAGCTTACTATGTTACCGAGTCGAGCCGAGCCTGAGCCGAGCCGAACCGAGCTTTAAACTATACCGAGCCGAGCCGAGCTCAACCGAGCTTTGCTAGAGTTTGACCGAGCCCGAGCCGAGCCCGAGCTGACTCTTTTTCTTTTGTGTCCTCATACTTAATAATATAAAAAATAATATTTATTTATTTTTCATCATAATCATTAAAAAAACAGTTTTAGAGATGATGTTAAAAATATGATAAGTAGTTAAAAACAGTTTTATTCTAAAGTCTTTGCTTAAAACTTTGATACATCATAAGAAATAAAATAATAACAATTTTATACTCTAAGCTTCTAAGCTAGACAAAGATTCTTCATCACTGGAAACAAAATCAACATCGAACACCAGGTTTAGACTTCTTGTTTCAGCATCTAGCCAATCTTTTAAAACTACACACATTTCTATTGAAGTTGCTGTCATTGAGTGTCTTGTGTCTCCTAATACTCTTCGACCTGCAGAAAAAGCATATTCCGATGCTACAGTAGACACCGGAGGAGTTAACAAATCTCGGGCCATGGTAGACAAAATTGGATATGATTTTTGCCAATTTTTCCACCAGTCCAAAATATCAAAATTGTCTGCATCATACACTTGTTCACTGTTTAAAAATAAATTTAATTCTGTATTTATAGCCATATCACTTGAAGCAGCAGCTCTCTTTTTATTACTAATAATTTGTGCTAGAGGATCATTATTTGCACTGGAAACAATAGAAGATACACTTGAAGTAGAGGATCTTTCTAATTTATTATTTATTGTACTATTATAATTGGAGATTTTCTTTCACCAACAATATTGCGTTAGTAAATATTTTCATGACTTTTTTAAGCTTGTGTGATTAATTTAATACACATTTTTTTCTGCATCATACACTTGTTCACTGTTTAAAAATAAATTTAATTATGTATTTATAGCCATATCACTTGAAGCAGCAGCTCTCTTTTTATTACTAATAATTTGTGCTAGAGGATCATTATTTGCACTGGAAACCATAGAAGATACACTTGAAGTAGAGGATCTCTCTAATTTATTATTTATTGTACTATTATAATTGGAGATTTTCTTTCACCAACAATATTGCGTTAGTAAATATTTTCATGACTTTTTTAAGCTTGTGTGATTAATTTAATACACATTTTTTCTATGATTATTTTAGATCCTATTAATATATATTTTATTTTTGGTGAGAAATTCAATATTATGGTTATAATTTTACCATGTTAATAATTAAATGGTCAAATTAAAAATATGAATTGCATTTGATTTTTAGTATCAGCTATTTAGTAGGCTTAACCTTTACATTATGAGAAAATAAATTTGCTTATGTCAAATAAATAAGGATAAGAGTACAAGTTTATCAATTGTTAATTATATTAAATATTAATAGACTTCAAATTAGTAATTGAGACTAATCAATGAAAGTTATATTTTAAAGAGAAAATTACATAATAAATCAAGTTAACCGAGCCGAGCCGAGCCAGCTCTGTCGAGCCGAGCTTTGACCGAGCCGAGCTTGACCGAGCTTTGACCGAGCCGAGCCGAACCGAGCCAAACTTTGAATAAAACCGAGCCGAGCCCGAGCCGAGCCGAGCTAAAGGCAATCGAGCCGAGCCGAGTTCCGAGCTGGCTCAGCTCTATGCCCAGGCCTACATAAATGGATATGTCCTTCTACAATAAAATGATACACCTCTGTAGTTAAAGATATGCATTCACCATTAAAATAGCAAAATAGAAAGATGGGAGAGTTAGAGATTTTATTTTGAGAAGTCTCTGTAGGCCTAAATCAGTTTTAAGATTACAAATCGAATTTGGATTTGAATATAAGCAAATCTTCGTATCAAAGTTAAATAAATGCACGAAACAGATGTAAATGCGGAAGAATAACTTGATTTTAATATATGATCGTGAGTACAAATTTGGGCAGAGTTTCAGTATCTATTTCTGGATCCGTACAATGTAAAATGAAGTGCTATTTATAGATACAAAGTGTTATCCCACGTTCTCCACTACTTGTTCATGGCCAACCCATGTTTGGAGCATTTATGGGTGGAGTTAATGGGCAAAGTAGTGGACTGAAGTTATGGGCTGCAAAGCCGCTTGAACCGGGTGATTCATCGAGGAGCGAATAGATGACCTCGGTGGCAATGCCCTGCCGCTTGACCGAGGTGACTGTCATCGAAGCTCAGCTTGCGGCTCGCCTTCGGTGACGACCTCGGTACCTGACTTCGGCGATCCACTCATTTGCTTCGGTCTCTGGCTTGCCGTATGTGTTCAGTCGTTATCGATTTGCACGACCGGGGCGAATCATTTGTGCGGACAACAATCGAACCTCTGAATCAGTCCCCGAGTGGGCTTCGTCAATCGCCGAACCCAGATTTGCTAAAGCATCAGCCTTGGTATTTTCATCCCGAGGTACTTGTTTAACTTGCCATTCTTGGAATTGGGCCAAGATTCTTTGTGCTCGATCCAAGTACAGCTGCATTCTGGACTCCCGAGCCGTATAATCACCGAGGACCTGGTTTACTACAAACTGCGAATCACACCTTAGTTCGATTCTTTCCACCCCCATTTCTTTGGCCAGCTCCAAACCCGCTAAGCTGCCTCGTACTCGGCCTCGTTGTTGGTCACTTTTTTTAACCGAACCGAGTGCCTGACTTTCTCCTCGGTGGGTGCTCTCAAGACTATGCCTAAACCTGAACCTTTGGAGTTAGTTGCTCCATCGGTATGAAGTATCCATAGCCCCGAGGAGGTTCCTTTCGCCATGGAGTTTTTCTTTTCCGCTTCGGGCAGAATCCCAACACTAAAGTTGGCCACGAAGTCGGCTAGGACTTGAGATTTGATGGCTGTCCAAGGTTGATAGGTGATATCATATTCGCTCAACTCTACAGCCCATTTTGATAATCTCCCCGATAACTCAGGTTTATGCAATATGCTCCTTAAAGGGAAGGTTGAAACTATTGCTATTGGGTGACATTGGAAATAGGGTCGTAGTTTTCGAGCAGTAACAAGTAAAGCAAGTGCTAGTTTTTCCAAGTGTGGATACCTGGTTTCAGCGTCGAGGAGTATCTTGCTCACATAGTAGATAGGTTGTTGCTTTCCATCTTCTTCCCGAACCAGCACAGCGCTGACAGACACCTCGGACACAGCCAAGCAGACCAGCAATGTTTCACCTTCTTTTGGCTTGGCGAGCAACGGTGCGTTAGCCAATTATTGTTTCAAATCTTTCAACGCTTGCTTACACTCCGGTGTCCATTCGAAGTGGTTGTTTTTTCTCAAAATGGAGAAGAATTTGTGGCACCGCTCCGAAGACCTTGAGATAAATCGACTCAAAGCGGCGACTCGGCCAGTCAAGCGTTGGACTTCTTTCACCCCGGTCAGCTCCTCGGGGATCTCCTCGATAGCTTTGATTTTATCTGGGTTAGCTTCGATCCCTCGTTCAGAGATAATGAATCCCAAGAATTTGCCTGATCTAACGCCGAAGGCGCACTTCTCAGGGTTCAATTTCATGCCGTATTGCCTCAAAACAGAAAAAGCTTCCCTCAGATGATTCAAATGATCTTCCATTCGGATCGATTTGATGAGCATATCATCTATGTAGACCTCCACAGTTTTTCCAATATACTCCTTGAACATGCGACATACCAACCTTTGGTAAGTCGCCCCGGCGTTTTTCAGACCGAAGGGCATCACCTTATAGTAGAACTGACCGAGGTCTTCTCTTCGTCCTTCGGGTCCATGAGGATCTGATTATAGCCCGAATATGCATCCAAGAAGGTTAATAGTTTGTGTCCAGCCGTGGAGTCTATTAACCTGTCAATTTGTGGCAATGGGTAGGAGTCTTTGGGGCAAGCTTTGTTCAGGTCAGTGTAGTCTACACACATTCTCCACTTGCCATTCTTCTTTAGTACGACCACCATATTGGTCAGCCATTCGGGGTATTTCACTTCTCTTATGAAACCATTTTCTTGCAACTTGGTGGTTTCATCTTCGATTGCTTTCTTTTTTACCCTGGCGTGAGGTCTCTTCTTTTGCTTCACCGGGGTAAATTTTGGGTCCATATTCAGTTTGTGAGTCATGATCTCCGGATCGATACCAGTCATGTATGAATGAGACCAAGCAAAACAGTCATGGTTGGACTTCAAAACTTCAATAATCATTTTTTTCGACTCCGGGTCCAACTCCGAGCCGACAAACACTTTTCTTTCGGGGAAGTCTTTCAATAGGGTGAAAGATTCCAATTCCTCAATGGTGGAGTCCTCGGCTTTTTACTTCCGAGGCTCTTGAATACAAACCGGGATATTTTCGATTTCCCCTCGGGTATCCTCCCCGCTTGACCCAGGTTGCTGTAGTGGCTATTGCTTTGGCCCGGTCGGGGCGACTCCACTTTTTAATGCAACTGAGTAGCATTCTCTCGCTACTCGTTGCTCTCCTTTAATTGATCGAACTCCCCAAGGTGTAGGGAATTTAATCACTTGATGCAGGGTGGAGGGGACAGCTTCCATGGAATGGATCCATGGCCTTCCGAGGATCACATTGTATGCAAATCCTCGGGCATCACTTGGAACAACGTTTCCTTGATTACTCCTTCGGCGAACGTCTTGAGTGTGATTTCACCCAAAGTTTTCTTCGTGGAGTTGTTGAAGCCGGCTAGCACTGTTGCTTTGGGGACAACCTCCCCTTTGAGCCACATTTTCATAACAGCCCCGTAGCTGATTATGTTGACCAAGCTACCGGGATCGATCAAGACTCTCTTGATGTCAGAGTCGTTGATTCTCAACATGATGACCAAAGCGTCGTGATAGGGGAATATCATCCTATCACAGTCGTCATCGTCAAACACGATCTCTTTACCCGAGCCCCCAATTCGGGTTCTCTTCTCCATGGTGATCGATAGCTTGGCGAATTTCTTGGCCGCTGTGAAATTCACACCGTTCACCTCTGATCCCCCGGTGATGACATTCACAACTCTCTCCAGGGGTAGAGCCCGAGGTGGTTTCCCATCACCTCGGTTCTTGGAGAAATTGTCCTTTCCCTTGTCAGTAAGGAAATCAGCCAATACTCCCTTCTTCAGCAAGTGAGCCACCTCGAGGCGCAAGGCTTTACAATCCTCGGTCTTGTGGCCATAATCTACATGGAATTCGCAGTATAAATTATGGTCTCTCTTATCTGCCGGGGTCCTCATGTCCTTGGGCACCCTTACCCCGGTGGTCCCTTTGACTACATTGACCAGTTCCGAGGTCGATATATTGAAATTGTAGTCAAGGATCTGAGGCAGATCCTTCTTCGGGGCTGAAGCTAGGCCTGAGGGATTTCTTTGGCTCGTGCTGGGTTGAACCTTCCCTCCGAGCCGTTGGCTTATGTGTGAATTTGTGTATGAGTTTCCGAAGGAGTTTCCTAGCCTTTGACTAATAGGCTGCCTTGTCGAGGTATATGGTTCGTACCTTCCCTTCGGGTTGCCTCGCGACGCCTCGGTGCGGTGCGAGGATTCGCCTCGATTTTTATAATTATAACCTCGGGTTTTGAACTCAGCTTCCTCCAATCTGATTTTTGGAGTAAGTTCGCTTGTGCAGATCCTCCCATGTTAGAACCTGATATTGCTGGAGCTCCTTCCGCAATTCAGCGGCAGCGTCAGAATTGCGAATATTGATACCCTTTTCAAATGCCATGATGGTCAGGGTATCGTCCATCTGAGGTAGTTCCATGCGCTCGGCGTGGAAGCGCTCAAGGAATTCTTTAAGTGGTTCACCGGGCCTTTGTTTCACCTCGCATATGTCCTCCTTAACAAAGGCGCTGGACATTTCCTTGAAGGTGGAAATCGACCCCGCTGGTAAGCACATGTACCAACGCAGAGCCCCCTTCTCCAAGGACTCGCCAAATTTTTTCAAGAACATCGACTCGAGCTCTATTGTCGTTAAGTCGTTGCTCTTTACCATGGTCATGTATTCTCTCACATGTTCTCTGGGATCGGTGGTCCCATCATATTTCTTCAAAAATATGAGTTTGAAGTTCTTGGGGGTTGGGGCTGGAGCCGCTTCGGGCTTGAAGGGCAGCTCCCTATATTGATCTATATCAAGATCATCTTCAACTTTTGTTAACCCCGGCATGCTCTCGAGGCATTTTTCCACGCGTGCCTCGATGCGAGCCTCGACGCATGTTTCAATTTCCTTGGTCAATATTTCGATATCGACCAAGGATTTGTTTCAGCCACGGTGGGAACCATCCCGAAGTGTGGCATTGCAGTTGGTATATTTCCCGAACCCCCAGACGTGGCTCCATTGTAAGGTCCCCCTGTTATCGCGCCCGCAGGAACGAAGGGCAGGATGCCTCCACCGGGAGCCGAAGGCTGGGTGCTGTTCGGTGCTGCACTATTCCTTGCTTCCAACGAGGCGCGGAATTCAGCGTTAATGTTAACTTGCTCATCCTGTCTATTTTGGAGAGCTCTTAATGCGGGTGACAACGTAAGCTTGGAACTCTTCGGTTGTCAATGGTGATGTGGGCTGTTGGCTCGACGGAACGTCAACCCGTACGCTAATATTATCACTGTTGTCAGCCATAACGTCGTTGAGTTGTAAGCTTTGACGAAAAAGGACGTGAAACTTTGGAACAAAGCGTTTCTGCTTATATCCCTACAGACGGCGCCAATTTGTATGTGCCTAAATCAGTTTTAGGATTACAAATCGAATTTGGATTCGAATATAAGCAAATCTTCGTATCAAAGTTAAATAAATGCACGAAACAGATGTAAATGCGGAAGAATAACTTGATTTCAATATATGATCGTGTGTACAAATTTGGGCAGAGTTTCAGTATCTATTTCTGGATCCGTACAATGTAAAATGAAGTACTATTTATAGATACAAAGTGTTATCCCACGTTCTCCACTACTTGTTCATGGCCAACCCACGTTTGGAGCATTTATGAGTGGAGTTAATGGGCAAAGTAGTCGACTGAAGTTATGGGCTGCAAAGCCGCTTGAACCAGGGTGACTCACCGAGGAGCGAATAGATGACCTTGGTGGCAATGCCCTGCCGCTTGACCGAGGTGACTGTCATCGAAGCTCAGCTTGCGGCTCGCATTCGGTGACGACCTCGGTACCTGACTTCGGTGATCCACTCATTTGCTTCGGTCTCTGGCTTGCCGTTATGTGTTCGGTCGTTATCGAGTTGCACGACCTGGGCGAATCATCGCGGGTCGAATTTTTACCCAATACAAAGTCTATTTGAGACAGAAACAAAGGCAGAGTCAAGATTTGAACACAATGGGAGTATATATATATATACAGCGAGAGTCAGGGTGTCAAATAATACATATTTTAATTTTTCAAATTTTTATACAACAAATATAGAATTTTTGTAGGCATCAACGGATGTCGGTGCACCAGTATATTTTTTGCACATGGGTCCGCCTCTGATTTGAGAATTACAAAATACTTTAGGGTTAAAATAATAAAAGACTTGGTCACCCCTATTTAAGACTTATGGTTAATTTTGGTTTATAATCGCTTCTGGAGCTTAGCAAATGTGTAAAAATAACAAATAAAAAATAGAAAAATATCATATTAAGCATACACACGTTGACTCTTTTACTTCTTGTTCATAAAATAACGAAAGAAATAGAAACTAAATCAAAGGAAGGGTATGATACAATTGAATTTCTTGCGTAAATAATTGACGTTCTAAATTTATTGAGCTAGAAATGGTATACATTTCATTTCAAAATCTTTCGCTAATTTTTGTATCACAAATTATTTTTTAGGACTTTACGGAATTTTACAATTTTGAAGAGTGTGTTCAGTATGTTGAAGCTAACATGGAGAAGTATGGGCCATTTGATGGTGTTCTAGGTTTCTCTCAGGCGAGTATTATTGTTCTTCTCTTGGAATCTTAAACAAAATTTCATTCTATAACAGGTTTCGTATAATAAGTTATTTGGAGTGCTATATGTGATTAGTATTCTCTGTTCAGGGAGCTATTTTAACTGCCGCAATGCCTGGAATGCAAAGAGATAAAGTGGCCCTGACCAAAGTCCCAAAAATTAAATTTGTCATCATAATGTCAGGGGCCAAATTTGGAGGGTCCTTATTTACTGGATGCCCCAAGCTAGCTGCTACTGCATTTTCATCTCCAATTGAGTGCCCATCTTTGCACTTCATGGGTACATTCCATGGCTAATTGGCAATTGCGCTTCTTACTTTGCTGCTCTAGCATGTACTAAAATAACTTATTAGTATAAAATAACTTATTCGTATCTAGTGTTTAGGTTGAATACGTAAATACAAATTACTCAATCATACAAAATTTATGTGAATTCACAGACATATTTTTAGTTTATTTTCAAAAGTTTTCTACGACGAGTTCATTTGATTATAATTCTTTTTACATGGAAGTATTTTCCATCTTTTTTATGAATTATGATGATATGTTTTGTACAGGTAAGAAGGAATCCCAAAAGGCAAAAGAAGAACTTGTTGAGTGCTTCGTGAATCCAGTTGTGATTCATCATCCAGAAGGGCACATGGTGCCAAGATTAGGTAATTTCTTAAATTCCCCTAGAAAATGTAAAAATAACAGTAATTTTACATTTTTTGGTCAAATTTACAACATAATTCGCTTTCTATACTGCGTGGAATAAAGTTAAAAGCATTGAGGCTTCAACTTTAAACCAATATGCTGTTTCATATTATTAATGTTTGAACAAAAGTTAAAGCATACTAATGCATCTTGTGTTTCCTTAAGTAATCAGAGTCTGACCCCTTTTATGTTTTCATTATTGATCAGATAATGGAAGTATGAAAATTGTGACAGCATTTATCAACAAGGTCCAGAAAATTAAGATGCCATTGCAGGGAAACTCAAAGTTGTAACTCTTTCTCGTCGACAGAGTATCAGAAATGTACTTGTGGAAGCATATCCATTTAATTAGCTTGAAGAATAATTAATAAACACCAATTTTGAATTGGTAATTCAACTTTGATATGTAATAAACTTAACCAAATTCTCTTCACACGTAATTTGGTTTCTTTTGTCTTTGTTGTGTTGGACTTATTTACTCATAAGGGTATATATATTACATCATTCGGTTTCTTATTCTGTTTTACCATTGATACCTGCAGAAAATAAACCTTTAGATCGATCAGCTTAATTGATGAGTGCTTCAATTAAAATGTGCTCAGTTATGGAGAAATGAGAGAGTCCAACAGCTGATGGGTCACAAATTTAAATGGGCCAGGCAGCCAAATTTGGCTTCGTAGCCTGTTTGCACCGTGCTAATTAAATACTAGCCAGTGACGCAAAATTATTTGAAAGAAAGCCAGCTCCGAACAAGTCTCACTATTTTATACTGGGACTTTGAATTAAAATGGTCAAAGTCCCAGCGTTTTATACTGGGACCACTTAAACACTAATCACAGTATAAAATACTGGGACTTTGAACATGTTAGTTCAAAGTCCCAATATAAAATACTGAGACTTTATATATAACGCTCCAGGTACTTTGAACATGAATCACAGCATAAAATACTGGGGCTTTGAACATGTTAGTTCAAAGTCCTAGTATATAGTACTGAGACTAGTCAGGAGTGTTTGCCAAGACTAATAGAGTGTAAGTGTGCATGCGAATGTTTGGCTATTTTTCAATTAATTTTGAAACGGTAGATAAAATTCACTTAGGGCATCCAAAATTGGCTAGTTATCAAAATTACCCCTGTTTAGAGCCAAAAATTTTCACCGGGTGCCCTACATGAGGAGTAGTTTTGCAATATTGTCTCCGTTTAACAATGTTTTAGCAAAATACCTCTATATTGGCGCGGAGCCAAGACTTCAAGGCACAAATTTGTCAGTGTTGGCAGCCAGGACTTCAAGGGCAAGTGTTGTCTTGCCAACACTTTAAGTTATATGGCAAGAATGCAGGAAGAGATTGGAAGGCGCAAGTGTTGTCTTTTGCCAACAGTTATGACAAAGTTCTGACAAGTGTTGCCTTTTGCCAATACTTGAAGGGCAAGTGTTGGCAAAAAGAGAGGGGTTAAAGGCAAGTATTGGTATTTTGCCAACACTTACGACCAAGTGCTACACGTGTTGCCTTTTGCCAACACTTGAAGGGGCAAGTGTTGGCAAATAAGAGGGATCAAAGGCAAGTCTTGGTCCCGTGCCAGGAGATTGACAAGGTGTTTCTGTGCAGAAATTTTCATTAAATTTAACAGGGGTATTTTTGCAAAACCACTGTTAATGCGTTTGGCTTACCGTCATTTTCGGTTAATAATATAGCGGGGCCCGCGGTAAATATTAGAACATCCACAGCAGGTGGTCGCCACGCCTCAAAGCCAATCGTGAACTTTTCGACGCCCGCTAGAGCGGGTAAGCAAACCGGCGAGTGTCACCCCAAAAACTAGATCACAAAGTTGCTTAAAAATTTCCTCTAGGCTAAAAGGGTGGACTTTCAAACGGCCGATGGGAACTTAGATGAGTCTCGGAACTAAATTCCCTCAGTCTTTTACGTTCCCATTATCTGATTCCGTATCGGTTTATCATTACTTATGGTGTCATCTTTATACAAAATGAGCCGTTTAGAGCGCCAGTCAATGAATAGCTAGTGATCACAAAATTTTTTTAAATAATAACAGGCCCAGTTCAAAATTCCTAAAGTTTGAATTATCATAAATAAAATAGGATTTTTGGTTTCTAGTATTTCAATTCAAATTCCAGGACAATTACAATCCAGAAACTTTTCCTAGAGTTCGAGCGACTAGTATTGAAAAATATTTCGTGTTTCTTAGTTGTGGAGTTTTAAGTAACTTTGAAAACGTGCATTATTCATACATTAACGCTCTAAAAAGTGGCTATTGGTCAAATTTTGTGGGTTGAGTTAATTGATTTGGATCAACTTTGAACGGGGAAATTTTGATCAGTAGCTATTTTTGGACGCGCTTATTGGGACTATCCAGCGTTTCAAAATTCATTGAAGAATAGCCAAAAATTCGCGCGCACACTTAAGCTCCATTAGCGTTGGAAAAACACCCCAGACTAGTCCCATAACAAAAAACTGAGTTGTTCAAAGCCCAAGTATTTTATTATGGGACTGAAGAAGTCCCATAACAAAATAATCTCATAACAAAATAATGGGACCTTGAACTAACATGTTCAAAGGTCACATTATTTTGTTATGGGACTTTATCCCATTATTGATTTATTCCCATAACAAAGGTCCCATCAAAGGGATAAATCCCATTATTTTGTTATGGGACTTTATATATAAAGCTTCAGTCCCATAACAAAATGTTGGGGCTGTGAACAAGTAGCCCCAGTATTTTGTTATGGGACTGAAGCTTTATACAAAGTCCCATAACAAAATGTTGGGGCTTTGAACAAAACTTGTTCAAAGTCCCAGTATTTTATATTGGAATTTGTCCGGAGGTGGCTATTTCTCAGCAAATTTATTTTTGACGGCTACAAATCAATTAGCACGCGCCAAATAGGTCCCTACACAAAATTTTTACTGTTGAAAAAGAATGAATTTTTTTTAACATAAATAGCTACCTTAATTACCAGCTCTCAGCACCCTTTTCATATATCCAATAAAGTAGCAGAAAAAAGTAACCAATGTGGTAGAAACCTATCAATAGAAAACATATCCATCTCCCTCATTTCTCGCCTCCCAATTCTCCATCCAAATTTTCATCTGCCAGTTACGATCCACTTCAACAAGAATAAATATCCACAATAATTACAAAACTAGCAGAAACCACCCAAAAGTCTAGTTCACCCCTCATCAAATCTTTCGTTGATTATGGATACATATGGGTTACTTTCCTTTCACATATATATATTCTCGAAATATGTTAAATGTATAATACAGTTTACACAATGTAACACATAATTAATACAGCATTATGAATTATATTGAGGTGTATTTAAATGTTTATTTTAAATTACATATACTTTGTATAATAATGGTGTATTTTAACTAAAATATCTGCTGTTTTTGAAATTCTTTACTAACAC
The DNA here is from genome assembly GCA_037355625.1 of Petunia x hybrida. Classification (NCBI taxonomy): domain Eukaryota; kingdom Viridiplantae; phylum Streptophyta; class Magnoliopsida; order Solanales; family Solanaceae; genus Petunia; species Petunia x hybrida. The sequence continues at coordinate 1,812,161 of JBBBVM010000627.1, forward strand.
TATCATTAATGTAAACTAGTATAGTACCCGCGATGCGCGGTCGACATCTAAAAAGAAATGAAGTGATAAAATTTTGATATTTACCAATATAGTTCCTTAGGCTTTTTATTTTTGTTTAAATCCCCCTTAAGATGGCATAATAAGAAAATTGGATCAATCAATGGATCTTTTATTCGTTATCGATTAAGTTGTGATTTTGCTATATTTGAGTACTTTAATTTAATTTTTTTAAACAATATTTTAACTGTTTGATTTCTATGCAATGTACATCCGACAAATATGTTAGCCAATAACATAAAATGATATAAATTTAGAGGAAACCAGTTCTACTGATAGAAATAATTTATACAAATAGTCTGAAACTAAATGGTGATTCTGAATTAGTTTAAAATATCAAATAGAGAACTCCTTTTATGAATTGGATTATTGTTTATATGATGTGTATTAAGTCTATAAAGTTCTATATGACCGTCTTCTTTACCTTTGATTTTTTTCCACTTGTATGATTTGCTAACTAATGGTTGATGTTAAAATTTTCATTTAAATTCTCATATAAAAGAAATTGCTTAAATTTTAGATGATATAATTTTATTTAAGAAATCAAAGGAAACAATTATATATTGATAACGTAAACTGGAAAAACCTATGAGCAAGAAATGGAATTAGTTAAAGAGGTCCAATCGTTTCTTCAATTTGAAGTTCTAGGGCGTTTTACATATGATAATATGAATTTTACATTGTCTCCTTTTACCAAATTCATATGGTAATATGCATTTTACATAGTTCCATGATTTTCCTGCAACTTAAATTCATTATGTAACGAACCCATGAAATGTATATGGATAAGTTTCAGATTAATCATCAAAGAATCCGTTTGAAGTCCTACTTTGAGAAACTTTTTCTAAACTTCATGATGCAATTGAACCAAATGACCCTTCATCTGTCACACTTGCCAAATGCGAAAGGAGAAGAAAAAGTAACATGACAATAAATTAACCTTCACCAACTTGAGTACCAATTTGGTTATGCATCGGAACCCGCACAAAATTATCATAGTAAAAAGTTTGACGATACAAATTGGTAATAGCACATAAACAACTCTATGAACTTAAGCTCCCAAAATCAATCAAAAGGAAGTTTTAGGATACAATTTATCATCCAAAAAGAAAAAAAACTAGAAAAGTTAATCTAATTCCATGATTATGCAAACAGGCCTACCACATTAGATATACATCTAAACTCGTGTGAATATCAACCTGTTTAAAAATATTCCCATGGACATAAATATCTGATTCATAACAAAGTGTACCAAAATTAAATTATGCATTTTACCATATAATACATCTCTTTTGAAGCCTCATACATGCAACACGTCGTGTTTTTCCTCTTTTTTAACCACTCGCCCTCTTAACCGTGTTGCTTGACAGAGTTGTGCATTGATCTTATTGTCAAAACTACTATGGAGTCTCCCTTATCTAATCTATTTTTTTATGAAGAGTTTTTTCATGAGAGATCATCTCATAATCAGCCTTTGAATCCTACAAAAAGTAAATTGTGAAGGTTCTAAAAGTCTAATGTGTAAAATAAATAAAAAAAACCTAGATTGTTTATTAGAATACAAAAGATAGCAATTTAAACAATTGAACTGATTCTCTAAAAATTATTAAAAGTGAGTTTTTATCAATGTAAAATTCTTATCATCACCCGTTCATTATTGAAATAGTTAACAAAAAATAATAACATCAAAATCTACTCGATAATAATATTTTATTTTGAAATCAAACTGCAATTCCAAATACTTCTAAACCTTCCCTCAGTTTACTGGCATCCCTTCTATGATTCTGGTGCATCATGATTCTAAAGCAACAAATAGATAAAATCTATACCATCCATGATACATACATTTGAAGCTTGTTCCTTTAACGGAAAAACAATGTGATTAAAACTTTTAAAGTTATGTTTAGTAATTAAAAGCTTCCAATTCATAATTTCATATTCAACTCGGATGAGGTAATCTATATGTTGTAAATAGAATTTGCTAATAACCAAAACTGATTGAAACTAACCTGGAGTAGCATAATTGCCAGTTTTACATTTTTCATTTATAATCAATAGAAAACCATACCCTTGTGAATTTAATGAGGATGCATTCAGATTTTTTTCCCATCCTTTGATCTTCTGCCTTCCAATTAGTATTAACCCGTCCTGACATCATATTTGTGTTTTCTTATCTCCCGTTGATCCATTCTTGTATCTTGTAGTCTTCCCGGCTATATATAAAAATTGAAAAAGTACTAAGTTTTTTTTCATCAAACTTATTCCTGTACAAATTACAATTCACAATATTAAAAGATTAAAAGGTTAGATAAAAAGCATACTTGCATGTATACATGGTTCTATTACTTTGATGCTATGAGGATGACCACTAATGCTTTCTGCGTATAAATGCATACTGGAATATCGAGAGATTACAAACACGATCTGCACTTTACCAATACAAATAAAGACTGCAAGATAAATGTGCTAACTGGAATTTTTTAAAAGTAAAATCTCACGTAAATATAGTTAATAATCCATCAAACAAAAACTTTTGATAAACACTAAGCAGCAGCAGCAACACGATTATAAGGTACCGTCAAAGATTGTTATTTGGATGGATTTTTTTATTTAGTTCTTAGAAATTACTTTTGTGATTCCATATTTTTCCAAAAGAATAAAAAGTCGTATGGCTGCAAGAACTTCCACATCTTGATAATAGCCGTAGAAACCTGTCAGCATAAAGATAACTACAAAAAGAACGTGTTTACATAATAGGCTAAATTTCAAGTTTTGCAGATAAACACAAAGGAAACCGTAAATTTGAAAGAGACTTAGGATTAATAATTATTACCACTATGAAGATGGTACAATCTGCTCTACTTCTAACCTTCATATTGGCCTCACCAAAATGCTTGGTAACTGCAAATTTATCAGACATAAAAGTAATGAATGGTCGAGATCATAAATTCTTGTTTGGCTCCATAAATCAAAAGTATAATACAAAATAAATAAAAATATTTTGTATAATAGATTAGTACATTTACATATATTCGAATACACATATATACAAATAAGAAAACAAAACAGAAGAATAGTTCTAACCTTGAGACATTTGCTATTCCAAAATATGCAACAAAAATCTTTCAATTCGCAGAAAATATGAAGCAAGAGAAGATGACAATTTCTACAATTTCTATAGAACTATACAAATTGATGTAGCAGAATATTTTAGGAGGAGTCAATGGTAGATAAAACTGCTTCTGCATTTTTGTAGGAGAAGCAGTTCCCAAATAAGCGGCAATCTTCAAAATAAGAGATATCTTAAAATTGGACTCATATTGAAAACCAAAATCATGCTGACTCACGTTGGAGAATTTTTAGGAGGAGATATGAGAATTTTTAGGATGAAACTACCACCTCAACCAATTAGAATAATATTAAAGAAAAAAAAAACGGTTTTATCCTTTTAAAAATTATACAACGAACTTATCTTTAAATGAAAAAAATTCGAAAATTAACTGCGAATTGACATTGACGTCGGCATAATGGGAACGTGGGAGTTGGCAAAAATTTCAAACTATAAAATACAAAAATTCGAAAATTAACTGTAAATTGACATTGACGTCACGATAATGGGAACGTGGGAGTTGGTAAAAATATCAAACTGTTAATCTTAGTTTCAATTTTAAAATATAGAGTTAACTACCTAAGTAAATTTCAATTAATTAGTTAATTAGTTAATCTTTGTCCTAATATCACATATGGCATGTTATATTGCTTCCTCTTTGGCTTAAGGAAGGGCTTCACTACCCTCCTTTTAATATAGATATAGATATAGATATAGATATAGATATAGATATAGATATAGATATAGATATGGTTTCTATAAGTGTAATATTCCCAAAAAGAAAGGGACATTCTAGCCCCGTCAGAATCATTGTTTTCATTTTCTAAAACGTATACCTAACGGCTGTATATTATATAAGTGGTTGTGTGGGTGACTATTTCTGTTAGTTTTTCAAAACGGAAAAGGGACTAAAATAAGGAAAATATTGTGAGAGAGTTCTAAAATAAGGCATACCTATGTTAGTGGTAATTATCGGACAATTGAAAATGTTAAAGGTAACATGTTGTAACAGCCCAGCCCGCCAGTAATATTGTCAAATATTTAATAAATTAAATAAATATAAATAAATTTAATTAGAAGAGTCAAAAATTGAAATTAAAATACATATAGTACCTATATTCCAATTTATATGACTTAGTATTGTTCTTTATAATGGTTTCATAAAGAGTGCTATGTTCTTTGTTTATTAAAAAATTACATTAAACTTGTCATTTTACTTTTATTAAGATGATTTTTAGTCAAAGAAATATTTATGAGTTGTCTTGTTAGAAAGTTCAAAAGTATTTAATATTCTTTATTAAGCTCTTTACCCAATCAAGTACTCCCTCCGTCCCAAATTAGTTGACGCTTTAGTAAGATTTGTTTGTCCCAAATTAATTGGCGCTTTAGGATTTCAAGATATTTTTTGCTCATTCTTTCTAAGTATATCCTTAATTATTAAAGGTATTTTCAAAAAAAAAATTTAATAATCATATATTAAATAGGGGTAACATAGTAAAATGTATACTCTATTTATTGATTTTCTTAATGGGCGTGCAAAAGCTGAAAGTGACAACTAAAATGGGACGGAGGGAGTATTTTCGTATAGATTGGGACCGATATAGTCAAGGTGGATAAATGAATTAGAGTTACTGATATTTCGTCTTACTTACTGGGTTTCGAATATATTATTTATACTTTTTAAATGAATTTTAAATATAAATACACGATTTAGGCAAAAGCTAGTGGTTCCGACGAACCCCTAGTCCTGCCTCTAAATCTGCCCCTGGATATAGTATCAATTAACCAAAGATATGTGATTACTTAGAGCTTATAAGCAAGACACTTACCTTGTTTTTATTTGTTTCGTGCGAGAACATTTTTTTCAACTCTGTGCTCTAATCTTTGGGTATGCCAATTCTTGCTTGTGATTCAATTAACTCACGATAGAAAGTAAGTAGAGATACAATTATGAAGGATGTGACGAGTGCAAGGTTTGAAAGACTTCCTAAGGATGCTTCAGTGAATAATGTTGAGAAAAAGCAAAGGTTAGTTATTGTTTACCATTTGTGTGGAAGCATGAAGTGAATCATTTCATACATGCAGTTACCCTATTTTTAGCACTGATTTGATTCTTTCTTTAACTTTAGAGTACACAGAATGGGGCCAAAACCTACAAGGTAAATGGAAGTCATTGATGCCCTATGCACAGATGTGGTACTCTCCGGAGTCCTCACATGCCCCCAACCACTAACCTAACAATTTAATTCCCTTTCTCAAATTAATTTGTTGGTTATTTTTGTTATGTTGGCTAGAAAAACTACTGTAGCATACTTAGCTAATCTCCCCTCTCCCACCCCTGGAGGTTACGGGCATATGCATATGGGGAGACATAGAGGATTGAGTCATAAAATAGAAAGCACACACTGAGTTTCATTTTATCTGCCTTATACATTACAAGTAGTTTATTTCATTTAAAATGAACGAATACCGTTAATTATATTTTAAATCACCTATAGTAATAATTTTTTTTTTAACAAAAGAAAGCATAATGTCAATATATAAAAGTTAAACTTGTTTTGTTTTGAGATTGGCCATCAGATATACTACTACATGCAATTTGTTTTTTGTGTCAACACCAAACAAACCATTTCACAACCAATTCTTTCATTGCTTAACAAAAAGTACCTAGCAGGCATCGCATAAGAGCTTGAGTGAAGCATTAAGAAAATGCCAGACTAATTAGAGACCAAGTACTATATCAAGAATTCCAGTTGTTGGGAAAGCAGTTCATCACTGATGAAAAGAAGAATTTGGAGAGTAACTGGGAGATGCTAACGTGTGACAGAGAAGTAGTGACATAACAGGAGAAAAAAGTAGTTGTTTCTTTTCATCTGTCTGCATGTATTTATCTGTTTGTGCACTTAATAAGTACACAAATTTATGCTGGGGAGTGGGGACTGGGGGAGATAAGGGTATATTTGTATTTGTATTTGTCAGGGAGCAATGAGAAGTCATATACTAGTCTTTTAAGGGGATCACATGAATCCTAGTCAACTTGTGCTATCTTATACTGTGATTCTTTATAGCATGATCTTTACTGTATTTTCTAGTTCACCCATCGTCACCTCCCTAACCGTTTGGCTTCTAAAGATGGTGATGTTGAGGGAAGAGTGCAGCAGATTAATTATCCAATAGTTTGTTATGTGTTGGAAAACATTTATGGATGGTGAAGAGTTCGGTCAAATGAGTGTGGAGATGGAGGAAATTAAGTAGCCCTGCATGTTGGGATCTACGAAGAGAAAGATGGCCAGCGGAGTTATAGGCATATAACGGGTTGGTTGGTTTAGCGCCCATAGTCTAAAGATGTATAGCTGAATTAATAAGAAAAACATCTATATACTTGTGTGGTAAAACTCATAATAGCGTGAGACCATTTGGATAAATCGTAGTATAGATTTTAGTCCATAGAAATTTCTTGAGATCGACAGATGAGTGGAAAGCTAGACAAAGGGAGTTCTGGGGCTTTTTGCTACATGACCTCCCAAGTCTTCAATTAAAAAAATGACCTCCAAATTTTAAGAATTGACTAGATGACCTCCTCTTTTTTAATTAGGATTAGGACTTAATTACACAAGAAAAGACCTACACGTCCCAACCCTTCAAGTTCCAGATATTACACTTTGGCCCATTACCAAAAAAGAAAAATTTTCTCCCCCTTCCAAAATTTGCTGCGCTATTCCCTCTCCCCCCTCCTCCTCTCGATCCAGTCGCCTCCATTGCTCTCTTCTTCAGCTGAACCTTGTTTTAGGGCCCAAATCCAACCATTTTGTTCCATAGCTATTAGAAATCCAATTCCCATCTTCAATTTGCTCTCATTTCTTGATTTATGATTTTGGGAAGCTTTTAAAATTTCAATTTCAAAAGGTTCTAATCCGTTTATCGTGGTGGGTGCAATTACTTCGAATTGAGTTGATATCAACTTCATCGTACTATACGAAGTGTTTTATTGAGCTGGTAAGCTGCTTTATCATATCCTCCACTGTTTTTGTTCCATTAGAACAACTATGCTTCAGTTCGATTAGAACTCTGTTTTGTTCATCGACCTGTTTCAGTATATTATTGACTTGTTCATATATCAGTAAATAGAGCTGTTATATGGTGCTATGCAGTAGTGGGTGCTGATTACAATGGGTAATGGGTAGAGACGCCTAAATGCTGGTCTTGGCGTTCCAATACTAGTTCAACAGTACCTAATACATTGAAATTGGAGGGTACATTTGACGAGTTGATTGACAGCGTCACTGAACGCGGACAATTAACTTGTGATAGCACCGACGTATCCATTAGTTATATGCTTAGTGCTGCGCCTACAAGGGGAAAAATAGCCCCATCGTTCATTAGGAATGATAGTGATTTGCGCATATACCTCCTAGATGTAGATGGTAATGGTAGTAGGCCTATTCTTTATATTTCGCGGGTCGAGAAGTTGGCCGCAGCTTCAAATGCTGTTGCGGCATCTCCCATAGCAGCTTCAAATGGTTGAGTCCAGCAATATTATTGGAGATGGGGCAAATCACTCTTGTACAAGAATGATGAGAAGGCTACGAGCCATCTTCGTAGTGCCTTCGTGGGAGATAAAAGAACCTGTACATGTAAGACATTTATCAAAAGGGGCAGGAAAAGAGTTCAGAACATACCATACATCGGTGTATCATTTACGTCCAAGAAGAGAATGAATAAATGTTCAAATTGTAAGCGACCCGGCCATTAAAAAACAACTTGCCCTCTGGCTCAAAATAGACAGTGATTTATTATTTATTGTTTTTTTCCTTATGAGTGTAATAATTTATTTTTATGAACATTTGTAATAACTTTGTGAACTGAATAATTCTGTTTCTTTGCAAAATTAGCTAGTGTTTAGTCTTGTTGTTTATTAGAATTAGATATGTTGATAATAGACCCTTTTTTGCTGCGGTTGAGGTTCTTAACTCTCGATTTTAACAAGTTGACAAAAAATCTTAACTATCTTTATTGATATTTGTAGCAATTACTGTTGGTTGTAGACTTTTTAAACATAGACCAACTCAGCATAGACTGAAGACATCATTTCCAACAGTTAGCTTGCTAGTGGATTGTGTGGTTGATAATCGGCCAGTTTAAACGGGTGCCAGGTTCTTTAAAGGGTGCACTGCCCAAAGTTATGAACTATCCTATCTGATACATTGGCTCCAATAACTCCTGTCTTTTGACCTTTCTCCCGTATAGAGTATAAATAGGGCCATCATTTCCAAATTTTTTTAACACCGATCAACAAGTTAGTTCATCTACCCCTATTTTTTACACCTCTTTGATCTCCTACCAAGCCTCTTAAAACATGCCAGAAGATGCAGGGGGATGCAAGTAATGACTATGTCTGGCCGTATGGAATGTACATCATTACAAGAACCGTCAATGCTTCACTCTTACTGTGAATAGTTATTCATGTATAAATGATGATCTAGTAAGTTTCGTACCTCGTTCTTTAATATTTGGATTTGACTAAATAATGATCTATTAGTTATTTCATTTTTAACACATTAAACGCTCTACTCTTTGATTATATATTTTTTCATGGAACATAGCATATCTTTTACCTGACTACACGATGCAAGCTGTTATCTACAGCGGTGATGTTAGATACTTCATGGAATTCTGTGTGACACCATGTCGCAAAACGCTTCAGCGAGGTTGGTTAAGGTTTATTAATGATCGTCATATCACTCAAGGCCAAGTTCTCCACTTTTAAATAATGCGCCGACATCCTGAATATGGTCTTTGTTTTCGTGTGCATATGTTGCCACGAATAAGAGGACCTCTTTAACCGTTTAGCAAAGAAAGCTCTTTTTTTAAATTAATATATTTATTAAAAATATTATCAATGGAAATGGGTGATATTTTGTCGACGTATTAATTTTGGTGTTCCTACTGTTAAGTTTGTTATAAGTTATTATTTTTAGTCGAAGTAAACAGTATTTGACGATCTTCCAATTTACTCTTAGTTAATGTCTTATTGTTCATATACTTAGCAAAGTTGATAATAAACTCTTGATGCATAAGAAATTGGTATTTGTTGGCCATGTATGCGTAGTTCACAATCGATCTTCCATTGGCGACACTATACTTTAAATGGATTTTATTCATCTATAGTTGAAATTTTTTTCTGGAGTAGGAATAAAATACTGTGTAAACTACTATACATGGTCTTCACTAAATAAATGTTGGATTTAAACTAAATTGAATGTTTGTTGTTCAAGTTGGCTATTCGTTCATATACTAAAAACGCATAGACTAAAGACAAATACATATTCAAATAATAATAACTAGTTGCCGTATATTAATAGACAACAAACTTAATGAGCAAGCTAAGTATATTGACAGGTAGATAATAGGTGGTTGGGAAACGTGTCATATTTAAAGGAGTGCACTGCCCAAGCTTGTCATGTCCCGTCGGATTTAATGGCGTGGGAAGTCTCACTGGAAAATGGATTTAATCATGACTATTAGACGAGACCCCTGTAACACCCTCACCCCAATCCGTTTCACCTTCTTCTTCTTATTCTTCTTCTTCTTCTTCTTCTTCTTCTTCTATTTCTATTTCTATTTCTATAAATAGGACCATTGTTTACACTTTCTTTCACACAATTTCAACTGAAAAATCTCAACTTTTTGTAAGGCTTTTTCCTGCACAACAATGTCTTCTTCCCAAGATGCACTGCTAATCCGTCAAGCTCTAGACATACTCATACGAAGAATTAATGAGGACAGGCAGCGCCAAGAGATGAATGTTCGGCGCATTGCACATATTCTTCGTGCAATGTGTCGCAGTGTCGGTATCAACCCCGACGACCTCATCACCCCCCAAGTTCCCCTTAATTTGTATTTTTATTAAGTATGTTAAATGTTTTAAGTTAGTTTAAGTATGTTAAATTTTTTAAGTTAGTTTTAAGTATATATGCATTTTGTTTTTTGTTATTTTGTAAAGAGGTTTCTGATTAAAGAAAGCTTTTTAATATGTAAGTATTAAAAAAATGTGAATGGAATTGGGAAATTTTGCTGCCGGCGTACTAATTTTGGGGCTGCTATTGAATTAATACTTGTTTCTGCTTTGTTTTCATCGAAGTAGATGACTGGATCCGTTCAACATAATAATAGACCAAATGAAGTTGATAAACGACTTAACATGGAGACCAGGAAAAATTTCTAACATGGATATGATGAACTTGATAATAAACGAATTCAAGTTTATGAACAACTAACATAAAATCATGGAAAATGGTTTGTGGTTTTTAAAATGTCTGTACTGAGATAGAAATTTCTGCGTATAAACAGTTAACCCACGTCAAGTATACAAACAACCAAAATAAATATTCAATGTGGCATATTGCATAACATATACTAGTAGAGTACACTTTCTAAAATTAATATTTCTATAAGAGCTGAAGATCAACTATTTAGGATTGACAATCATCACTGCTAAACTTGATTTAATATGATTGAGACAACACATTTTTTAATGAAATAATTATAGCATCATATTCATCTCCAGAATCATCCGGATTGTAGTTTGGGCTATAGGGTTAGGGTAGACCATTTAGGCATTTACAAACTAGTTTAACTGGAAGATACGCATCAACCTTAGTTCAGTCTATTATACACTTATTGAAAAGCTGAGCGATGAAGTTCTACCATTCAGGATATTATCACGCGCGTGTTCGGCATTTAGGGATTGATGTTTGGGGTTTAGGGTCTAGGGTCCACACGCTCGGGGTTTGGGGTTTGGGCTCTAGGGTATAAGTATATCTTTTTGGCTTGTTGGTATATTATCAACGATCCGAAATTACACTGTGTTAGATTGTCAACGTTGCAACGGTTGATAATATACGCTCATGATTTTGCTTAAAATAATATAAAATTCCTATGTTAAATACTAGTAAGGGGTAATTTTATAATCTACGAACTAGGAAACCACTCACGTGACAACTTTGTTGCATAATGTACCTTAATGGTGGTCAATAGCATTGATAAAGACTACATTGGATAACAACCATAACATAATGTATACTAATATTAAGGTTCTGAGAAAGCAAGACATCTTTCTCTAAGCATGGAAGAAGATCACATTGCTTGGGAAGAAGATTATGATCATGTATCACTCACATTGCTTGCGATACATGATCATAATCTTCTTCCCAAGCAATGTGATCTTCTTCCATGCTTAGAGAAAGATGTCCTGCTTTCTCTGATAAGGATCAATACGACAAATCAAAGAACGATAGGAGAGCGAGACACTTCTCGAACTCCCTTCGAAGTAACCTCGGGGAACTTGTCCCGAGATACCCTCGAATCGGCGTCTAGAAGGACCTACACTATGTAACCACCCTCGAGTCGCACCCGGGACTCGCAAGTAGAATGATCGAGTTTCGGTTCAAGACTCAACTAGGATCCGCTCGTGAATTCAAGCAACCAAGAAAATGGTTTCTTCATTAAAGAGATAAACTCTATTCATCATTCATAAGATTCAAAAGGTAAGCTAAGGTTTGAAGAGGTTATGTGAAGTATTTATAGAATTCACTTACACATAGTAAAAGCTCTAAAATACCCCTAAAGTGGGTTAAAACAATAAAGGCCACGTAGGGCTATAGTTGTCAAAACATAGCATAAAAACTAGGAATCCCGCAACCTCTCAACAAAGTAGGCGCCCGGCCTACTTGGACTAGGCGCTCAGCCTACTTGGACTAGGCGCTCAGCCTGTTTGAACTAGGCGCTCAGCCTACTTGGAGTAGGCGGTCCGCCCACCTTGCAGAGGCGGTCCGCCTGGTCACTTTCCAGAGAGCTGCTCAAAAGTAGGCGGTCCGCCTAGTTGAGTAGGCGGTCCGCCCGTTCTTGTGGCTTCTTGATTTGCTTCCAAACGTGCCCCGGATGCCTCTTCAAGTGGCCTAGGTGATCCACCATCCATGGCACTCAAAAGCATGATCTTCAAGCTACTCTCGGAACCTCCATCTATGCCCCTCCAATTCAAGTGAAGATGGGTATCTTGAATCAACTTGGCTTGACTCCTAGTGAACGGTCTTGAGGTATGCCCCGCATCATTCTCAGAACCTTAATATTAGTATACATTATGTTATGTTTGTTATCCAATGTAGTCCTTATCAATGCTATTGACCATCATTAAGGTACATTATGCAACAAAGTTGTCACGTGAGTGGTTTCCTAGTTCGTAGATTACAAAATTACCCCTTACTAGTGTTTAACATAGGAATTTTATATTATTTTAAGCAAAATCATGAGCGTATATTATCAACCGTTGCAACGTTGACAATCTAACACAGTATAATTTCGGATCGTTGATAATATACCAACAAGCCAAAATGATATACTTATACCCTAGAGCCCAAACCCCAAACCCCAAGCGTGTGGACCCTAGACCCTAAACCCCAAACATCAATCCCTAAATGACAAACACGCGCGTGATAATATCCTGAACGGTAGAACTTCAACGCTCATCTTTTCAATAAGTGTATAATAGACCGAACTTAGGTTGATGCGTATCTTCAGTTAAACTAGTCTGTAAATGCCTAAATGGTCTACCTCGATCTAGTTAATGTGATAGAAATTTTCTCTAGTAATTTACTAATTTAGTTATTTTATTGGTTTGATTACTGTTAACCATCATAACTTTCCATGTGTTTCCACAATTTATCTAATAGACTATACTTGGTAGACAATCAAAATTACAACAGACTTTAACACGGATAATAACAATATTAATACACCGCACCGGTGGATAATCAAAACACAACTGAAACTAATATTACCAACTGAAGCAACATTACATAAGTAAAAAGTCTGGACCATTAAAACATATAAACAACAAAAACCAGACCATTCAAACATAAACAAAAAAAAAAAAAAAAAAAAAAACGACAACTAAAACATAAACAACAAGTAACAAACGACAAGTTCGGTTCATTGGGTGAACTTGGTGGGGATTCTTCAACCATATCTAGTGGTCCATCTGGTGAAGCCGTTGCATTTGATGAACCTGATGCATTTGGTGAATTTGGTGGGGATGCATCGGGTGAACCTGGTGGACTTGCATCTTCCTCTATGACGTTTGCCTCTGGCGTTGGTGGTGCTCCAACTGCATCAAGTCTTGCGTTGATCGCTCTAACCTGATCCTCCCTTGCCTGCGCCTCTATCCATACTCTGTTTTCAAGCCTCTTCAAATACTCCCACAGTTCAGTAATCTCTGATTGCAGAATGGCTAACTCCCAGTAGATATCACGCTTCTTGGATGGTCCGGCCATTTTGGAATGTTCTTTTGATAGTTTAAATTCAGAAAAATTTGTATTGAAAATGGAGTGGAAAAAACACACAATGTTGAGGGGTTTATATAATGTTGAAGAATTGCAAAGGTTATTGAAGAGACACAAATTAAATGCAATGGTCACTTCTTAATTACTGATTACAAACCAAATGTGCACCTTTAATCAAGTCTTTTACTTTCAAAATAAGAATTGCTTTGGGCAGTGCATTATCAACTTCTCTATCACACTTCACGACACCTATTATCTACCGCACAATCTACTTTACTTATTAGCTAAGATATACTTCTATTAATATACGTCATCTATTTTTTGATTGGTTGAAATATTGTTTTGTCTTTAGTCTATGCACATTTGGTCTGTGCTCGAAAAGCTTCCAACTTTTACCAAAATATTTTCGATAGTACAAGTATAAATCCAGCAACTGTCTACTGTCGACCATGTAAAGTAGTTTATAGTTTTATTCCTAGTTGTCCAAAAAAAAAAAATTGCCACTACAAATATTTATTTCTGTATCGATAATCGACCTAATTCAGTATGCATTCAACATCTATAGTTCACAATTTAATAAATTATTTAGTTATCAACGATCATTCCTGTGCAAGATTATTTTAAATAGTAGCAAAATGCATTGTCAACTCTTTTAACACCCGAACAGATTTAAATAAAATTCTTCATCTACAATTGTTTAACACTCAAACAAGATTTAAAAAATAATCGTCAACAACAATTGTTTAACACTCAAACAAGAAAAAATAATCGTCAATTACAATTGTTTAATACTCAAAAAAGATTACAATACATATATTGCAACAAACTTTTAAAGATTGAAAAATCAAACTTTGTTCTCATCTTTTTTAATACACTCTTTGTCATGGCTCTCTAATACACCCGACATAATTTCTTCGGGATCTTGACCAACTTCTCCATTCAAGTTCAATTCCGATTCGACATGGGATGCATCATCCGCTTCATAAAATTATTCCTCATCGTCCTCCCCATTTTTCATCAGCAGTTTATTATCACTCACATTGGTGGCATCAACAACATTGGCATTGGCATCAGTTGCATTGGCAATGGCATCGACATCAACTACCTTGTCATCAACTGCATTGGCATTGGTGGCATTGGCATCAACTGCATTGGCACTGGCATCAACTGCATTGACATTGTTGGCATTTGCATCAACTGTATTGGAATTGGCATCAGCTGCATTGGCATTGGTGGCACTGACAGTAGCAACCACTTAATCAAATCTACGCTTCTTTCTCAGGAATGTAGTTGTCTTTCCAGTGGTACCACAGTCCATTGCCTTCCTCTTCCTATGCCTCATCCACCACGCAGAAGGGCGGTACAAGCATTTGCATACTGTCCTCTTTGGTTGTTCCGCTAGCATCTTAGCAACATCAACCAATTTGTGCTCCATTGTTGTTAGCCTATCGAGCACAACATGCAAAAAAAGACTTGCATCAATGACACCACCACTTGAAAGACCTGCACCTTCACCAAAAATTCCTGTACGATCTCCACCAACATCTTCATCGCCTCTTGCATCTTCTTCACCATCTTCATCCATATCACCTTCACCAGCAGGATAAAGAGCAGTCTTCTTAATTGCACTGGCCCCCTAAAGTTCAACCCTAAGAGCATCCACTGACCCATCCTTAACTTCATCTATATAGGTCAAATATGAATTCTCCCACCTCGATCTCCCTTCTTAATCAGTAGGGAATAGGTAAGGGTGCACGATCTGGATAGAAGCCGAGCAAATTAGTTTCTTAGTTGAATAAAAATATTAAATGACATGAAAATAGCGCAGCGTTACCTTAATATTATTTCTCCTTCCACAAATGGATCGAAGGATTTAGGCACCCATTTACGTACCATTTAAGCATCCGAGGGCACGACATAGGAGACTGATCTGTCAGTGCAGCTCTCTTTCCAATGGCAGGAAATGCTTCATTGACCCAGGCCTAAGATAAAAGATTTAATAGGACTACGAAAAATAAAAACTTCACAATCAATTAACTATTGGTTTATTGTAGACTTACCAAAAATGCTCAGGGGAAGCCAAAAAGAGCATATCCAGGCGGTTTTCCTTTCTCACTAACGGTTTTATAATGCTTGGCCATGTCAAGCTTGGGCTTCAAATATTCAATCGTAAGCTTGAAGCACAACCTACCCCATAGATACTTGGAGAAGAACTCCAGATCATCAACCATACAAACTCATTCCTTCTCAACAGACTTTGAAATATCCTTTGCCATCAACATCGTGTGGAGAAACCACAAAAGGCAAATCTTCAACTGTTCCTCTTTGTCAAATCTTCTG
Source organism: Petunia x hybrida (assembly GCA_037355625.1). NCBI lineage: Eukaryota > Viridiplantae > Streptophyta > Magnoliopsida > Solanales > Solanaceae > Petunia > Petunia x hybrida. Next base: position 1,828,004 of record JBBBVM010000627.1, read on the forward strand.
CTAGTTTTCAACAACCTCCACAGCCTCGACGATGTCACTTTAATATTCGCCTCACTGGATGGTTTCCAAGTTACTTTTTCATAAAATTCCTTGCCTTTCTTTACAACCTTATTCTTTTCTTTATCGCTAGGTTTTTTTCCACACACCAAACCAATCATTAGAGCAAACTCCTTAAGCCCAAAACAAGCTGGCTTCGTATCAACCAAGAACCAAACCTCCCGACGCTATTTATCCTTTATTCTATGAAGAAGTAGGGAGTGGATCATCTGTCCATTGAATTGTAAAAATTTGGACAGTTCAAGGAACTTTTTTAAGGTTTTCAGCAACTTTTTAAATAAATACAATTTTTTAATGCTAGATCGGACAAATATCTTTGCCGGGAATGATGGAATTTCATCAAGCCAAATTTTAAATCGATACCTTTGAAAGTTTATTTCCTCTATGCATCTAGGAACTGATAAACGGTCCAACTCACACTCAGGCTCCCTTGCTTCATCCCTTTCTTGATCAGTTTCTTCATCAATTTCTTCTTCAATTGCTTCTTCTTCTTCTTCTTCATCACTACTTTCATCTTCTCCTGATTCCTCTCTATTTCCTTCATCACGAGCAGCAGAACTTTGTCCATCATCACCAGCACTATCATCCATACTTTCCTTACCTTTCCCTGCATCGGAGAGTTCATCCGCTTGAAAAGCGTTGATTTCAGCCAAAAGATCCTCAGTTTGGGGTTCCACTTGGGCCTCTTCCAGCACAATATCTTTTACAGAGTGATCATTTACGATCTTTTGAATCTGGGGTTCTTTTACACCAACTTCAGCATCCATTAAACAAGTTTCAACGAGTGGAGATTCATTGTCATCAACTGCTGAATTATTAGCACTTACAGGAACTCCACCACTTGTGGGTTGATTGTCATATGCTTTTGGATGTTTATCAAGTTCAGCAACTTCAGTTTCATCTCCTCCACCACTTGGAGGTTGATTGTCACCTTCTGCTGAATGTTTATCCAATTCAGCAACATCAGATTTAGGAATTTGTTTAACACTGTCATCTTCTTCAGATTGCTTATTAGCCTCTTTCATTTTAGATTTACCGCTTCGAGCAGTCGTATTGATATGATTCAGCCTTGCCATTACTTTATCTACATACAGAAGCACAAGACACAAAGTAAACAACAATATAAAATAAAAAAGGGAAAAATTAGAAAGAACAATAAACAAAAAATCAAAATTTCTTCAGAAAACACCATTGACGTTTCTTCATAAGTTCTAAGACTTGTATGAGAACCAGAACAAAAATGCAACGATATTAGGGTTGCTCACCTGCAGAAATCGAGATTTTTGAAAATTCTTCAACAACTACTTCAAATCTTCAAAATAATTGTTAAATAGCTGGATGAAAGACAAAAAACGTTTAGGAGAACTTATGAAGGGATAGAAATCGGTTCGAAAAATTGAAAGAGGTGCGAGCAAGAAGAACCCTTTTTTGATTACCCGTTTTTTATTTTTGACCCGCTAAAATGACCCGGTTTGGTTAAGTTTATATATTTTTCTGTAATATGCACTTTTACCCACAAGTTTTTCTATTTTTAATCTAGCCCCCGATACCACTTAAGCACACTTAACATTTTTTCCCAAAAAAATAAGTCAAAAAAAAAGAAAGAAAAGAGAAGGTCATTTAGTTAGACAAGTTTTTTAGAGGTCTTTTAGTTAAATCTTCTTGCTTTAGTACATGACCCACTCGTCAAGGAAGGATGAAAGTTAGATTTTCGCAAAGCCATATGGAGCCACGTGTGACACCCTCGCCAAGTCATCACGCCACATGGGCGCGACATGGCGCACGGATGGCGCCAACCAAGCCAAAGGGAGTGGAATACTCTAGAATTGTGTGGGTAGTTCCCATGGAATAACCTAGAACCTCTTGGATATGTAAAGAGAGGCATGGAAGATTCTAGGTCCATGGAATAATCTAGAGTAGGTCCTTAAGTGTAAATAGTAGGGACTTGTATACAATTATTATTTACACATTAGCCCCTGGATGGTTAGCATAAATAGAGGGGCAAATCATTTGTAAAGGCATCCAGAAAAGTTTGAGTGAATACAAATCTCTCTTTGGCAATCTCTCTAGTCTTTCTTTGTTTCATTCTCTTAGCGATCTTGTGAAGTAAAAAGGCTTACTTGAGTTTGCTACTTTGTAGACAAACTGTCAAGTGCCGCACGGAGTGCTACTTTGAAAGTTAGTCCGTGATAACGTGGTATCAGAGCGAAGGTTACTTCTAAGGGAATGGCTCACAACAGAGAAGAAATCACTGCTAGCACCCTTACCAACGTCTAGGATGTTGCCGGGAAGAAGAACAAGAAGAGGAGGAATACTAGGAAGGGTGACGAGGTGCTGTCCGAAGCCCCTCGAAGTGAAGGCCATACTACCCAACCATCGGCTACGGAGGTAAGCGATGATGAGGAAGATCTCACCCCTGGCCGTGAGTGGGTTAAGAAGGTGGAAGAGGCGACGTTGATTGTGGAAGCCCATGGCCAACGCATATCGAGGATTGAAGGCAAGCTGGAGACCCTTGAGAACCATTCCTTGTCCGAGTTCGGCGCCATCCAGGACAAGTTTGGGGAACGCGAGCAAGCCGAGTTGGAGATGAAGGAAACCATTAACACCTTAGAGTGCAGGCTCACGGAGGCATTGAGCATCATCGAGGCGATGAAGGCCAAGATCGAGGCACTCGAGGAGGAAGTTAACGCTGGAGTGGCCGTGTCATCCGGCGCCAACAAGGAGGGGAAGATCGAGAACCCCAAGCCACCTGTGTTTAAGGGTGTTCGTGACGCGCAGGAAGTTGACAACTTCCTATGGCACATGGAGAACTACTTCAAGCATGGCAATGTGAAGGCCGAGGAGAAGAAGATTGCTGCCGTTATCCCATACCTCTCAGAAAAGGCCATGCTTTGGTGGAGAAGGAAGGAGGCCGACATGAAGAAAGGCTCATGCACCATCGACACATGGGAGCAGTTCAAGATCGAGTTCAAGAGGGCTTTCTTCCCTAACAATGTCATATATGAAGCAAGGTGCAAGCTGAGGGAGCTGAAGCAGACGGGGAGCATCAGTGCCTATATAGAGAAGTTTTAGACGCTCATGCTTCAAATACCAAACCTTACCGATGAAGACTTGCTATTCCACTTCATGGACGGGTTGCAAGGCTGGGCTAGGAAGGAGTTGCAACGCCGACAAGTCACCACCATTGATGAAGCTATCATCGAGGCTGACGCTTTGACGGATGACAAATATGACAAGAACAAGGGCAAGGATTCGAAGGGTAATCAGGCCAAAGGTGGGGGAGATCGTGGCAAAGGCAAAGAGAAGCAGCAACATTCCAAGACGAACGATGCTCACAAGTCCGATGGCAAGAAATCTGGACGTCAAGATTATGCTGAGAAGAAGGCGCAGGCCGAGAAGAAAGGAAGTGGATGTCATGTGTGCGGGGGACCTCATGGCTTCGCAAAGTGTCCCGAGTTGAAGATCCTTGGTGCCATGATACGTGAGAAGAAAGAACGGGAGGCACAGGATCCAGATACGAGTACGGGCACGACACAACTAGGCATGATTGGACTATGTGCTGCTGTCACTGAGAAAGCTAGAAAACCAGAGGAGAACGGCACGCAGTACGTGGACATCACCATCAACAACAAGCCTACCCGCGCCATGGTTGACACTGGAGCTCAAGCCAATTTCATGACCGAGGCCGCATCAAAGAGACTTGGATTGAAGCTAAACCCGACCGATACCCGCCTCAAGACCGTCAATGCCCCAGCCATACCAGTACGAGGCATAGCCAACGGAGTTAATGTTGCCTTAGGCAGTTGGAAAGGCAAGACTAACTTCACTGTGGCGCCCTTGGACATATTCGACATCATCCTTGGGCAGGAGTTCTTCAGGCAGTGCCACACTATGATCGATCCTTACTTACAGCGTCTCTTGGTTGTGGAACGAGAAGGGTCATGCATGGTGCCTATGACTACGATGCCCCAAGGACAAAGTCATGCACACTTGTCAGCCATGCAGCTTGTGAAAGGATTGAAGAAGGGCGAGCCGACGTTCATGGCGACCATTGCAAGCTTGAGTGAAGACAATGGTGCCGTAGAGACCTTGCCACCATGCATAGAGAAGGTGCTCGAAGAGAACAAGGACGTGATGCCCGAAGAGTTGCCGAAGCACCTACCACCTAGGCGGGAGGTAGATCATAAGATCGAGTTGGAACCTGGAGCTAAGCCACCTGCCTATGCCCTATACCGTATGGCACCACCCGAGTTAGAGGAGCTACGCATGCAGTTGAAGGAGTTGCTTGATGCCGGCCACATTCGTCCATCAAAGGCACCCTATGGCGCGCCGGTTCTATTCCAAAAGAAGAAGGATGGCTCGTTGAGGCTATGCATTGAGTACCGGGCGCTCAACAAGGTAACCGTGAAGAATAAGTACCCCATCCCTCTCATTGCCGATTTGTTCGATAGGCTTGGCAAAGCAAAGTACTTCACCAAGGTGGATCTAAGGAAGGGCTACTACCAAGTTCGCATTGCGGAAGGGGATGAGCCGAAGACCGCGTGTGTGACAAGGTATGGAGCTTTCGAGTGGTTGGTGATGCCCTTCGGCTTAACCAACGCACCCGCTACCTTTTGCACACTTATGAACAAGGTTTTCCACCCCTACCTTGATCAATTCTTGGTAGTCTACTTGGACGACATAGTCATATATAGCCACACTTTGGAGGAGCATGTCGAGCATTTGAAGATAGTTTTCCAAGTCTTGCGGGAGAACGAGCTATACATCAAGAGGGAGAAGTGCGAGTTTGCTCAATCAAAGGTGCACTTCTTGGGGCATGTCATTAGTAATGGAGAACTGCGGATGGACGAGGCCAAGGTCCGGGCCATACAAGAATGGGAGCCGCCGACCAAGGTAACGGAGTTGAGATATTTCCTTGGTCTTCTTAACTACTATCGACGCTTCATAGGTGGATACTCCGCTAAGGCCGCACCCTTGACGGAGTTACTAAAGAAGAACAAGCCGTGGGTTTGGTCGGAGCTATGTCAAAAGGCGTTTGAAGGTCTTAAGAGAGCCGTGATGGAGGAGCTGGTTCTAGCATTGCCCGACTTCACCAAGACGTTTGAGGTGCATACAGATGTGTCCGACTTTGCTATTGGGGGTGTGTTGATGCAAGACAAACACCCCATAGCCTTTGAGAGCCGCAAGCTAAACGAGACGGAGCTGCGCTACACTATTCAGGAGAAGGAGATGACGGCCATTGTGCATTGCCTTCGCACTTGGCGCCACTACTTGCTTGGGTCAAAGTTCGTGGTCAAGACCGATAATGTGGCTACTAGCTACTTCCAGTCACAAAAGAAGCTCACACCAAAGCAAGCTAGATGGCAAGATTTCCTTGCCGAGTTTGATTATGTGCTCGAGTACAAGCCCGGCAAAGGCAATGTTGTGGCCGATGCATTGAGCCGTAAGGTCGAACTTGCTGCCATCACTTCAGCAAGCTTTGCCATCCGAGATGCCATAAAGGAGGGTATGCAGCACGATCCAGTCGCTAAGCAGCTTTTGGAGCTAGCCACTCAGGGCAAGACAAGGCGTTTTTGGGTTGAAGATGGCTTATTGCTCACCACCGGGCGGAGGGTCTATGTGCCTAAGTATGAGAACTTTAGGCGGCGCATTGTGAAGGAGAGCCATGACACATTGTGGGCTGGTCATCCAGGCCAACGCCGCACCAGGGCCTTGGTTGAATTGGTATATTATTGGCTGCACATGAGAGACGATATTGAGGCATACGTGCAGACTTGTCTTGTGTGCCAACAAGACAAGGTGGAGCAGCGGTCACCCGGAGGACTATTGGAGCCACTACCTGTTGCGGAGCGTCCGTGGGAGAGCGTCACCATGGACTTCATCACTTGCTTGCCGAAGTCCGACGGATATGGTACTATCATGGTCGTGGTGGATAGATTTTCTAAGTATGCTACCTTCATGCCCGCCTCACCTAGTTGCACTGCTAAGGAAGCAGCCAAGTTATTCTTTAAGAATGTTGTGAAGTATTGGGGCTTGCCGAGGCATATCATCAGTGATCGAGACCCTCGCTTCAGTGGGAACTTTTGGAAGGAGTTGTTCGAGATGCTTGGCACAGAGTTGCATTTCTCTACCAGTTTCCACCCACAGACGGATGGCCAGACGGAACGAGTCAATGCGCTACTTGAGACACTTCATGAGCGCACATCAAAAGGATTGGGCGAGGCTCTTGGGTGTAGCTCAATTCTCATATAACTTGCAGCGGAGCGAGTCCACAGGGAAGACACCGTTCGAGCTGGCCACATGCACACAACCTCAAACTCCTCATTCTTTACCGGCCGCGTTCGAGGGCAAGAGTTTGGGAGCATATCACATGGCTAAGGGCTTTGGAGAGCAGCTTGACGCCGCTAAGTCTTACTTGGACAAGGCATCTCGGAAGATGAAGAAGTTTGCCGACCGCAAGAGGCGTCCAATGGAGTATCAAGTTGGGGACATGGTCTTAGTCAAGTTCAACCCGAGACAGTTCAAGGCACTACGAGGCATGCATCCGAACTTAGTGCGCAAGTATGAAGGGCCGTTCGAGATCATCGCTAAGGTGGGCAAAGTTTCTTACAAGTTGGACTTGCCTGCCCACTTGAAAATTTATCCAGTCTTCCATGCCAGTGTGTTGAAGCCGTACCATGAAGACAAGGAAGACCCGATTCGGGGCCAAACGACTCGCGCACCTATCACCGTCACTGCCTCGCAGGATCGTGACATTGAAGCCATCATTGACTATGAGGCCAGAGGCAAGAAGGGTCAGAGGCCGACAGTCATGTTCCTTGTGCATTGGAAGGGAAAATCTCCGGAGGAGGCTACGTGGGAGCGATATCAAGACTTATGGCAATTCAAGGATAAGTGCCACGAGTATATGCAGCAGCATTGCGCCGCGGTCGTCGCAACATCAGGTGGGAGAGAGTGTGACACCCTCGCCAAGTCATCACGCCACATGGGCGCGACATGGTGCATGAATGGCGCCAACCAAGCCAAAGGGAGTGGAATACTCTAGAATTGTGTGGGTAGTTCCCATGGAATAACCTAGAACCTCTTGGATATGTAAAGAGAGGCATGGAAGATTCTAGGTCCATGGAATAATCTAGAGTAGGTCCTTAAGTGTAAATAGTAGGGACTTGTATACAATTATTATTTACACGTTAGCCCCTGGATGGTTAGCATAAATAGAGGGGCAAATCATTTGTAAAGGCATCCAGAAAAGTTTGAGTGAATACAAATCTCTCTTTGGGAATCTCTCTAGTCTTTCTTTGTTTCATTCTCTTAGCGATCTTGTGAAGTAAAAAGGCTTACTTGAGTTTGCTACTTTGTAGACAAACTGTCAAGTGCCGCACGGAGTGCTACTTTAAAAGTTAGGCCGTGACACACGTCAATAGCAATTGAAGTTCACACACTTCTAAATTGTTTAGATTTGTGTTTAATAAGTAGTACCTTTCTTACCTCTATTAAAATGTCTGGACGAAAAACTCGATAGATTTACGTCTGTTGAGTCCCACATTGGATGTGGATGAAGAATTTGGTCTCCTTATATGGCTTGGGCAATCCTCCTCCCTTTGAGCTAGCTTTTCGGGTTGAGTTAGGCCCAAGGTCCATTTTTTTAACATGGTATCAGAGTCAGGCCCATCCTAATTATTCACCAATGTAATTGGGCCCCCATATTATCCACGCATCAGTTGCCAAAGGCCTGGGCGGGGGGGGGGGGGGGGGGGCGGTTGTTGAGAGGCGTGGGCGTGCGGAGAGGTGTTGAGTTCCACATCGGATGTGGATGAGGAATTTGGTCTCCTTATATAACTTGGGCAATCCTCCTCCCTTTGAGCTAGCTTTTTGGTTTGAGTTAGGCCCAAGGTCCATTTTCTTTAACAACGTCTATGTTTTTAGCCAAAAAAAAGTAAAAAGAAAGAGAATCTGTAAGGGCCGGTGTAACCTTTGCCGCGCAAATTGTTGCTTTTACGGTCCCCCACCCCCGTCCCCCCAAATAACTTTACCGTGCAATGAAAGCAATCTTTGCAGAGCTAATGTTTGAAAAATTAGACCTTGATGGATCGATAAATTAAAGGATAAACAAAATTCTAACCAGAAGACAGTTAAAATGCATGGAAACCGGCAGTTCATATGTCGTAGTTGCTGGTGTTGTACGTACTTGAGAGTTTGACTTATATATGGTAATAATACTACTATATATAATTCATCTATTCTTCAAAGAATTAACTAATTATTGTTACTATTCTTCGTTAGTAGTAAAATTTAGATTTATCATATTTATGTATTGTATCGAACTTACTCAAAATTAAGGTCTCACTTGCATAGATAAGTACCAGGAGTGAAGTTTCGTATTTTCAAATATTTGACTTTCATTCTATGAAAAGATTGATAGTTTTTTAAAACACTAGCTAGAAAATACGAAATAGTTGATTAAAGAATATTTCAAGTAAAATAATACTCCTATTTTTTATTCAAGAAAATTTGTGATTTTGTTCATTGATAAATTTTCGTGTCTAAATACAGCTTTTAACTTTCACGTTCTTTTTTTCACCTTTAATTTCAAAAACACTTTTTTCTTTTTTAAACCTTAACCTAATGTTATATAAACGCTTATTCAATAAGTTGACCCTCGAACTCCTAATCCCGCTATCCACTTTAAGGTAAAGGCAGTATATTATGAGATTAGCTAGTGAATTTAGCTAAAATAAAAACAATGGAGTTTGGAAATCAAGAAATGCATGATGATCAGAAAGAGCTAGAAATGCCTTACAAGTACAAAGAGTGTCTCAAGAACCACGCTGTCGGTATCGGCGGCCACGCTGTAGACGGCTGCGGCGAGTTCATGCCTGCCGGAGAAGATGCCCTTAAATGTGTTGCTTGCAATTGCCACCGTAATTTCCACAGAAAAGAGACACAAACTCACCACCCACCCTGCTATAGAAACCCACCATTTGGGACGTACTTCCACCATGTCATGCCAGAACAAAGACCTTTAGCACTGCCATCAACTTCTGGAGGTGGTGGTAATGAGTTGCTTAAAGTCTTTTTTATTTTTTGAATTAATGAAGAGTTCAATGCAAAATTTTATATTGACAGTCACGGTCAAAATTAATACGTACTCCGTACATACTAGCGTATCTCAAGACTATTTTAAAATTTCTTAGAGACATTTTTATTTATTTATTTGTTTGTTTATTCTGGTTTTGGTGAACACCAACGACTCCATGTCAAATGTATATATGTACAAATATGCAAGTTTAGCTTGAACTCAAGAGAATGAAATATAATTGTTGTTGACACAACATACTAGCAGCACGTTTCTAGTAAAATTAGTGCATCTATTCTCAATTCGTTTCAAAATTATACAACTTACAAGTCGTTCTTAAAGTTATACCAGCTGTCAAAATTACTTTTATAGTTTGTGTTATTTTTCTCTCAACAGGGGGTGGATATATAGAGGATCAAGAAGACATGCAGCGTAACCCTAATAACAGTGGGACAAAGAAGAGATTTCGGACAAAATTCAGCCAAAAACAGAAGGAGAAAATGCTGGAGCTGGCCGAAAAACTAGGGTGGAGAATTCAAAGACAAGATGAAGGGATTGTGCAGCAATTGTGTAATGAGATTGGTGTTAAAAGGCATGTTTTCAAAGTTTGGATGCATAACAACAAGTACATACTTGGTAAGAAACCTTGATACAAACCCTTAGTAACCGCTCAAGCAAGAAGGTGAAGAAAAAAAAGATATTAGAAAAAAGAAGTATACTATTATGTCAAATTCTTTGAGCTTTTATTTTTGAGTTATATGTAAAGGTGTCTGTCAGAAGGTGAGAGTCACATGATCTTCGACGTATTTGAGTGGCACTTGGTATGTTTTAATTAGACAAGCTTGGTCTTTTTCCTTCTTGTTACACTTGTTTTCTTGGAAATTTCATTGTATGATTAGGTGGGAATGTTGAATGCATCATTCTATTTAATTTGTCTGGATTACGAGTTCATGAATGGGATTAAAGGGAGTTCAATTATTCAAAATTTTCCACTAGTTCTTACCTTATATATGATGATTATTTGGTCAAAGCTGAAACTAGAGACCCAGATTTTGTTTTGAAGCTTGTACTGCAGATTATGTATATGATTGGTAAATTTAAGTGAAACTTAATGAATGCAAATTAAGAGCTAATTAATGGCTGCATTTTTCTGCGTTAATTGTAGTAATTAATCTCCTAATATTTCGTGTGATGTTGAAGCATCTTTCAATGAGCAGGACATTAATTGAATATTAATTGAATGTGGGACTTTTGCTAAATTTCTTTGAACCCTTCACTCTATGCGTGGCGTTCTTAATTTTGTTGCTATCTTTCTTGTCCTTCCTCCTCATCAAACTAATGCATAGGCAGATGAATTTGTATCAAAATATCTCAATTCTTGAATTGCATTTACTCTTCTATGATCAGTATACGTTCCCATGTCTTGACCTCCTACTTCTTTATTGTATGTATGTGGTTATGCAATTTTTCTCGGGAAGGAGAATTTCAATATCTGCAAGAAGAAACTCAGATGCTAACGTGGGCGAAGTCCACATACATTTTCAGAAAGTTGATAGATCCAAGGCTTGATCAGAAATTCTTTTCTTCTTTTTGAACATCATCATCTTCTTCTTATTCCCAACTTTACTTACTTTTGAATATTCCATATGGAACATACGGGGACTACAGCAACTTAACAGTGTCATGCATGATAATATTCCTACATGTTTGTTTTTCTTGTAGTCTTTCTTTATGAGAATTTTTGTTGTGGCTATCTGCGTTTCACGTGTCACCATAAATAAGGAATACCTCGGCCACCAAAGAAAAATTCCCTCGGTCTCTCGGTTCAATTATATATGGTGAAATTTGAATCATCATGACGTTTAACAAATAAAAGAAAGCTTTTGAAGTAATTCATTTAACTTGTGTACCTAATAGTTAATTAATCTATTCAAATCAATAACATGATAGGTGAAGATTTTGAATAGCATGATAGATGAATTATAATTTAACATAGAATTAAAACTTAATAGTAGTTGAAATGAAACAGTGATATTAGAGCTTAGTGGAGTAAAATGCAACTCTATAGAATAATGACTATAAGTACCAATGTGTGTCCACGAGATAACTGCGGTAGAAATGTGGATGTTGTGATAGATGTTTTTGTTATAGATGATTCCAAAAAATTAAAAATGATCAGTTCGGACAAAAAGGGGCAAGTACCATACCTATAGAGAATAGTAGCATACGGGAGAATGTCATATGAGATTGAATAAAAATATCTTCTGTAGACTTTCAAATACATTGGTCCTTATTATGTGTGAGAACACTGAAATTGAAGGTAATAAGTGAAGACTAGAGAAAAATTTAAAATTATAAGGAAAGAGATTGTCTCATAAATTTACGATCTCTTGAATATAAGCAAATTTAGCAAAAATTATTGGGATACGATGTACTTATAGAAGCAAACGATCCATATAGACTAGCTAGTTAGCTCAAAGACAATTTTGATCTCATAGTGCGAATTTAACAAAATGTTACTCCAAGGACACAGGAGAAACAAAAGATCCATATATATCGTCGCATTCATCATCTAACTAGGGACAATTATTGTACTTTATTTGTAATAAACCAATTAACAAATCCCATTTGTTCGACTGAATTGTATCGTATTTCTCTTTTAGAACATATATACAAATCAAGAAATGCAAAATCTTATTACTCTCTCTTTCCTCTTTTTCCTATTTATGAGTCACAAGAGAAGGATGCGATGGTGCGACAAATCTCAACAAGGATGATAACTCCCCAATAAGGTGTGTGTGACAGCTCTAAATCTCATAACAAAGAGCGAACTGATGAAAATGGGTCAAGGAGGACTTAGAAGCCTCCAAGGAAAAAAATAATAATTAAAGAGTGGTGCAAGCATATGACCCCGTAGCTAGATCCACATTGAAAATGATGAGAGAAGTGAAGTGTTATATAAAGCAGAATTCAAGCTCGCATGAGATGCGCTTATATATAATGACATGAGATATATCAAGTTAAAGTGGATAATACAAGTATGATCTGAATATGACATATGCTATCAAATGGCAAGACTCAACATAAAAATTCTAACCTCCAGACCAATAATAGTTGCTACTAGGAGATATAGTAGTTTTGATTTGCCAATTCATGTTTTACTATGCTTTCCAGTTGTTGCAATGATATTACTTTGAGTGTGATTTTACCGACTTACCATTACTCCCTCCGTTTTAATTTATGTGTCATAGTTTGACTTGACACGTAATTTAAAAAATGAAGAAGGATTTTTAAAATTTGTGGTCTAAAATAAGGCATATATGTTTGTGGGTTGTAAATCATTTCAGTAATGGTAAAACTGTAATTTTAAAGTGAAATATTTACCAAATTTAGATTGCTGTTATTCTTTTTGGAACAGACTAATAAGGAAATGTTGCCACATAAATTGGAACGGATGGAGTATATTGGAGTAAAGCTTCCGAACACACTTCTTTTAGAGAAAAAAGCTCTTATTTCTTTGAGTATGATACATATATTAGCTTAAAGAACACAAAATTAAACTGATGTACCTGCTGCTCTCCTATAACAGGTAATCAATCATAATAGTTTTAGGAACTTCTGGTATAACAACAAAGCTTATCTTAGGCTTTTCCAAAGTTTGGTCTTTGACCTTCTTTTTTCATTCAATTTTAGTTGGGACTTCAGTTATTCGATCCGTAAACTTTGGAAGTTGAAATCATTGCAAATTGAACATATTGCTTTACGTCAATAGTGAAAAAAGAATCAAACTCTAATGGTGTTTGTTTTCTTTTCTTCTTTTGTTTTTTCTTTTTGTTTTAGAAAAAAAAACAATCTTGTGAACTCTTTAATTGTCACTCATCGAAATTTTGAAAATTATTACTTCAGGACGAAAGAATGTATTTTTCATTAAAGACGTCTCTAGTTCGAGAAAGTGGTTGTTGTTGTTGTTGTTGTTGTTGTTGTTGCAAATTTGGCCATTGACCTAGCTGCTTCCCTCTCTCCTCTCCCCCAGTTTTCCCTCCACTTTTTTCTCATTCCATTTCCGCCGAAAGTTCCACCATAGCTGCTGAGCTTCCTTTCCTAGATCGAAATAATACTCATTCCACCATAGCTGCTGAGCTTATTTACTAAATATCCTTTCCAGTTTTAGGCAATTCAAGCTGAGACCACCCACATTTGAGTTATACGGCATTTTGTTAAATCTGGTCGTTTCTTATCCATTAAAGGGAAAATCTTGTAGCTCTAATTTTAATCATATCAATCCAGTCATCTCCGGTAAGTGTACTAGCTTTAGAACATGTTTTGAGCTGTTTTTATTGATTCGAGGTTGTTACGGATTCAATTCCTCCGAACAATCTGCCTGAAATTCAAAACATCATTTCGACGTTCCTATGGTCGTAATTGTAATTCCAAACATATCGCTAGCGTTTTACACGGCATATGTATTTATTGGAATTTTCACAGATAATGTTCGGAACATCCTGGTAGATGTTTGAGTGTTCTGTTAGCAGTTTGGAGCATCTTGCATTAAGCAACGAAAAAGTGTAAGGTGATGTTCAGAACGTCTAATCCGATGTTCCAAACGAGCAACATTGACGTTTGGAACATCTTGCATTAAGCAATGAAAAACTGTAACGTGATGTTCAGAACGTCAACAGAGATGTTCCAAACGAGCAAGTGAGGTTTGGAACATACTATATAAATATTAGTAATACTAATAGCTGGTCATTCCAATTTATTGCAGGTGACCATCGATGGGTGAGGTTATATTAGGAGTTATTCATCAAGGTGAATGGGTGGAGCGTTCTAAATGTTTTGCTTGGGTTCCAAAGGTTAAAGAGTCAAGACCCATTCTTGTGCCTAGAGATGTTACGGATGATGTTCTACTTAACAAAATCATCGGAAGTTGGGGGATACGAGACAATCCGAGGGACATTTGCATTACTTACATGTTGAGTGTTGCTGCAATCAAAAGACTCCTCCCGTTACAATAAGAAATGATGATGATGTACGCCTTTATATGGCTTACGTTGATCGTAATGGTGCTAGGCCCACTCTAAGGGTAATTGTGGTTTCTACGACGGAGGAATGTATTGGTTCTAATGACCAAGAAATGCCAAATAGTGAAGGGCATGATTTTAGTCAGCGATTGGATGACTTACATGAAGAAGTAGAAGAAGACAGAGGAGGAGGGGTAGAAGAAGACAGACGAGGTGTAGATGTAGATGAAGAAAAAGAAGAAGAAGTAGAAGAAAAATATGTAAAGGAAGATCCTGCCATTTATACCCCTGTATTTCCAACACAAAGCAGCGAGCCGATATTTCACTTCGTCGATGGCACAGGTTTTGAAAAATGTATGACTTTCGCCATTAAGAAAGAACTGGTCACCAAATTGAAGATTGCAGCAGTTAAACATCGTTTTAATTACAAAGCATTGAAGAATACTGCAAAGATTTTTAATGCTAGATGTTTATATGTGAAATGAAAATGGTGGTTAAGGGCAATGAGGTATAAAAGTAATGATAGGTTCTACATTAGCGTTTACAATAACTTGCACACATGCGGTGTCCAACATCATTCCAGTTATAATTCACACGCCTCTGCCTAGATAATTAGTGAGTTCATGAAAGGTAAATATTTAATGGGAAAAGGTCCAACCACAAAAGCTGTCAGGGAGTCCCTTAACAACGATTTTGGTTGTAAGGTTAGCTACTGGAAGTGTCTTAGGGGCTGTCAATTTGCAAAAGCTTTGACACGGGGAACACATGAGAAAGGTATTGAAATTCTTGATGCTTATGCTTATATGGTTAGGAGTAAGAATCCAGGAACCAATACAGATTTGAGGCTTTCTAGCACAGGAAAGTTCTTGTATTTTTTCTCTCTTATGGAGCGTGGATCAGGGGATTTACTTACGTGAAAAAAGTCCTAGCCGTTGACGGTACACATTTGTCTGGTGAGTATGGAGGGGTGTTGTTGTCTGTTGTTGCTCAGGATGCAATGAGTCACGTATTCCCTGTTGCTTTTTGTGTTGTAGACAAAGAGTGTGACGCCTCATAGGAGTATTTTTTCGAACAATTACGCTGCATAGTTTCAGTTAGTGAAGAGTTGTACATTGTTTCGGATAGACATCCGAGCATCTCGAAAATGGTCGCCCAAGTGTTTCCTTCTGCACACTATGGAGTCTGCATGTGGCACCTAGGTGAAAGCATCCGAACAAAGTTTCAGTTTGGAATCAGTCTTCATAAATACCACACTGCAGCAAAGTCATATAGGGTAGAGGAGTTCACTGATGCAATGAATGAGATCAGGACTATTGATTGGAGGGTAGTGGATTATCTTGAAAATGTTGTTGGCTATCATAGATGGAGCAGATTATATTTCCCAGGAAACAGGTAAAGTATAATAACAAGGTTTGAATTACTGTCTGCTTTCAATATGTTCCAAACGTCACACTACGCGTTCCGAACATAACATATATGTGCCAGAACATTATGAGGAAATTTTATTTTCTATCGATGTTTCGAACCTCTTATTGTCGTTCTGAATGTATGCTTCATGTTAGGAATATCACGAATGTTTCGCACTTCTTATTCCTATATCTGCACTTGTGCTTTACGTTAGGATCATCTTTTGATTATTATAATATATATTATTTTTAATAGGTTTCAAGTTATGACATCAAACATAACTGAGTCCATTAACTCCATGCTGAAGGAGCAAAGAGAATACCTCATTGCTGCACTCTTGAAGGATATAGGTAGGAATTTTGCGGAAAAATTTCACACTAGGGCTATGAAGTTAATCAACCACCCAAATTTATGCGTCCTAGACGTTGAAATAAAAATAAGAAAGAATAAAGAAGTGGGAGACAAGCTAGTTGTCAACAGGAAGGGAATTTATGGTTTCGAAATCATTAGTCCAGGGTATGAGGCAGAAGTTGATCTATATGAGAGGATATGTACATCCAGGGAGTTTGATCTTGATCAGTTACCTTGTGTACATGCTATGGCAGCAATTAGAGGGTTGCATGGCGATAAATATGGAAGTAGAGTGTATGAATACACTTTTGGATATTACACAACACAAGCATACATCCTTGCCTATGCAGAGCCTGTCAATGCAGTGCCTCCTGAAGAATCATGGGTCGTCCCTGCTGAAGAGATACTTTATCCAGTGCCTCCACCCCCAAAGCCAAACAACCATGGAAGGAGAAGGGTTAACTGGATTCGATCTATTGGGGAACGTCTTCCAAAGAGGAGAAATAAATGTGGCAACTGCAAGAGATATGGACACAAGAAAACTACATGCCTCGTTGTTCGTAGTGGAACTGAGGCTACAAGCCAGCCTACAAATTGAGTTTGTGAATTGGACAAAGCATCGTCCTCGTTATAATTTCGATTATTTGGATTATTTGGATTTCTATTTGAATTCCATAATGGACTTTTCGTCCTACTTGTATGATTTATATTGTGTTCATACTTGCTTTACTAGTTTCTTAATTTATATTGTGCACATATTTGCTTTACTGCATCTTTTGCAATTATGTTGTGCACATATTTGCTTATTGTTTGCAACACATCCAGTGTTGTTTAGGATATTATATTTGATATTTCGAACGATGTCAAGGCATGTGAAAGCTTGTGAGGTCTTTATTTCACAATTCATAGTCGTAGCATTTACCAAGTGCTACCTTAGAAAAAATGTTCGGAACATCATGTCGATGATATTATAGTATACTTTTATATATGATGTTCCGAACAAGCTATTCAAAATTTAAAAGACACAAAAGGCTACAATGAACAGTTGGGATGCCCAAATACCAATACACCAAACGGCTAAAATACAAGTTGGTTGCTGCAACAGTCACGTCAAAACACATGCACACTTGTAAATATGTGTCCCTTCATTTGCCTCGGCCATTGAAAAATGCGTGCAATAGAAATTAAAAGCCACTTCAAAACATCTGTAAATACCTCCTTGATGAATACCCAATTCATAATTTATTTCGCATTAACCAAGTATCAAGTTCAGTTTTCACCGGTTTCTATCAAGGAAGAACAAGTTGAGGTACTCAAGTTTTCCATATTTTCTACGTTTTTCATGAAACAATTTCAAAATCTAATCTGTTTATAATTCCTTAAACATAACTCCACTTTGAATCATTTCTAAATTTTAAACAACTTTTCATGCAGATGGCCAATAATGCATTTACTGATCCATGGAATAAGTACCATCGAGTCCGAGAGCCTCCAAACAAGTCGCTTCCTGCAAGGCTGCTAGACGTGCATTTCGAAGTTGTTGACATCAAGGAGGTAGCAGATAATTGCGAGAGGTCCATTCAAACACTTGAGACAAAACTTGAGCAGATGCAATTGCAGTTAGATCGGATTGAGAGGGTTTTGCAAAATCAATTTGGTGGAGGGCAAAACAATAACGAAGACGCTATTATATATTAGTTGTTTGAGTAGTTGTACTGTTTATGAATATGCTTTTGTATCTCTTTTCAATTAATATTATTGTGAAGGTCTTAATTAGTACTGTTAAATCGTCTCCAAACCATCATGTTTGCTTATAGTTCGCAACACATCAACTGTCGTTTAGGATATTAAATACGATGTTCAAAACGACAACTTGTTCTACTCCATTTCTGCAAAAGTTAATAAATTCATACACCATGTTCGGAACATACATAATGTGTTCCAACACAAAGATTTATGTTCGGAACGAACATGGTATGTTCCAGGTATAAATGATAATCATTAACATTATACACGTCCAAATATCAATAATATAGTGGTAAATGATGTTCATTTTAACTAGAAAGTACAATTTGTACTTGTTCGGAACAAAAAGTGACAAATGATGCTCATTTCGCTTGACAGGATCAAATATAGTTGGTAGACTAATTAGAGTGATAAATGTTGCCAATTATCAGTAGTGATGACCAATTAAGTGACAAGTGATGATCATCTATTGTAAGGTTGTTTTAGAGCAACCTATTGATGTTCGTCGCATTAAGCGGCCGTTCGGATCGCACAATTTTTAATGTTGCTATCTTCATCATATGATGATATATACGCAAACTATAGTTTCGAACATCAACTAGAAGTTTGTCACATTTGTGTGTCGTTCCGAGCACCCTGTTCAATTTTTTCTATCTTCATCATACTTTTTCACCGTTAGAGTAGTTAGCGCGACAAAATATGATGATTATATGACTATAAGTGACCAATTATACTTGTAAGAGTGATAAATTCATCAAATTTCATCAGAAAGACCACTTAGAGTAGCTTGTGTGACAAATGATGATCATTATGAGTAGAAATAGCCAACTAGACTTGTTAGAGTGACAAATGATGATCACCATATAAAGAAATGACCCACTATACTTGTAAGAGTGACAAATGATAATCACTATCACTATAAATGACATACTATAGTTGTAAGAGTGAGAAATGTTTATCCATACATGTATCTAGTTTCGAACATCAACTAAAAGTTTGTCACATTTGTGTGTCGTTCCGAGTGCCCTGTTCAATTTTTTCTATCTTCATCATACTTTTTCACAATTAAAGTAGTTAGCGCGACAAAATATGATGATTATGTGACTATAAGTGACCAATTATACCTGTAAGAGTGATAAATTCATCAAATTTCATAAGAAAGACCACTTAGAGTAGTTTGTGTGACAAATGATGATTATTATGAGTAGAAATGGCCAACTAGACTTGTTAGAGTGACAAATGATGATCACCATGTAAAGAAATGACCCACTATACTTGTAAGAGTGACAAATGATGATCACTATCACTATAAATGACCCACTATACTTGTTAGAGTGACAAACGATGGTCATTATACCTATAAATGACCAACTAGACTTGTAAGAGTGACAAATGATGATCACTATCACTAGAAATGACCGACTATACTTGTTAGAGTGACAAATGATGATCATTATACCTACAAATGACCCACTACACTTGTCAGACTGACAAATGATGATCACTATCACTAGAAATGACCAACTATACTTGTAAGAGTGACAAATGATGATCATTATACCTACAAATGACCCACTATACTTGTTAGAGTGACAAATGACGATCATTATACCTACAAATGACCCACTACACTTGTTAGAATGATAAATGATGATCACCATGTAAAGAAATAACCCACTATACTTGTTACACAGATAAATGATGATCACTATCACTATAAATGGCCAATTAGAGTTGTAAGTGTGACAAATGATGATCAATATGATAAGAAATGACCCACTATACTTGTTACACAGATAAATGATGATCAGTATCACTATATATTCTTGTTATAGAGAGAAATGGTGATCCATACATATATCTTGTTTCGAACATCCAATAGATGTTTGTCACATTATATGTGATGTTCCGCGCGCAATGATCTATTGTTTCTATCTTCATCAAACTTTCCACAGTTAGAGCAGTTAGAGTGACAAATGATGATAATTATAGCACTATAAGTTTGTGACCAATTATAATTTTAACATATATATATTCATAAACTTCCATCACAAAGAACACTTAGAGTAGTTAGACTTAGAACTGATGATCATTGTTGCTACAAATGGCCAATTACACATGTAAAAATTACAAGAGATGATCATTGTCACATTATAATTAAAGGGCAACGATCATACGTTCACTCTAAATTACCAAGTATACTTGTTAGAATGACAAATGATTATCCATCTATCTTTGTTGTTTCGAACATGCTGTTGATGTTTGTCACATGAACATCTTGTTCGGAGCGCCATTTTTTGATGTTGCTATCTTCATCGTATTGTTTTTGAAAATGTTCAGAACAGATAGCGATATGATTGAAACAACAAGTCGGTCGTGCGGAACGACTTTGGTACAATGGTAATTTACAGGACAAAATAACTATTTCAATTGAAATTTCTTGATCATTAGTACACAAATCATAACAATTGGAAATAAATAGAACCTAAAGTATGAACCAACACTTGATCTAAGTACAGTATATGAGAACAATTAGTACCACAACCAGCAGTACCCCAATACCCAATTTTTTCCGCCATAACCGTGCCTCTTTCCTCTCTTCTTCAACAGCTTTCAACTTCTTAAGTAGACTCCATATTACTCTCTTCGCTTGATCTGACATCTCTTCATCATGCCATCTAAAGTAGTTGCAGCCATTGCCTACATAAAAAAAGAAAATAAATACAACAAACAAATGACTACAAGAAAAAAATAAACCCATCGCCTAACCTGACCATATTTGCATCCGTAAAACCTCCTTCATGGGTTTAGTTGAGTCCACGATGTTATTAACTTCGCATAATCGCCACATCGATAAAATGGTACTACACTGCTACTATTAACGGATCTATTAGACATTTTAATATAGATGTTTGATTTAATTTTGTAAACTAGTTTTATAAATAATGAACGGATATATAATATGTTGGGTTGTGTATTTTTATTACCGTTGGTAAATAAATGTTGTTCACGCACCCAATGTAATAATTTATCACAAGTTTGGTCTAGATCGAAATGATGTTCGGAACATCGTTCAAGGAAAATTCAAAAATGGCTACAATACCAATACACCTATCAGCTAGACTAGGTTGCAGGTAGGTAGCAGCTAGATCACAATGATATTCGGAACATCTTTTCAAGGATACGTTACACGAATGCTACTTATATAGGCTGACGTTCGGAACCACACATTCAAAATTTGAAATACACAAACGGCTACAATTCAAGCCGCTCAAATTCCAATACATACACCAAATGGCTACAAACGTTTCAGTTGCCTCTCTTTGCTTCTATAAATACCCCATAATTCAAAGCATTTCAATCAACTATCATCAATTTACAATTCAAATTATTTCAATCCACGTTAAACAACTTACAATTCAAACCATTCATCATCAAAAATGGCACGTCAATCAAGAACAAGAGGTGGCAACACGGCCAGAGGAGCCTCCACGGCGAGAGGAGCCTCCGCGGCTAGAGGAGCCTCCACATCGAGGAAAAGCACAGCTGTTGCATTATCCTTTGCAGACGAACCACAAACTGAAAGAGCTATTGACATATTGGAATAACTAAGGGCAGAAGTGTGGGGTTAGAAGTTCCAGTTTGAGGGATTCCTACATGGCTATAGAAAGGACGTCAAAAAGATGACGAAGGAAATGCGAAATATGAAAAGAATGCTCAAAGGGCTGCTAGCTGATAAGCCGATGCATTACCTTGACTTCTACTCCTATCCTTCACACTAGATGTGGATGTTCCTATTAATGTTTATTATATAATTTCTTTTTGAATGTTTATAATCTAGTATCTTGTTAGAATGGTAGTATAAGTAGCATTACTTTTGTAAAGCACTGACAGTGATGAGCAGTTTCTTCATTTGAATGCTAATATAACTAGCATTCTTTTTGTAAAGCTCTAAAATGATGATCAATGAAAAATATGTTTTAGTTCCTGTAAGTATGTGCAGAACATCTTGATAACGTTCAAAAAGTTAAACTGTTGTTCTGGAACAAAAACAACCTTTATACAATGAGATATACATAAACTTTACACGCAGAACATCACACTGTCGTTCTGAACAAATAATGAACAATTTATATGCTCTGTTCATTTTCTAAAAAACTAATCCATCTATAATTAAATAAACACAATATACCGAACGAATTTCAAAATGTTCCGAACTGCATGTTAAAATCTAAAAGGCACAACGGTTACGAGTTTCGTCAAAAGTCACTTTCCATAAAACCATTCCCAATAGACTCGTCGATTGCCATTTTACTCTTATAATTACCCAACAGTCACACATTGATTCCACATATTTCAAAATGCCTCGTCGTCCAAGAACAAGGGGAGCACCGATAAGGGGAGCATCGAGTTCAAGATAGCCTAGGGTTCCTTTCTCGAGTTCACATTCAAATTCTGAAAATTCGAACGACGGCTTGGACCAGCTGAGGTATGAAGTGTGAGAATGGAAATTCAAATTCGAAGAATTCTTCTATGATTATAGAAGGGACATAAGAAGGATGAAGAGAATGCTTAAAGGGCTGCTTGCTGAAAAGGGAATTGATTATGTCCCGTACTCCACACCACCAGGAACACTACCTGAAGCACCACCACAAGCTCTGCAACATGCACCCTAAGTTCGATTGCTTATGATTATTTTAGTTATAATTTTATATGTCAGTGGTTATATTAAGGAACGACTTGTCGTTCCAGAACGAAGTAATACTGTTCCTGGGTAAGCTTAATTAATTGTTGCTGATGTTTGGAACATCATCTTGTTTTTCAGGAACAATAATTCGTCGTTCTGGAGCTTATGTAATAATTGTCTAAATTTTACTTTTATTTTCTTTTGAATGCTGAACAATTGAACAATATATAAGAATGTTTGTTTTAATTGTGACTAATTATGGTATCATTTTAAGCACATCAAAAGCTATTACTTGGCTAAGAAAATAAAAGTCATCCATACCTAATTACATAACCAAAATAAAAGTTAAAAGATTATCCATATATTACATATTACCCACAGCCGCACAGTCTTGTTCATCAGATCTTTGAAATCAAGGTAATTCATCGGCAATCCAAGAAAAACACCTTTTTGTTTCTTCCTCTTTTTGATAAATGCGTTCAACGCCAACACTTTTTTCCACTTCAATGGCTTGTAAATATCCACTGGAAGCCTCGGACAAACTTCTTCCTGCTTCTTCTTCTCTTCTGTTTGTAGTGATTTCACAGCCTTTGTAGGTTTTATAATCGTTTTGCTCTACAGCTGCTCAATCGTCTCCTGCACGGCCGCCTTCTCCATCTCCATGCCTTTACGCCAATCGTCGCAATATTTGAAATTGCAACTGCTACATTTGGAGATGTCGAATCCATCACCACCAGAAGAATCACCTTTGATTTGCTTAGAAGCACCATCCTTTGTCTCATAAGGCACGATCTGTTGCTCATAAGCCGCCATCCTTTTCTCATAAGCCACGATCTTTTCATCATAAGCAGCCATCTTTTGATCATAAGCCAAAATCTTTTGCTCCATTGCTTCTCTCTATCCGCTGCATTCATCATATTTGCAGCCTCTGCAATTGGAGCTCCTCTTCACTATACCAACTTCAGTGATACCGGCAACTTCAAACTCACCGCCAACTTCATCACCATCAGCTTTGTTTCCAATGTCAATATTGACATCTTACAGGCCACCACTTTCCTCTTCATTGTATTCACCATCACTTCCAAACATCATCGTTTCTGGGGCTTCCATAGCTTTAATTTCTATCACTTGTCTTGGAAGGGTTGCAGGATTGTTCTTGAAGATACAAATTGTAGTGCCACCAACAAGGCCAACGCTGCAAGCATCCTCAAACACTTTACAAAAACAATCTATTGTGTCGTCCTCGGATTCTTCAAATGGCACGAGGTCTAGAAAGTAATCCATGTCCAGCTCTTCATCAGTAGGAATGAGGAAATGGTGAACAACCTGTTAATATACCCAACAACATTAAATAAATATCAACTAAATTTTAAAAATCTTTTAAAGTTGTTTGGAACAAAGTCACGTTGTTCGAAAACATCAAAAAAAGATGTTCCGAACATCGTTGACTGAAGCAGTTGACGGTTCTTCATGAAGATGTTCCGAACATCAATTAGAAATATCTCAGTAAACACGAGGTTGTTCCATACATTACATAATACATATGGAAAACGGAATACTTACAGGAACATCATGTTGGTCAAACAACCTGTCCGTATCTCTTTCACAAATTTCAGTAAGCCTGTTTATGATCCTTGGCATTATTTTTTCTTTTGGAAAATCCTTTGGTCTCAAGGCAGGAATAGCTTCATGAGCCCAAGCCATAAATGCCCATGGAAAGCCATAAAGATTGTAATTCCGGCTTCCTTCTGCGCGAGGTTCCATTGGCTTGATCAGATATTCCATTGTTAATTCAAAACTCATCCTACCCCAAGGATAATGCTGGAATGCCTCATGATCGGCGGACAAGCACACCATCCATTCCTCTATTCCATATTTGGAATCCCTCACACAAAGAATAGTATGAACAAACCAAGCCATGCACAGATTTAAATACCACTTCTTGGGACAGGTTCTAGAACATACGTTCAACTCAAGCAAGTCACCAGACTTCACAGCTTGCTTTTTCTTTGGTTGTTTTTATTTTTTGGGCTTGTTGAACTTCCTCTTGGCGGGTGCAGGTGAGGGTGAGGGTGAAGGTGAGGCTGAGGATGACTCCTCCACCTTCTTCTTCCCCTTCCGCTTCCCACTACCCTTCTCCTTATCCTCCTTTTCCTTCTTCTCCTTCTCCTCCTTTTCCTTTATCTCTTTCTCCTTCTCCTTCCTATTTTTCTCCTTGAACTAATCAACAACAAACTTCCACAATTCCTTCCCCTTTTCATTCATTTTTTCCATGTACTGTTTACTTGGATAGGCCCCACAATTTAGCCCTGTCATTAGTGCAAACTCGGATAGGCCAAAACGTGCTGGCAATCCATTGAAGGATATCCAAACCTCTTTCTGCTTCTTGGAAATAATCCTTTGCATGAGGAGTTTATGCACCAACTTGGTGCCAAACAATGGATATTCCGGTAATTGCAAGAAAGGACCCAAACAGCTATTGACAAATCCCCTTCTCACCTGCAATTTTTTCAGAACCTCCTTGAACTGTATCATACCCCTAGCCAACGAAGAACGAACAGTAATCTTCCCATTAAAAGGTTCATTGTTGGTCAGGAAGGTCTTGAAGAGACCCTCAACGTTACTCTTGAAACTAGCATGACCAACGTCTTCATACTGCACATAATTTTAGCATAAAATTAATAAAATGAATCAAAATGATAGTAAATTAATAAATTTTTGGAACATGCTTATTCTGAGGTTCTGAACGACAGTAGCAACCGTTTGGAACAACACGTCACGTGTTCCGAATGAGAACTACCAGCCTTAATGCATATGTTGGGAACATATAAATGTTGTGTAGAACATCAACATTGGCGTTCCGAACAATACGCGTTTCAATTCAACTAGCACCTGGTTTTCCTCCAGTTTCAATCCAGATGTTCCTTCAGCAGTTTCCTTCTCTTCACCTGCTTCCTCTTCAACATTTCCACCAGCATTATTTACAGCTTCCCCATCTATTTTAACTCTTTTTACACGGTCCTTCAGAAAGTTGCTTTTTAAAGTTACATCCTCCGCCTCTCTTCTACTTCTTTTACTGCTTCTTGGACTCTCCCCTGTTTTATCTGCTTCCCCCTCTACTTCTTCTCCTTTTTCTCTACTTAAATCATCAGCCTCTTCATTTTTTTACCACCATCTTCCTCTTCCTTTTCACGATCACCATCTTCCACTCCAGTCCTCAAAAAATCACTTTTTAACAGTTCATCAATACCGGCGTCATCTAAATCCACCCTTCTTTCACCCTCATCTGCAGCCCTCTCCAAATCCTCTCCACCTTTACTTAGATCGTAACTTGGTGCTGGACTTTGGCTTTTCTCTTGTTTATCACCTTTGTTCCGTGGACCTACTACTTCTCCTTGGCTATCGTCGTCACTCTCCACAACTAATTTTCTTTTAGTGGTTCTAGTTGTTCTTGGGCGTTTATGAGTAGGTTCTAAATCTGTAGGAGTACGTTCCGAATCTGAAGTAGTAGGCTTCTCAAGTTTCTTCTTCGGCGAAAGGCCCTTTTTTTTTTTTTTTTTAGAAATTGCCTTCTTGGGAGTCTTTGTAGGCTGCTTCTTCTGCTCATCTTCATCTTTATTTCTCGGTCTTAAATTTACCATTTTTCTGCAAAGCAAAACAAGGGGATACAAAATTTAGTTACAAAAAATCATGAACATCCTATTAGATGTTTAGAACCTCAGCTACTATGGTTTTCGGAACATCAAGACACATAACAGCAATAACTTCAATTTGCAACTAAATAAAGCAGCGTTGGTTCCCAGAAAACCCTCAAATCGTCACAATTTAACCAAAAAATGTTAACAGCCTAAAAATTTCAGTTGAACATCGAAAATCCCCTTTGTAGTTGGGAACTGCTTTACCCATTAAAACACATAATGCCATTCAATTTCAACACAATATTACACCTTTTGTACAAAAACAAACACCCAAATCATCGTTAATCACTATCGACGAAAAAATTAAAAACAAAAACCTAGGTTCGATATTTACACCACAGTTTAAATGATAATGACATTGTTTACCTTTTGTTGTATTGCCGATCGGATTACTTGAAAACCACAGAGAAGTTGGAGAGTATTTGGTTTAGATTTGGCGTGATTTGGGAGATGAAGTAAAGTGAAGAAGTAGTTCAAAAGGCCACGCGCGGGGTGGGGAGGGAGTTTCATGGTATGTTGTTCCCAATGTTTGAAATTATTATTATGTATGTTTTAAGAAAAACCCTCAAGTTTTAAAAGTGTTAATTTGGTCCAAGATTAGTGCTAATCAGACTTAGAAAAAAAAAATGAAAAAAAAGCAGAGGACCTTTTCTGCCAAAAAAGACTTGTGGAGTTCTGGAACGCCACTTCTCACCACTTACTTTTTTTAAATATGAGATGCATACATATACATATATATACACTAGTGTCCCGGCACGTGCGTTGCACGTGGGTACTGAGTCATGCACTATACAATTTGTGTAAAATAGTTTCAATTTTATTGAAGCAAGGCGTTAATTACCAAATTAAAATTACGAAAAATACCTGTTAGGCTATAGCATAGGGCAATTAAATCAATGTTATAAAAAACCATATCATATCAGCGCACAGAAGTGTTAAACTTTGAAGGATCAGTCGCACTTGGATTTCCAAATTAACAGGTAAGAAATGACTGGAATTAACTCAGCTATAGTACTGCTTCACTGTCACAGGGCAAATGGGTTCACATGATGTTTTTACTCCTCTCATCTTCCAATTGAGGTTTACGTTAATTGTGATAAAATACTGTCATCTTAGTCAGGAAGCAAGCATTTAAAGCAACAATAAGATGGTTATAAACAATTGATAGAACTAAATAAAGTATATGTAGAGCATCCTAGCGTACATGTTTAGATAGAGTATAACAATTCTCTCGCCACATGCGTTGCACGTGTTTATAAATTGTGGTATCTAGTTGTAAAGTAATGTCAACGGTATTTAAACAAAGCTATTAGTAATAATACTACATTGAAGAAGAAAGTATAAAATTTCTGTTAATAATAATGTAGATGATTAAATGAACTTTGAAATTGTAAAACTTTTCAATAGCCATATCCTCCGAGCCTCTAGTCTTGTGCTTTGTACATTACTAACTGTGACTACTTTTTCTTAAGAGGATTACCTTGCTAAACCACAATAATATAAAATTATGAATGAAGTGACTGTGGCTACTTTCTTATTCAACCAAGGAAAGCATTCAATCTTAAAATACAACTAATTTTCCAGTTCAGAAAATGACTTTAGAACAAAGAATTGTGGCACCCCCGAGAATTTAGCGCACTTGAGAATTAAGGCCTTCCACAATGACAAACATATTGCATATTTCGCGACATAAGGGACACTGGTTCCTTCTAAACAATCTAACCAACCAAGAAGAATTATTTAGGAGCATAACAATGCGTAATCAAATAAATGAAACATATGGTTGTTAAAATAGGCTATTTAACCGGTACCTCAATATTTTAATTGAAATTGTATGATTCTGTCGGTGCAAAATTCTTGATTATTGAACTACGGACGAACATAACTAACATGACCTTGTACACCAATCAAAACGATCTTGAAAGGTAATTCGCTATTTCTTCTTCAGGATAAAGGGTCATGTTCTTCACGATATTAATGTTTTTATGGTAGTCGCATGTAACCACAAAGATGCAACTATATATCTTGCAAATCCATAAGTAGTAATCCGAGATTTGTCATCATACGAAATTCAGAAAACGAAGTTGCCACTTTTCCTCCGACTATTAGGTCTTTGGCAACGTGTTTTCTATTATGAGTTAATACTGATGAAGAGAGTTGTTTGTCACTATTAGGTTGGTCAAAGCAGAGGTTTGAAGCAAAGTTGGTTGTTTAAAATTAACTGGTTGCTTTAATACCTAGTGTAAAGCATCTAGTCAGTGATAAATTAAAGTTGCATCGTTTCAGCTAATGTGAAGGATTACATCCCTTCAACTAATCTACCGTCTTTTAGTTTTGGCAAAGTAGGCTCGTGTTTTAAGTTTGGTAATTTTTAAGTTTCTGAGGGGCAACTTAGTAAAATGATTTTTGATCTTTTGGAGGACATACTT
This sequence comes from Petunia x hybrida, assembly GCA_037355625.1. NCBI lineage: Eukaryota > Viridiplantae > Streptophyta > Magnoliopsida > Solanales > Solanaceae > Petunia > Petunia x hybrida. The sequence continues at coordinate 1,856,476 of JBBBVM010000627.1, forward strand.
TTATAATAATATGATAAAAGTGCATATTGTAGTGGGGGTGTTTGCAGGGATAATCTTTTTAGCGCGACGTTTTGTTATGTCCTTATTTTTAAAATTTGTACCAGAATAGCCTCAAATTTCTAAGTTTAGATGGAACCATTAAAAATTGTTAACAATCTCATCACAAGTTTTGATGATCTGTCATTTTTCATATGTGTGTTTTGACTATCATCAAAACTTGAGGCGAGTATTAAAAATTTACAAGCGAATTTTGATGAATTAGTCAAAATTTGTAAACATATAAACTTTCAGCTGATCTATTGTTATGTCTAGAATTGCTTCATTTTAACATTGTGTTATCTTTTCACTTCATTTTGGTGAATACTTCATTGTTGTTCAGATTCTAACCTATAAACCAGGTGTAGGTGGTACAGTGTAGAGTGTACCTTTATTCTTGATTGTATGCTTTATCTTGGGTCATTGGTCAAATTCTACTTTCTAGCTCCACGTTCTACTACAACTTAGTAAAGGAATTTTTATATTCCGTTTTACTTTTTACTTTGGTGTGAGGGTTCAATCTTCAATCCAATTATAAATCTGGCACTTGATTATAAAATATGTTAATTTTATGAAATTGGGTGTCCCAGATTCTTTCGTGAAAGTATCTAGTGACATGATCTAGTTAGGAGTTTGTACAAGCTCTCCAGGTACTTTAATATGAGTTTGAACGATAACTTTCTAACGATTAATGATGTCATAAGAATAGATAAAATAAAACATTGTGAAACACGAAGGTGAAAAAAACAATTTAAAATGAAAATTATCTTTTCTTATCTCATTGTCACTTTAGTTTTTATTTTTATTCCTTTTTAATGTGACAAATACTTTTCACTGAGGTCCCAAATCAGATATTATTATTAGCTCCAACTCCATGATAATGCTCTTCAAACCCCTGCTTCAGGTTTTGACTGCTTCGAACAGACCAGAAAGCATATGTCTATTTAATTGAAGAATTGTTTGGCCTTTCTTTTTAAACCACCCAACACAAACAAAATTGCATTAACTTCCGGTGGCTAGTAGGTTAAACTTTAATGAAATTGCGCATACATTCGAAAAAACTTGGGGGTCTGGCCTCCTGATTTTGATATCTTTATTGAAGTGATGAGCTTTGAAGGTTTTACATTATTTGATTGGGTTTTCAATGACAGCAAATTGACTTGGAACAATAACCAAAGAGGTCAACATCTTATTCTTATCTAGGCAGATTAGACAGAATCCTTTTGAATGGAGATTATCCGCTTCTATGCAAAAGCCGTTTTGCTTCCACAAGAATTAACCATTTAATTTTCTTAGATTATCTTCTCATCACTCTCCTCTAATAATCTTCTTAGAAAAGAAAGCCGAAATATTATTTTTTTTAATAATATATTCATTGACTAATACAATATCATTTATTAACTGAGAATCCGAACCACATTTGTGCGATAATATTGGGTATGTTGTTGTTGTTGTTGTTGTTTATTATTAGACAATAAAAGAGCGAGAACAACGAATTGTGTACCTTTTTTACTGCAGTGGAAGTTGTTGATCTTACCACCAAAACGAGTGCTCAAGATCAACTTCGTCTCTCCAGAAAACAAAGTTCTTGCCACCAACTAAATGCCCTAGTTTTGAGTCACGCCCCCAAATTTGGAGAGGACGTGATTGGCACCCAACCTGTACTACTGTTGAGTGAACCTTGAATTAACTGACTAAATATCATGTAGTATACCTTCAAGGTCAATGAGACATAATTAAATTACTGAAAAATAACATTTAATTTAGTAAACTGGCCCGAGGTTAAAAATATCATCAATATTTAAAATTCCATTCAATCTGAATATCTGAAAAGAAATCCTCTAGCTAAGTCGTGAGCCTCTAAAAGAATAGACTGGAATGTACAGACATAAGCTATGAGGCATTCCCGTAGAATCAAATAGTGGATGACATAAATATTGTCTGAGTACTGGCTGCCGCTGGAAAAGAAAAGCCGCTCACCAACAGAACAATGAACGAGCCTAATGCTAGCTTTGAACTACGTCACCTACTGCCTTAACACCTGCTATATTAAAGTAAGCAGTCCCTCACGAGCTACGTACCTCCAGGATACCCAATAAATCTCATAGACTTCCTTCTAAAAGGCGAACAAGACTTACTGGGGTATAACATCCAAGAAGAAAATACATATTCACAACATGTATCTAATATATGGTCTGAGAATTTATACTAAACTGAAAGCTAAATAATTAAACTAATAATTGATGCTAAACTGAATTGTGTTATTCAAAGAACAAATTACTTTCCTAAAAGAAACATGATTTCACATTATGACCCTGCGTACGTGAGATCTGGCAACACGCATGGGGGAGTGTTCATCTCTCTCCCCAACAAACAATGGCCCTGCATACGTGCAACTACTGTCATATATGTGGGAGTGTCGGCCAATCTCTCAAAACAAACTGCGGCCCTGCGTACGTGAGATCTGGCAACACGCACGGGGGAGTCGACCTATCTTCCCAACAAGTAATGTGATCACAATACTAATTGAGTCTGAATACTACATTTCTATCCGTAACATCATAGATACAAATAACATGCTCACGCAAGCAAAGACACAATCAAGCAGGTCATATACTACTAAACTGGGTGAAGCATAAATAATTTATGTGGAGCTATATTTAATATTATACTATCTGTTCAGTCCCAATTAGAAAGGTTGTCTCAACTTGCCTCAAATTCATAGCTCAATTCGCCTGCTCAATATTCCAGAAGTTCAGTAAATCACAATCTATATTTATGATCTCTACAATTTATCAATATTCGCTTACTAGTTCAACACTTCAAAATAAAACAAAATCTTTGATCATGATTAACACAATCCTCAATTTAGGCGGATTCATCTTAGCCTTGATTTTGAAATCCATTCTAGTTTATAAACGTAATGAAATTGTTTAGGACAATTGATATTACCAATTTAAGTCAATTTCACCAACCCGCATTCTCCACCAAGCTTCATACATTCCTTTAATAGTTATTTTTGACCTCACAAACATCTTTACTAATTCTAAGTTCTAAGTATTATGTACTCTGAAGAAATAGTAGTATTAATAAAGTAACAAGTACATGATTGGAGTTTACCTTTTGGACTGATTCCTCGAATCCTATTTTTAAAGATCTTGGGTGTTCATAAAACTTCTTAGGGTTGTAGGCACTTTGATTCATTCGCGACTTTGTATACTAACCCCAGTAACTGTGCGGGTCGTCCGCACAACTTCAAAATGTGTCTTTTACGTAACTTGGTGATGCAACCCAAAACGAGCGGAAGCTAAAAACGATACAAATAATGCGGAAGCGATAAAACAAAGGATAGATGATATCAATGATATCGGGAAACAAGGATTGGGGAGTCAAGAAACGAGAAGAAAGAACGGATAAATTATAATTCAAGACATGAATTTAATTATCCAAAAGGGAGAATGAAACTCGAACCTTACAAGGAATTCACGCTAGTGGTGAATCTCCATAGATTCCAAGTCGATGAGATACATGAAGCCTCGGGCTTCGGACTAGAAAGGCTCGGCCTTCTCTAATTCTCTCTTCTCTCTATTCAATTCAAGCTAAACTGATGAAATGAAGAGCTAAAGTTCTATTTATACATTTACAATGATAAATGGACAAAAACGTCCTTGCAGCTGTTTCTGGCTCGCTGCTCAGCTCCTCTTCATCGCGATCGCGCCAAGAGGGCTTGCGATCGCGCATGCATCAATTCAAAGCATCGCGATCTCGCCAAGGGCTCGTGATCGCACAGGTCTCCATCATCTTCAGCTTCGCCTTCGCGTTCCATGGGGCGTTGTCGCGCAGGGCAACGAAAGCCTCTTCGCGATCGCGCAGGCATGGCCACGATCGAGAAGAACAAATATTCTTCAGCAGGCAGTGAGCTCCCAGTGTTCTCCCCTGTTTTGGGCTGCCCTGTTTCCTGCTCTGTTTTCCTCCGTCCTCAGCGCTCCAATGCATGATCTTTCAAGACGTTCCCGGAGGCCTTGACTCGTATCCCTTGTGCTCTCGAGCTTGGCTTTTGATGGTTGTCGTTTAGGCCATTTTATATTGCATCACTTGGATAGCTGAGTGGTCAATCCTGCACCAATCGTTGATGAGTTGTCTCACTCGAAAGCTATAACCTGCCCCCCGAACTCGGTATCCATTCTACCTGATGTTTCACTCCTCCGAAAGGCTATTGAAACAAGTCCTGATCCAAGACTTCTCTTAAGGGAAAACCTTAAAAACTTATTTCGAGCAGGGTCCTCTGCTGACATATTCATTCTTTTTTCTTTATGTAAAAAAAGAGTTGGATCAAAGGCCTCGTCTCTGTACCCTTCCGTAGAGGATGGGCCTTCACGCGTACAAAGTTTTAAGAAAGATTGGATGTTGCTTAGTCGCTGTTCACGCACGGAGCTCGCCGCTACAAAATCATTCCACCAACTCCTTTAAGAATCATGAGTAAGTTGTTGCTATGCGGCTATAAATTATGGTTGTGGTATTTTTATTACTCTCTCCATCCTAAAATGAGTGTCTGGGTTTGACTTGGTGCAGAGATTAAAAAATAGGAAAGACTTTTGAATTCTGCGGTTTAAAATTAAAGTTGTATGTAATGTGGGCCAGTGTCGTTAAATCTTGTGGTCTAATACAAATCTTGAAATTAAAAAGTTACCAAATATGGAAAGAGTCACTCTTTTTAAGATAAAATAAAAAAGAAAAATAGACACTTATTTTGGGACGGATGGAGTACCCGAGAGAATGACTTGGAAAAGGGACCTGCCGCCGCTTTATCAAGCAGCAAAGCGTCCCCTCCTTTACAAATATTGTTTTGAGACCGCTATGGGCTTGTCCTGTTGGTCTTTCTATATAATAAAATATACATATATAATCTTGTAAATAAAATATATAGTGTAGCACTGTAGCTTTTAGTTTAATTAACAAAATATTTACATGCTAATTCCTTGAGCCTTGACTCACTATTTTCCTACTAATGTCTTTTATGTATTTATACTTAATAGAGTGCTAATTCGATGCCTCGGTATTTAGCAAAACTAGTAGCCAAGCAAATGCTTCGTTTTATCCCCTCAAGTTATTTTATACAATATAATATTGATGATTCAAAATCAAACTAGAAGCAAAATTTTATACTTCTCATTATATTATACTCCCTCCGTCCCAAATTAGTTGACGCTTTAGCAATAACCATTTGTCCCAAATTAGTTGACGCTTTAAAATTTCAAGACTAAAATTGCTAGTCTTTTCCAACTATGCCCTTAATAATTAAAAAGAATTCTCAACAAAATTTAATATACAAGCATTTAATAGGGGTAACATAGTAAAATACACACCATATTTAATGGTTTTCTTAATGGACGTGAAAAGCTAAAGGTGACAACTAATTTGGGAGAGGGAGTAATTCCAAATAAATTTAGCATCACTCCGTGGTTTCGGTTCACCGTGAATATTTTTTGTTCAACTCATCCTAGGGTTCTATCGAGATAACTTAAATGTAAGACTATACGGGGCTTTAAATTTTGTGTCTTTTCTTTTATGGAAGATGAGAGATTGTTTTGAAATTCTTAAGAAAAGAACGTTGTTTTTCTTTTCTTATATGTAGAGTAGAAGCAGTTGAAAAAAATAACTCCCCCACTTTTCTGCACGTTCACTTATTGAAGGAAATGTAGGACATTTGGTAACTCCTTTTAACAACAATCTCTTATCCCTCCAAACCAAGTCGAGTCGGCCGACTTGGAGTGACCCGTAACCCATATTCCAATATCTCCCACTTCGCTCATAGTGGGCTGGATCCATGACACACAAAAAAAAATCATACAGGCAAATAGTTCGTGCGGCCTACGAGCATTATTAAGAACTGTGCCTATTAAGTGTACAAAAGCTCCATGTAGAAATCTGATCACATAAGGAAAGGACTCACTACTAACATGCAGATTTTATTACTCGCAATACCCCAGACATTATTCACTACCCCAGCAACTACTTATCTAATCCATTACTCGCAATACCCCAGACATTATTCACTACCCCAGCAGCTACTTATCTAATCCATCAACCTCGATTGAGGCAAACCCGAGTTCCTATTTAACTTTGTATTACAATTACACTTGAAACTCTCATGGTAAATGTAATGGTCGACCTGTGAATACAAGTTAAGTTATAAATTATTTTTATTGTCTTCTCTTTCTATTCTAATCTATTCATTCCAAATCAGCTGCTTTCCTAAGCATGCACCGCATTGCCAAATCACTCATGGCTATTAGTGACATGCTAAAGTAGCAACGCATATTGGTACTTCAAGAGATAGTAAAAGGTCAAAGGGTATTCCAATGAAAAATCACATTGATTTTTCTCAGGGTCTCACGCAATAAAGCAAGGATCCATTCTTCTATTACCCTATTGATCGATTAGAACACATGGTATGAAACACGTGTTACAGTGTTCTTGTCTGATTCGGCGCGTGTGTCTCATTCTTGAATACAGAAACACCGTACATATCTTGGTCTAGACACTTCTAAATGTCTAACTTGAGTTTTTCTTCAAATAATCTTCAAATCCAATCTTTTGAAAAACTCACATCTGGCTTGCGGAAAAAAAAAAGTCATATATGATGTTGATACCTAGAAGTCTGAACTCTAATCAAGACCAATCATTTTCGTTAAAATACGCATGACCTTGTATTAATCAAGGTTCAATTCAGTCTCATCTCTTCACGTTCCTCGACGTCATAGGCGATAGCTTGTGTGAGAGAGCCGATCTCGTGACTTGTTCAACACACTTAACATAAAATGATTTCATCACATGCAAATAATAAAAATAGTAATATATTGATGAGTATAACATTAAAATTATTTTACAATACATATACATAGTCATATTCTACGCAAACCTAGAGCCATAACATGTTTCTCAAATTGGTCTATAGATATTGCCTTTGTAAAAGGATCAGCTAACATTTTCAGCGTAAGCATGTATTCTATTGGGACTTCGCCACTTGAAACTATGTTTCTCAAGTACTTATACTTGGTGTCAATATGTTTGGTCTTTTCATGATGCTTAGGATCTTTTATAAAATCAATAGCCGCTTGACTACCACAATATAAAATTATCGATACTTGAGGGTTCTTTGCAATATCTAGATGCTCAAAGAATATCTTTAACCAAACAACTTCTTGTACTGTATGTGTATAAGCTACGAACTCAGCTACCATAGTCAAAAGAGCAATACAATTTTGTTTCTTACTTTTCCATGAAATGGCTCCACCATTAAGTAAGAAAGCATGTCTAGATGTTGATTTTCTTTCATCCAAGTCACTAGCCCAATTGGCATTTGTATAATCTCTCAACATCAAATCAGATCCACCATAGCATAATAAATAGTCTGCAGTCCCTTTCAGCTATCGAAAAATCATCTTCATCGCTTTCTAGTGATCTTTTCCAGGATTGGATTAATACCTGCTTGCTAGACCTACGACATAACAAATATCAGGGCGAGTACACAACATAGCATACATCAAGCTCCTGATAGCACTTGAGTATGGAACTTGAGACATTTCTTCCTTTTCTCATTGAGTCTGTGGATACATTTCAAGGCATAAAACTTCACCTTTTGCTATAGGAGTATCTATGGGTTGGCAGTCACTCATTTGAAAGCGTTCCAGAATTTTTTTATATATGTTTTTTGAGATAGACTCAATAACTTAAGTCCAAGGATGTAGTCTTTAGATCTTAAATTCCAAGGATGTAGTCTGCTTCACCCATATCTTTTATGCCAAATGACTTTGAAAGCCACGACTTGATAATCTTTAGATACTCAAAATTATTTCATCCATCAATATATCATCCACGTAGAGGGAAAGAATTACAAACATATCATTGGACCTTTTAACATAAATGCAATGGTCTTCATCAAATAGAGTAAAATCATATGAGATCATTTTTTTTTTTTGTGAAATCACAAGTACCATTGCCTTGAAGACTACTTTAGACCATAAGTAGATCTTTTCATTTTACATGCCTTATTTTCTTGGCCTTTAACAATGAAACCTACAAGTTGTTCCATGTATATCTCCTCGCTAAGTTATCTATTGAGAAAAGCTGTCTTTACGTCCATTTGGAATAATTTTAGATCCAAAATGCGCAACAATAGCTAAAAGTAAGTGAATTGAGGTAAACTTTAAAACTGACGAAAAGGTATCCTCATTAACAATTCTTGCTTGCTGAGTAAAGCCTTTTTGCTACCAGTCGTGCCTTATATCTTTCTATTGATCCATCTGCTTTACGTTTAATTTTCAGAACCCATTTGTTCTAAACTGTTTTATGCTCAGACGGAAGATCAACTAAGTCCGACTTTGTTGGTTCTCATACACTCTAACTCTTCTTTCATTGCTTTCATCCACTCATCCTTATCAGGGTTCGACAAAGCCTCAGCAACGAAATTTGGCTCATTCACTTCCGATGCCGATACCAGGAAAACGTAATCCTCAATGTCATACATACGTTTAGGTACACCTTTCCTGGTACTCTTTCTCAGTTGAGACTCAGATTCACAAGAAGGATCTTGCATTGGAAAGCTCCCACTCGGATCAACACCATACTCATGGTCAATTAGATCATCAAATATGTCAGAACACACTTGTTGAACATCTGAGTTCAACATTTCATAAAGAGACTCTCTATTATTTACTTCACCTTTTTTAGGAAAATCAGTTTTTAAAAATGTGACATCTCGTGATTCAATTTCAGTAACACTTCCATCTTCCAATTCACCAATGAACACGTACCCTTTAGAGTGTTCTGAGTATCTTATAAAAATACATTTCTTGCCTTTTGGACCCAGTTTACCAAACTTGTTTAAAAAATATTTTATAAATACAACACAATTCAAAGGTCGTAAATGATTCAAGTTTGGTTTTTGGTCGGTCCATAGCTCATAAAGAGTGGAAGGAACTGACTTAGAAGGCACTCTATTCAATATATAGGTCGCAGTTAATAGCACATTTTTTCAAAAGGAGATAGGTAAATTAACTTGCGCCATCATGGACCTTGTCATATCCAATAGAGGTTCTATTCCTCCTTTTTGTTACACTATTTTGCTGAAGTGTGTAAGGAATAGTTAATTGTCAAGTGATGTCTTTTTCACTATACAATTCATCAAATTGTCTTGATAGGTATTCACGCACTCTATCAGTTCTTAGAGTTTTCATACTCTTGTCTAATTGATTCTTAACTTCATTCATGTATTGTTTGAAGCACTCAAGTACTTCAGATTTATGAGAAATCAAATGAACATAATCAAAACGCATGAAATCATCAATAAACATAATGAAATACAAGGCACCAGGTCTTGTCTTCACGTTCATTGGACCATAGATATCTGAAAGGATTAATTGCAATGGGAAGTCAGCTCTTTTAGCCTTCCCAAAAGGTTTACGTGTAATCTCTCCGGCAAGACATTGTTCACAATTTGGCATTTTAATTTTCGAAAAAGAACTCAAGTGTCCTTCTTTAGCCAATCTATTTATTCGATCTTTCTCCATATGACATATTCTAGCATGTCATGTAATAATATCAACATCTCTATTATTAGAAGAACATGTCATAACACAATGGTCCACATAATAGTCATAAGTAGAAGGATTACAACTTAACACAAAGAAATCATCATAAAGATAAACATTGTCTAGAGTAATTTTCACAACATTGCGACTAAAGATCAAATAGAAACCTAAAGAAGAACAGACACATATAATAAGTTCTGTCGAATTTCTGGAGAATATAAGGCGTCATGCAACATCAAAGTATGGCCACCACACAAGTCAATCCTGCAAGTGCCAAGACCTTTGACTTCAACCTTCGCATTATTTCCTACATATATCCACCTTGATCCAGATAGAACTCGATGGTACTCCACAAACGCTTTTCGATCATGAGTCACATAGTTAGTGGCACCTGAGTCTACAATCCATACATGATAAGATTCAGTTAATAAAACTGCGCTAAAAAAAACTGTAGTACTTAGAGATGCGTTTTGAAATGCTACCTTTTTTGGCGAGCAAAGTGTTCCGGAACTTGGAAATTGTAGCATTTTCATTTTGCTCTTGTCTTTCTTCTTAAAGAACTGCTTTCTCTTCTTGGAGTTTGGTTTGTTTCTTTTCTTTGAGGGTCACTCACCAGTCTCCTTGCCCTTTCCACCTTTCTTCCAGTCATTTTTGCGCTTGAATACTGAAGCATTTTTACCACTTGATTCTACCATATAGGCACTAGGTATAGCTTTTGCGGCACCAAGCTTCTCATCTTCAAGCTCCACACGGCGGCCAACATCAGCAAAAGTTTTGATGTTGTCATTGTGGGTCAAGTTTACTTTCAGATATTCCCAATTATTGGGATGAGACCGGATCACTGCCTGAACCTGCTGCTCATCCGAGAGAACATGACCTTCACTTTGAGTTGAGCTATCATGTTTGACATCACCCTAAGGTGTTATTTGACACTGTTGTCATGACACTATTTATAAGTGTCAAATTTGATAGTCAGCTGTCTAAGACGGGTCATAGTAGTACCCCCATATGTTTCTCTCAAATGCGCCCACATGGCATGAGCAGTAGGGAATTGTTCACATTTATGAATGAGATCATTAACAACACAACTCACAATAATTCCACGTGAAGTAGAATCTTTCTTTTTCAATACATTGTAAGCTTCGAGATCTCTTCTGTATTGGGCAGTGTTACCCTCTTCTGGGTGAACCAAAATACGGTTAATACTTTCTAGAACATCTTTCTCTTCCAGTACATACTACATCTTACGACTCCAGATGTCGTAATTTTCACCGTTTAGTTTTTCACCCTTGTTACGTCGGCAATGATACTTTTTGATGCCATATCTATTCAACGAGACATTTAAGAAAGTTTCAATTTATACATACATTTACACTCAAGCAAATTAATTTTCATAAATGACTTCACATTTAGTGTAAAATTAAAAGGTCACTAAGTTTTCAATCATCATCTACAATCTAAACGTTTCATAAAAATTAGAAAAATAATTTCTTAGTGTAAATATTATTTTAATGACTTTCAATTAAGTCTCAGCCCAATATATATATATATATATATATATATATATATATATATATATATATATATATATATATATATATATATATATATATATATATATAGAAAGAAATTCACAATTCAATTTACAAGTACTTAATGAGACGACTCTCCTACTCGGCTTCAAATATATGAACATACACTCAAAAAGGTTTACTTGATCAAACCTCATGATAAATATCAGTTAAAATATTACCAAAAGGTTTTCCAATGGAATCTACAAAAATTGATAAAGCTTTTCAATCCAAAATTTCAATTTCGTCGATAGAATTAGCTAGTTCATCTCGAATAAACCAAAAAATTTCAATTTGTTTAGACACTGAAACTTTAAGCTCTCTGAATTTCTTTTCCCTTTCCCTTCGTACAATCGTTTGATACATTAGAAGATTTTGTATCGTCCTGGGGACATTCCTTATGACTTCATGACCTCGGGAATATGTCATATGACGACGTACTCTTCTACGTTGTCCTCTTGCTCGATTTCCAACACCACTCCCACTTGGAGTAAGTCGAGCTTGTCCCTGTCCATCCATGCCTAAAATAGGAATAGTGAAATAATAAGAATGGACATAGTATTCAATGTGACAACATATGCCACAATTTCTCGTAGAAGATTACATTTAAGGATCATATATCATTAAAATAGTGTGGCTATTTGGAAGTCATTCGAGAAAATAATTACTGGTTGAACTTCAACACTTCATTACTCACATGTTTTAAATCTGTTTAACATCAAATAATATAGGAAAAGTTTGTAACGAGTAGATATTAAAAATATATAAAATAAATTTTTATTCTTAACCAGTAATTTGCAGAAATCAAATTACATAACATAGTTTTTTATAAACTATCACAATTTTCAGCATAACTTCAAACCAGCATATCTTACTCATTTTAAATCTGATTTTAATGAATAATATATCAACGGAAAGCCCTAAATGAATAGAATCTGAAAATATAAGTTTCATGCTGAAATTTTAAATGTTTGTTATACATAAAATTAATTTTCAGAATTTTTTTCTTTTTAAAATTTGATTTTACAATACTCAATCAAAAAGAAAGAGTTTAAAGGAAAAATATCAGTTTATGAACAAATTTGAAGGTACATTGAAGTAAGAAATCAAGTCGGTCCAACTCTTTTCAATGTTCTGCCACATTTTTTATGAATTGTAAAGTAACAAATTTTTTTAATAATTTTTGTTTGAGAAGTGCTAATCATCGAAAACATCACAAGACCCTTATATCATAATTAATCAATTCTAGCAGCCGACTTTCACAACTTTACCGTGAAGTTAAGTCACCCCTTCTAAAGTAAAAAAAAAATGGATATCATACATCATGTTAACAAACTTACTGTTAACAAATTCCTTCTCATTAAATTTTCAATAGTTTTTTTTCTAAAAAAAAAAGACAGACTTGAAAACTTTACAAAATCAAAAAACATAATTAGTCTTAACTTATGTTAACGGGCCTTAATGCAAGGTAAGCAGTATCCACTTTTCAATAGTTTTACTATGATATTGAAAAAATAAAAGATCGAGGTTGTGTATTCATATTAACAATTAGAACACACAATTTGACTATGATACCATTGTTATACAATAAAGGAGCGAGAATATCGAACTGTGTATCTTATTGGTTGCAGCGGAAATTGTTGATCTCACCACTAAAATGAGTGTCCAAGATCGACTTCGTCTCTCCAGGAAATAAAGTTCTTGCCACCAACTAAATGTCTTAGTTTTGTGTCTTTTCTTTTATGCAAGAGAAGAGAGATTGTTCTGATGTTCTTAAGAAAAGAACTTATTTTTTTTGGATTTTTTACATAAAAGTACAAGTTTTAGAGCTTAATTACCAAACATAGCAACATTTTAGTAAAATTACCCTATATAGAGGAAAACACAAGATAATTACAAATATAGCAAAAACATAGCAATATTTTCCCATAGCATACCAAACCTTTGCATTCTTCCTCCTATTTCCCCCACTATCACTGTTGCTCCTCCCATTTCCCCCTATTTCACTTTTACTCCCATTATTTTCCCAAATTCACTTATACTCCTCCAATTTACCCCAATTTCACTTTTTCTCATCTCATCCTCAATGTATCTCGTTGTATCTCACCGTATCTCCTTGTATCTCACCGTATCTCGCCGTATCTAATCGTTTCTGCACCGTTTCAGTTCATTTCAGCACCGTATCAAACTGTTTCTGCACCGTATCAAACTGTTTCTGCAGCACTGTATCAACTGTTTCTGTACTGTATCAAACTGTTTCTGCACCATTTCAACTGTTTCTGCAGCACTGTATCTAACTGTTTCTGCACTATTTCAATTGTTTCTGCAGCACCGTATCTAACTGTTTCTGCACCGTTTCAATTGTTTCTGCAGCACCGTATCTAACTGTTTCTGCACTGTTTCAACTGTTTCTGCAGCACCGTATCTAACTGTTTCTGCAGCACCGTATCTAACTGTTTCTGCACTGTTTCAACTGTTTCTGCAGCACCGTATCTAACTGTTTCTGCACCGTTTCAATTGTTTCTGCAGCACCGTATCTAACTGTTTCTGCACCGTTTCAACTGTTTCTGCAGCACCGTATCTCACTGTTTCTGCAGCACCGTATCTAACGGGATGAAACAAATGCACAAACGGGATGAAACAAATGCAAAATCTGCACAATCTGTATTTTGTAGCACTACCTAGTGCAATTTCTCTTTAACAATTTTTTATTACTTACCAAAAAGAAAAATAAAGGATTAAAAGTGAAATCATATGTTGTTCTGGTATTATGTCCAATTTCACACGAGATTGGTAAAACTTACTAACAATTCTTGGCCAACCTTAAACAATCAAGCCAATGCAAAATCTGGGAATTTGGGTCTCTCTCGATAACCACATCAGAAACAATAATCTGTACATTCCCTCTAAAGCTAGTAATCCTGCCACGAACTCTAGCAAGAACACCAAGCTGAACTTGTGAAGCAAAATCAACACCTATTTGGTAATTCAAATGAAGGTCCCCACTCTAGTACTGGAAAAGACCCAAGCTTTCTGTCTTGGTCAAGCAAAGCAGAACACTATTAATTTCCCTTTTTTTCCTCGACTTTTTCTCACAGGCCAACCTTTAAGCAACGTTTTTCATTTACACTTTTTTTTTACCATTTGAATTTCAAATTTAAATGTTCAGATCCATACTGAGTGAAAAGTGAAATAGCTGCCACTAAGAACTTTAAGGGAGAAAAACAAATAATGGCAAAACAATAATCCCAACTAGTAAATTTTCCTGATGCTAACATTCTAGTACAGTTCCTACTTCTCCAGTTTGTCTTCTTTGTTGCAAAAACTCTCCTACTTGGTGACACGCTTGTTTTGTCGTATCATGGGTGATTCAGCTTGTCTTATGCATACCTTCTGCTCTTCTGCCTTACCCAATGAAGCAAAATCAGCAGCCATTTACGACAATGCCCACTGTTATGGCATTAGGTGGTGGGGGTGGGTGTGGTGTGATGAGAGAAAGAGAGTAAGTGAGAGAATTTTTAATTTGGGGAAAATGGGAAGTGAAAGTGAAATGTATTAGATTATTGTTAAATGTGTTAGAAAAATAATGCTATGTATTGTAATTAGAAAAATATTGCTATTTTGTTGTAATTAAGGGTGAAAATTTGTATATTTGTGTAAAAAACCCTTTTTTTTTTTTCTTATATGCAGAGTAGAAGCACTTTAAAGAAAAAAATACCTCAACCACTTTTTTCACGTTCATTTATTGGAGGAAGTACAGGGAATGTGGTAACTTCTCTTAACCACAATCTCTTATCTCTCTTAACTGGATCGGATCAGCCTACTTAGAGCGGCCCACAACCCATATTCCAATATTTATATTTATTAACTAAATATGTTTGGCAACTGTGTGTACTTGTCGATTGAAATAAATAATGAGAAAGCATTGAGATACTTAAAAAAGGATCCAGTTCCACGCTCCCATGTGAATGAAGTCATTTTATCTTGGTTAAAAAGAATTTTCTTTATCTTTAGATATATATTTTTCTTAATTCAAGATATGAAAACATTGGAAAATGTTTGGAAAAATTACTTCTAGTGTCATTTTAGGTACATTTTTTAAAAAACATAGTAAAATATTACCATTTTTTCAAATGTAGCAACGTTTTAAAAAATGCTACCAAACATAGCATATCAAAAACCCTAATTCTAATCTTTTCTCTTCTCTCTCCCATCCACCCTTCACAGAACCACCTTCGCCGCCGATCCCCCCACCTTTCCCAGTCGGCGATATCCCTCCCCCATTCCCCATCATCAGCAGTGCCCCTCCCCTATCCCCCAATCGCGCCGCTGCATCAATTTATTTGTAAGTTCGCTGCTGCGTTCTGCCTCCCCCGTTCTCCGCTACTGCGATATGTAGTTTGGTCGACGATGGAGATTAGGCGGCTCCCGCCGTCGGCCGGTTTTGGGGTGTCTGCTATGTGGATCGATTCACTGGTTTTTTTTTTCTTTTTTGTGTTTTGAATTTTCCAGTGGTATACGGCGGTTCCCTGGTGGTTTGTGGTGTATATTTGGTGTCTACGTGGATCTGTTCACTGGTTTTTTTAATTACATTTTTAGGTCGTACACGGTGGTTTGTGGTGTATGTTTGTGTTTGTTGGTTGTGAGAATGTATTGCATATGTATTCACATTGTATGTGTGGTGTATACATTGTATATACATTGAATATACAGTGGACATACAATGAATATATACTTGTCATACAATAAATACACAACACGTACTTTGGGTTATCGATTTGAATATGATGAGTACGTTTGGTGAATGAACACGCATACATTGTGCATACAGTAGCCATACAGAGAATATATAAATATACAATAATCGTATGTGTGTATCTACTATATTTTCACTGTATGCACAATGTATTATATTCCATACACTGTACATACCGTGAAATACACAGAGATCCAAAAAAAATCAAAAAAAAATCGGTAACCATGGGTAGTGGCTGCAGGGGAGGATGTACATATAGGGTAGCGGGTGCCACGGCACCCGCAACCCTCGGTCGCGCCAGTGTATGTATATGTATATATATGTATATAAGCTGAAGAAAAATATAAAGAACTTAAAGTGGCACCCACTACAATTAAATGCTTCATGGTGCCACTGGTTGTAGGTCAAAAGGTTTTGATGCTAGTGTATTAGGTTCAAATATTTCCAAGAACAGGAATTAGGGTTCCTTTCTTTACATTTTAAATTAGTTGTCTTGTTGTACTTTTTATTATTATTTTTTTTGTAATTAGTAAAATGTAAATACATAGTTTGTTCATAGATATTATTTTAAATATTTGAATTTTTTATAACCACAATTTTAAATTTCAACTGCCTTTTTCTTCAAATTTTGTTTAAATCATGCTAAAAATTGTTTAAAAAAAACTCTCATGCTTCACCACTTCTCTGTTTCTAGTCAAGGCTCAGCAGGTTCAAAAATTAGACTCTGTATATAGAGTAACTAAATATTTGTATCGTTACAATTTTTAACTCCTTGACGTAAGGCAAAACTCTATTTAAATGATAAAGATATTTCAAAAATTGCTTTAAAGTATTAATTTAAATCCTATATATGACATTCTTAGTACTACTTTGAGTCCCTTTATACAAATTTTAGGCTCCGCTCCTAACGCCCAACCACCGTACGCTCTTACTATTAATTTTGGTACCCAGCACTCCTAAAACCTGGATCCGCCCCTGGGTGGCTGGGTGGTAGGAAGTGGATCTAGGGTTTTATCATCCTTTTATATGCATTTTGCTATGTTTGAGAACGGGATAATACTGCCAATTTTGTGTAAAAAAGAGTGTTAGATTATATACTTATGTAAATTACCTAAAATATTTTGGTGATTTGCAAAAATATGACACGGGAAGCAATGGTTTGCCTTCATGCCCGTGCTAATAGATGGTTTGCAAAAACGCCCCGTTAAGGTTTAATGAAAAAAATACGAACGGAAATATCCCTGTCAAGTTTTTAGGTCGGGACCAAGACTTGCCTTTATGTTTCTCCGCTTTTCAACACTTATCCCTTCAAGTATTGGCAAAAGGCAATACTTGCTGCACTTGGCCCTAAGTCTTGGCAAAAGGCAAGACTTGCCTTTGACCCCCGCTCGATTTTCCAACACTTGAACGACAAGTGTTGGCAAAAGGCAATACTTGCCGCACTTCGTCGTAAGTCTTGGCAATTGTACAGACTTGCCCCTTCCAATCTTCCCTACATTCTCGCCATATAACTTGAAGTATTTGCAAAACAACACTTGCCCTTGAAGTATAGCCAATTGCCAAGACTTACAAAGTTTTTTCCTTGAAGTCTTGGATCCAGACTAAATAAAGAAATTTTGCTAAAACATTCCTTAGCGCGGATAATTTTACAAAATAACTCCTTACGGAGGCCTGCGGTGAAATTTTTTGAAATATTTTCATCAAGGAAAACTATCTTCACCTTCACAAAAATGTGTGATTTGCACAGATAGATCTTTTTCTGTGATATTTAGTTTTATCTCCATTTCTTAATCTATGCACGTATATCTCTAATTTTCAAATCTTATCAAATGTAACAAATGTTGTGAACAATTTCATATAATTTTGATGGATTCATCGATAGGTCATCTGTTCCCAAGTTATGACGAATGCACATTCGACAAATCCGTACACAAGTGTTTACGTGCTCCTTAAAATTTAAAAATTTGGCTTATTCATGTAGGAATTCAAAAATATGGAGAAAATTTAAAAAACACTGTGCCTAAGAGAGCTGGTAAAAATAAAGCAATATTTTTGCAAAATTACCCAATATAGAGGAAATAAAAAATTAATTACAAAACATAACAAAAACTAGGGGTGTTCATGTAAACCCGAAAAACCTCACCAAACCGAAAACCAACCCAAACCGAAAATAAAACTGACATTTTTAAGTTTGGGTTGGTTTTGGTTTAGGATTTAAAAACCTGATATAATTTGGTTTGGTTTTAAACAAAAAATAACTGAAAAAACCCGAACCAAATCGATTTTATGAATATTATTAAAATTATATATATATATATATATATATATATATATATATATATATATATATATATATATATATATATATATATATATACACACACACACACACAAAAATACAATATAGAGTGCTTTCCTGAGCTTTACTAAATGATTTTTCCTCCAACCAAAAACTTTATTTTCCATTTTAGAGCTAGAGCTGGAGTAAAGGACAATAACTCGAGGATATCAAACTCTGATCATTCTTGGCTTAACACTTTTTAATCTAATAGATAGCTTCTCATCAGCACTTGTATAACATATACTAGATAGCGTTTACTGACATTTTTGGTATTGGATACTAATTAGATTTCTTCCGTCCCCTTTATGTAAGATGATAGCTTGGACAACCCGATAAAATTCGAATAAACCGAAATAACCGATAAAAACCGAATCAATAAAAGCCCGACTTAATTGATTTGATTTGGTTCGGTTCTTGTAATTGAAAACCTGGCTTAATTGATTTGATTATGTTTTAAGTAAAAACTAATTCAAATCGACCCATGAATACCCCTAGCAAAAACATAGCAATATTTTCCCATAATATAGCAAAACCTTATATTCTTCCTCCCATTTCCCCCACTTCACTCTTGCTCCCACCATTTCCCCCAATTTCACTTTTGCTCCTCCTATTTCCTTCAATTTCACTTTTCCTCCTCTCATCCTCAACCACCTCGTATCTCGTTGTATCTCACTGTATCTTGATGTTTCTCATCTACCAACCAAATCGTATGTCGTTTTTCAACACTGTATCTCAACTGTTTCTGCACCGTTTCAGATTGTTGCAATACTGTATCTAACTGTTTCTGCATCGTTTCAGGTTATTTTGCACTGTATCTAACTATTTCTAAACTGTTTCAGCATTGTTTCATCTCGTTTGTGCGTTGTTTCTCACTGTCTTTAAGCTATTTTCACCTTATTTGCTTTGTTTCGGATTCTTTTTTAGATTTTGTTTCAAACTTTTTCACTAGCTTTTTTAGACTGTCTCAGCATTGTATCTGCACTATTTTTGTTCCGTATCGAACTGTATCTAATTGTTTCTACACCGTTTCAGGTTGTTTCAGCACTGTATCTAACTGTTTATGCACTGAGAATAGGCGCTGGGCGATTTTCGGTGGGGCTGTGATTATTTGGGCAGATTTTGGCTAAGTCTAAGGAGACTTGGGAGGAATGAGGTGAAATGAAAGTGAAATGTATTAGGGAAAATAATGCTATGTATTGTAATTTGAGAAATGTTGCTATTTTCTTGTAATGTAGGGGTGTAGATTTGTATATATGTGTAAAAAAAACCCTAAATTTTTTGCATGGGAGCTTATTTTAGGTGTGAGATTTAAGTTTTAGCCAGCTTTTTAAAACTTATTTAATTTTTACCCACTATATTGAACATCAAACTTGAAGGTCTGAAGTTCTGAAGTTCTTCAAACCTTCAGGTTAGAAGTTGAGATCCGAAGTTTGAAGTTAAAGCCCGAAGGTCTGAAGTTGAACTTCAGCCCTGAAGGTTTGAAGTTAAGACCCAAAGGCACGAAGTACAACGAGCGAGTAAAATGAAATAATTTTTAAATAGCTTGCTAAAACATAAATCTCACGCCTAAAATAGCTCTTCCTGCACTTCCCAAAGAGCTATCTGACAAAATTTATGTACCCAAAGCCACAAATTCCAATCATATGGGGTGATTTATAGAAAAAAGAGACCTACGGGCCCGTCACATATTTTAGAAGTCTTATAATTTTACCCACAGTAAAAAAAAAAAAGCTATTGGCGATCGTCAGATCTTACTAGCGGCCAGATCTGGTGATAGCCAGCAACTTTTCCTTGATGACCTCTAGGAATCTCCAGTAATGCTTTAAAAAGCACGTGCTTTGGGCTTTAAAGCGCAGAAGCGCAATGAGGCAATAAAGCGCGATGTGCTTTGGACTTCATGTTGAAGCGATGTAATATAAATAAAGTGAATGCTTCAGGAAATAAAGCGCGATGTGCAGAGGAGAAGAAGAGCATGCTTTAGTTCGTTTTAAAGAAAAAGAAGCCTCTGTCGCTTCGTTGCACTTCTCGCTCTCATAAGAATTGATCGCCATGAGTTTTCTCTAATAAAAAGAAAAAGGTAAAACTTTTATTAAGGGACAAAAAATTTTACGGTGGCGTTAGATGCAGGCATTTCACAAAGAAACTTTTTTAATCTGTCGGCAATGGCAGGCTTTAGGAAATAGCAGCCAAGTGTTTACGCTAGCAAGACGCTCTGGCGCTTTATATTTAAAAATTTTTGGAGCGAAGCTATTGTTGCAAAGATAATATTACGGGGTTCAAAAGCAAAAAATTTGACCCGGCGTCCCAAAATTTGATTGGTTTTGAGAGTTTGTTCCCATTTAAAATAGTTTTAGCAAAATAGCGTCTGCTTCGTTCCGTAAGTAACACTTTGAGTTAGCTGAAAATGTGAGAATAAGTTAAAATATACTGTTGCCTAGAAAATATGGTCAAAGGCAAGTGATGCCTAGGATGCACATCAATTACCTGGGAGATTGGGGAACGGGTGAGAGAAAATATTGCCGGCAATACTTCAAGGCGATTGGCTAGGAGAATGTGGAGAGGATTGATATGAAGTGTTGCCATAGGTAGTACTTACAGAGAAATGGAAGCCAGAATACGACACGTTATTTATAAGATTTATAAGGGTACTTCGATCCGAAATTGATTCATTAAACTAAATGGTGGTCATTTTTACTAAATCAACATTATGGAGGTAAAAAAGGCAAACCGATTATTTGGTCTCATATTTTTGTAAATAGTTAATTGAAATGTCCCATTCCTATAAATAACCCAATAGCAACAAAGCCAGTTTGATCCAAATGATTTTTTTTTCTGGCCCTTTATTTACAAAACTGTGATATCCAGGCAGTTGGTTTGCCTTTTTTTACTTTAGTAACTGTAGTTTAGAAAAAAAACTGGCATCCGCTTGGTTTAATAAATAAATTGCGGACATAAATACCTCTATGAATCTTTTAATTGGCGCCCATATCTCCGCTCTCCTTTTCAACGTAAGTACTACCTAAGAAGCAACACTTGCCATTGACCCCTCTTGCTTAGGGAACACTTGCCTTTAAACTCTTCCCACATTCTCCCAGCTAACTTGAAGTATTGCCTAGGCCACATTTTTTCGTTTACATTCTTGACTAGGCAACACTTTTCATTGACCTATTCCCACGTTCTCCTAGAAAACTTGAACCGTTGCCTACAGATGAAGCGGATGCCATTTTGTTAAACGTCGTCTTATATAAATGGTGACAAACTCTTAGAACCGGTCAATTTTGAGAATACCTGGTGAAATATTTTGTACTACATGTTGATTTCAGGTCGGTTCGTGGTTGCACTGTAACAAATCAAATAAATATGGTTGAGTTTAAGAAAAAACGTAAAAAAATGAGGGTGGTCTTGAAAGATTAAGCTATTTAAAAGTGGTCTTTAAAAATTGAGCACTATTATAATAACAAAAATTTCACCGCACTTTAATCAAACCGTAATTACAAAATGCCACCACACATTAATGCAGCTGAAATTACAAAAAATAACACTGCTCCCTACAAAGTAGAAACAATGTGAATTCGTCTGTGTTTATTTATATAGTCACGTCCATTTTGTAAATAAATAAAGCCAAGTCGTCATCATTTCGCTCATATACAAAATCAAAGCAAAACATAACACAAGACCAATCCGATATTATTTCTTCATACACAGAGCAGAAAATCATGTTACTTCAGTAAATAAATTATGCCATATCGTACTTACTTTATTAATTCACAAAGACACATATGAAAATATAAAATCAAGACAATCTATCTATTTTTACTTACAAGTGAGCCAAACTACTATTTCTATTTTAAATGAGCCAAACTACTTTCTCTAGTTTACAAGCAAATGATAATAAATCGTTATCACTTTGCCCATATACAAAAATTCAAAGTTACAATAAAATCACGATAAAATAAAAAATAAAATTAAGACAATCTGACTGCATTTACTTACAAGTGAGCTAAACTACTAAGTCTATTTTATAAATAAATGAGCCAAATCACCATCACTTTTAGCTATTGACCTGGTTCCTTATTTTCTCATTTTTCCTACATGTTCCTTTTAGCTATTAACTACGGTGTCTCTTTACTTTTATTTTTTATTCCATTTTTTTTTTTTTGTGTTCGTGCCAGGAGGAAGAAGATGAAATTGACAAAGTAGTTGTTGGTAATGAAAAGGAGAAGCACAAGCCCAATGACTGCTTGTACATGCGAGACGTCTCCGACTATGGCATTTTTACAAACACCTACCATGAGCTTCATATTACACTTGAGGGCGTTAAGAGAGATGCTCATGCTAATCACCTGGCTGCCAAGCTCAGGCTCCAGGAAGATGCTGAGGAGGCTGCTCTTACAGAAGGTCATTTCACTTCCAAAGTTTAAGCAAGTTTCTCACTTGCCCCTTGATTCATATGTTCAAGATTATGTAACGAATTTGTCCAAGTATACTTGCTATAACTTTGATCACTCAGATGATATGGATGAAGAATCAAACCGAAACGCTTAACGTACTTTCTCAATATCACAATTTTCTTCATGTTAATACCGCAGGAAAAAGATAAAAGAGCCGCCAGAAAAAATTGCCAGTGTTTTTAAAATCAAATATATGATAATTTAGTGTGATTTTGTGGATAACCAATGGTAGAAATGAAAAGAGGAGGCCAAGACGAATCTGGAGATGTAAGACACTAGAGAGGGGTGAATAGTGTTCTTACCCGATTTTCTAACTCCTAAAATTTGCTTTTACTTTGTTCACCTAACTCATAAAGGACTAGGTTCCTTGCAAGTTTCACCTATCTCTGAAAATTAACACAATGCGGAAATGTAAAGAACACAGAGATTTTTACGTGGAAAAATACTTGCTCAAGGGATCAAAAATCACGACCCAACACTCTTGGGATTTAAACTTTCCACTCAAGGAAACTGAGCAAGTTTTAGATTACAATACAATGCAATCAAGGAACTAGCTTCACTCTTACTAATACCTAGAACCTTTCAAGCCCCACTATGACTTGTCAGGTTGAAACTACCTCCCCAAAACCTAATCTTAAATTTATGCTTCCAAACAAGCTGATTGATTACAACTCAATATCCTATAACAGAAACTAAGACAAAACAAACTAGACCTTATGAAACTTGAACTCCTCCAGGTTCTGCTGCCTTGCTTCTGCTCTTGCACACAATAACTCTCACGATCAATTTTCTCTGTTGAGATTTCTTGAATGCGCAACATTTTTTGGCAAAAACAATTTGTATTTATAGAGTTCATGAAAGCATTTTCCATTTTTAGCTTGGAACTCCTTTTTCAGTTTGGACTCCATTTCTAATAAGGTTTATCCATATTGCCTTATATGAAACCTAAGTTGTTTTGCCTAAGTCTTCAATCCTTCTCGGCCTAGAAACAACTTCTCTTTCAGCACAGCCTTGAAGTTTTTCCTTCTCCTACTTAGATTAAGACTTTAACTCCAGATGTTCTCTTTTTCCTTCATCAACTCAAACTCGAATATCAACTCGAACAGCCTAGTCCTCTACTTCAACTGTGCACCTTTTCCTCGTCCACATAGAACCATGTCCTTTGTCCTTCATCAAAACCATCCTTCAATAAATTCTTCTCTTTTGATGATGACAAACAATGTTGTCTCACCGAGGGTTATTAGCACAAGAACCTGTACCAAATCAAACACTAAACAAGAACCAAGGTAATAACAGTTAGGCACAAATCAGGTCACAAACATATACTGATCTAAACAACATCTAGCTTCCCCCTTTTGACATTATCGAAAAGTTCACAGTTGGATGAACCTGCTCAACTTAATTTAAGTCTATTCGACTCTAGTGCCATAGGCAGCTAGCCAACCTTTTTAAGTCAGGAACCTGTTTCAGATAATAAACAAGAGCAAATATAGCAAAGGTTATTTAACATAATATGTGCCAAATCGGCTTTAATATCCAGAAAAATATCCAAAATATTACAAACCAGCAGAAATAAATTGTCTTAACAGGTCAACAAAAGAAACTAGGGAGGGACTGGTTCAGAGTTGAGAAATGTCAGGGATGTTAAAATGCTCAAGCAACTTGACAAGGCGATGCGAGTTTCCTTCACGTTCTAGCTCAACATCCAACCTGGTATTTTCTGTATTTAACCATGCCAACTCATCATTCTTTCTCTCAAGTTGCCTCCTGGACCCCTCCTGACCACTCAAGCAACACACACCTCCTCAGCATCTTCCTTTACATGCTCTGTTCATCAGCGGGTTCACCATCCAACACTTAATTACATGACTTTCAATTGTTCCTCCCAAACATGTCATTGTGGTCCGGCTCGGTCCACTTTGCAACAGGTACTCCAAAGAATTCAAACACTTTTCCCAGCAGAAACCCCATAAACTAAGGCATGTTTTTCCAAACCCATATCAGCCACCCGACCAATGTGCTTTATCATTAATTCAGGAAGATTTATACGAACCCCTCTATCCAGCAGGTCCATATTGGTCAGATCAAGAAAGTTAGCCTCAGTACGCCTTTCTGGCCTCTGCAACAGGTTCTTAAGCACAAACTCAAATAGCAACTGATAAAAGGGTTGCATAGCCTTTTTCTTAACTTGAGTAGCCTTTGCCAATCTGGGTGTCCTAGCAAATTTACGAGTTACCTCCAAAGCAGATACACCATCTCCCCTTGCCGGCCACCAATTTCTCAAATACTCGTTGTAGCCCTGAGAAGTAACACCTAAAATCACTCCCAATTCATTGCAGTCGAACTAGATTACCAAGCCCTTAACTATGGTTGTTACAATGCCCTCACTTACTGAGCAATTTTAGTAAAATTCTCTCACTTCTTGTTCTCTAAGCTACCTTATTCCATCGTGGAACAGATTCAACTAGCCCTGGACCCTCAGCTTCTCACCAAGCTGTGTCATACCCTCTATCTCCAGGTCTGTGAGAATTTTACCTTTTACCAAAAGCAACCTCCTGAAGTACTCCACTCTCCGTAGTTTCTCTTCCTTGTTGTCACCAACTACAAGCTTAATTTTAGAATTTTTCCCATGCACCTCAGGTTCTTCACAAGCCCTCTCGTGCTTTTCCCTAATAGAGCCTCGGTTGGCAGGTCTCCTGGTATGCCTCACAGTTCTTTTACTATTTTTCACCCATACCTTCAGCAAAATTACCAGAACTCCCAACTTTGGAACTCCCCACACGCTCACCTCCCTTCACTAGCCTTCGTTTCTTTGCAACTTTTGACTGAACATCTACCATAGGGCTTTTCTCCAACCTCCTCTGTTGGTCCTCAACCACCACAGCCTCTATTCTATTAGAGGACCCCTCACTAGTTAGAGTAGTGGGATTCGCCTCAGTTCCCTCAGGATAAACTACATTCAGAGGCTCAGTAAAACCTACACCCACTTGATTTTCTTCCTCATACTCATCTATTTCTCTCAGATCTACATCATCACCAACTACAGAACCAGAGAATGAACCAGCGACTTTCTCAAGTTCCTTGGCGGGTTCAGCAAAGTTCTCCTTTCCCTTACTAACAACAGTTACTTCTTTCTCAGGAACTGTCACAGGAACAGTTTCCTCACACACCTTTTCATCACCTTTACTATCTGTATGTTCAGAATTTTCTTTGACTACTTCTACCACCTCCTTTTCCTTTTCAGATATGTCAAGAACTATCTTATCTCCTAATTCTCCTACAGGCTCACAAGCTACATTACTAATAGGATTAACTGTAGTAGTAGAACATTATGGTTTCCTCTTCGACTTCTCGAACAGTTTGTTGAATTGCTTCAACCCTTTCCTCTGCAATAGTATTCAGAATACTTTCCCCCTTACTCATAGCTCTTTTAGACAACTTCTTCTGCTTTAATTTCGCAGATTTCTTCGCCACTACAACAGAACGACTTGCTGCAAGTTGCTTAGTATTTTGGTTGAGTTTAGAAATTTTGATTTTAGGATAAGTGGGGTTTTCAGTATTCTTTGAAGTAGTGTCGACACCCATTTTTTCCAATCGGTTAAAGTTCGAAACTGGATTCGACTTATTGGAACTCATGAGTGAAGACTTAGAGTCGCCACCTAACATATTTTTTAACTAGGAGTATTAGGGCACCTACTTTGATTCTAGCCAATTTTAATGTTAACTCTGAAAAAAGATGGTCATGCAAACTAAAGATTCTAGGTAATGGTTAAACTTAACCCGAGAGAAAGGTGTTAGGCACCTCTCAGGCTCCACCAAATATGGTTACCGACCGGACTAAATAATTGGGATTCAGAATAGAATTAGGCAATTTCTACCAAAATATACAAGGTAGAAATGATAATTAAAATTAATTAAAAAAGCCCTTTTCAACTAATTGTTGTCTTCCATAGAGTACTTCAACAAAATAGACCTTCAAAAAATAAATCAAATTAGTTAGCATGCCAAATAAATTAATAAATGATAAGTCAAAAATAATGTAATAATAAGTTGAGCTCGAAATTTTTTCAGAACGTCGTCTCTCATCCAAATTTACCTCGCAAAAATAAAATAAAATTGATTGGTGATAATAATAATATAATAATAATAATAATGATAATAATAATAATAATAGCAATAATAATAATGAAAAAAATATTAGTGATAATAATAATAATAATAATGAAAATAAAAATGTTAGTAATAATAATAATAATAAAAGAAAAAAATGAATTTTGTAAAAGTTTAGGCTCGGATCAGTGTATCGCATCAAGTAGAGGTTAGGGATGTGCATACAGCTGCCGGTTGCCATGCCAAGTACCATCAGTCCTACCACTCTACCATCGCTTACTTTGCAAAGTAAATATATCGTCATCGCCTATTTTATTTTTGGACGGACATGTAGAGACATTTTATTTGTACGAGACAGGACTTATTGGCCTTGAAATAACATTGGCAAAACGGGCACAATATCCATCCATAATCAGTTCGTAGGCCTCAAATAAGTTATTTTCATAGGCCAACATCGTAATATTGTTCCAAGCCGGTAAATATGCCAAAATTTCACAGGTGGGCCTCAATAATATATTGGGACACTTACAAAAATACCCACAAAACCTAAAATAATTACAGTCACTACCCACTACTTTCAAATATTATCCGACCTACCCACTAAATTATTTACCCACTCTACCCACCCAGACTTGTATACCATAGTTTATGCAGTATACCATAAAGGTATATACCTATAAGGCATAACAAAGGCATACAGTAATAAATGTCCCTCCAGACTTGTATACCATAATTTATGCAGTATACTTTAAAGGTATACACCTATAAAACATAACAAAGGTATATAATAATAAATGGGTAGGTTGGGTAAATACTTTTAGTTTTATGGGTAGTATAATTTGTAATGGGTATGGCTTGTAAATACTTTAAATTTTATGGGTATAGAGTGTAAAAATCCCTAATATATTTCATATTGTTATTGCATGCTTATGGGTATAGAGTGTAAAAATCCCTAATATATTTCATATTGTTATTGCATGCTCCGTAGGACAAAAGTCAACATCAGTAAACTCAAACTCCCACCAGTGACCAAGATAATGAGCAAACATCCTAAGAGATCTGCAAAACTCAATAGAGCAATTAGCAGAGAAAATTTTGGTTTTAGAATAAATAACTGATCGGTCAAGCCAAGAGATAAGCGACATCGCTTGTCAATAAAGCAACCGACACAGAAAACATAGGCGGAGACAACAACTGCCATTGAAACTTTCGGTGAGGCAGTGGAGGTAATAGCAAACGATGCAAACCATCATATCCCACATCAAGAATTTCTGCAGCTTCACAAACAAATGATGAGTGTATATAAGAAACCCATAAACAGAACTGTACAAAAGAAATGACAAAAAGGATTTAGCCAAAATAAAGAGGTGTCGCCGGCTACTCAGCCGGATCTCCGGCGAACAAGAACGAATAGCAAAACGAGGATAAGGGGACGACTGCCTGTGGATTTTCCGCTAGGGAATCCGGCATCACCACTGCCTTAAGCCTCTTGCGTCTTTCTCTTTTCCACTGTGGGTTCTCGATTTCTGATTTTGTTTGTGTGTATTGGTGTAGATGGTGGGTGTGTGTTGTGGATATGTTTCTATATCGTTTTGGTGTGTGCGTTTGTGTATGTATCTTTATCATCTTGAAAAGGTGTGTGGAGATTGGAGAGGGAGACGAGGGGTGACGACGCTAGTGTGTGTGGGGTGTTGTGATGTGTATGTGGGTGTTTTTTTTATTTATTGTATCTTGGATGTAATGAGGATGGAGAAGAAGATGAATAGGGGGGTGTCCGATCGATCGATGTGTATGTGTGTTTGTTCTTATCTCTGTGTGGGTCTATGTATGGTGTGTATTGGTGGTGGTAGAGAGGATGATGGGAGTATTGAGGGTGTATTGATCTGCTGTATAGTATGTATTGTATGTACCCCTTGTAGTGTTATTTTCTATGGTGTCAATGGAGTGTGGGTGTGAGAGAGTGAAGGAGAATTTTTTGAAGGGAGTAGGTATATTCTCTGTGTGTTTATGTTTGCTGCCATCGGTGCCAAATGAAGGAGAAGATGAAGGATTATATCAGCAAAATTTCGAATCAGAGCCGTTGGAATTGTTTTAAAAAATGGAGGAGATTGGAGAGATTGAGGGGATTAAGGAGTGATTAGGGGAGATAAGTAGGGATTTGTTTTTTTGGTTAGAAATGAATTATAAGGAGATTTTCTTTCAAAATTCAAATATAAGAGCAATGTACTTGGTCCCAAATGTGGGTTAGATACGTTGGAGGAGATTTAAGAATATGATTAGGAGTGGATGTACTTGGTTATGAATTTCGTGTAAGTTCAAATGAGATTCTAATAAAGGAGGAAGGAAAAGACAAAAATAGGATAAACGAAAGTGAATTTTGGTAGAGATTGAGATATTATTTAAATAATTTTGAATTTGAATGTGGATGTAGAATAGTAAGAAAATTGGACTGAACAGTATCTTAATCGGACAGATATTTAACTAAAGGTGCCAAGTAAATATTAATATATATAATCTACATACAAAAGGAAAATGCACATATAAGAATGAATAGTGTCAAATTAAATTAAATACGTACAAATATCCACAATTAATTATAAAACTTTATTTACGCAGAAAATACACAAATAGCCAAGGTTTCACAAATAGCCTAAATGATACAAATTACATAATATAATCACAATTAAATATATAGTGTATAAATAGGAGATTACACACGTAAATGCATGCTTTCTAATGCAAGTTTGTTCAAACAGTCAAAATTGCATCTTTAGATTGAATATAGCAAATTTTAGAAAAAAAATGGACAAAATTGGGTGCCAACAGCTGCCCTTCTTTGCCCAGGGATGATGAAAGAATCTCCGGGCAAAGATAGTTGATGGAGTAGCCAATTTTGTCACGATGGACAGACAAAGCGAAAGAAAAATGAGAGTTTTGGGGTCTTTTTGGTCGAACCCTGGACTATCAGTTGCCTACCTATCTCGGGTTTCACGAGAATCAGGTCGTGTGTAGTTCTAGAATGTCATGTTGTCTGTGTGAGATGTTTACGATGCATGATTTTAGATGTCATGAGTAAACTTGTTGAATTATGCAAAGTTTACATTCGAACGTGTTTTGCCATTTGGCGAGATAAATAAAGAATATTGTAGAGCCACTATCAAAGATGAGATAACATCAATAGATCCTGCATGGGAAAAGAGGCTTATAATCATATAGTTATGAGAATGTGGCGCGATACACACCCATAAAGAGGAGTTTATACGTACATAGGTTCCACTGAGTAATCTTGCCTTCAATATTACCTTGACTGAGCTGGGAAACATTTGAGGAGCGAGCTTTATAGATGCGCATGATTCAAACGGATGGGCACGATTAAGCACGAGAACACGCACGATTGACACAGATAAGCTTGAATAGGAAGGAATGCAAACTGGCATCCAATCAGGAATGAAAGATTAAGATGATTATTTATAGGAGTATGAGATGATCGGCTTTTGGCATGTCGGAATTCGACAGGACGGGCAGTTTGTGGGTATAATAAAGGCATTGTCTATAGAGTCAGGCTTCTTAAATGGTGTTCCATAATAGTGCATAGTGTGTATATGAGGTTTTGTGGTGGCACAATTTCGTGTGCGGTAGTGATTTTTTGGGGAGCAAGTGTGAGAGTATGGGAAATGGTGCAGGGCTTCATCAAGAGATCGGGGAGTGCACTGCAGCAAAATCAAGATAAATGCAAATATATATAAAGATAAAGATAAAGTAAACTTCCCGATTGAGCTGAGTAGTTATTTGTCATGTTTTCGAGTGCGTTCAGTGCTAGGGAATAATTAGTGCCTCTCCTCTGGGAATATTTGCTTGTCGCGCCGGACTGTATACGCTGGAACACTGTCGAGCTATTTCCTGCAATAAGGGTGAGCTTTTGCTAATAATATTTATAAATGTAAAGTAGACTTATTGTTGTTGGATCGTCTTGCCAGTGCCTCTCCTAAAGAAACCTATGTGCTCGTCAACACTGCTACCGCCTTCTCGTAAAGAGAACCTACTACTACTGTCTCTCGTTGTGAGATGTACTGCCTCCTCGTAATGAGAATATATGTGGTCATCCACACTGCTATTGCCTCCGCGTAATGAGAACCTACTGCTACTGCCTCTCGTCGTGAGATGCACTGCCTCCTCGTAATGAGAACCTATATGCTCGCCAGCACTGCTACTGCCTCCTCGTAATGAGAATCTACTCCAACTACCTCTCGTCGTGAGATGTATTACCTGTCGTGTCAGGCTGTGTACCCTGCGAACAAAAGCAAAGTGAAGTGATAAAAATATAGTATGATGTTACCGTGCGTATAGTATTGCCTGAGGCACTGTCACGTTGATTGTTATTTTATTACGCCTTTGGGTATTTGGTGAATTTTAAGGTTCAACCTCAAAATTCTGCCCCAGTGTCGGTTTGCATCTTGTGGAATTTTTTAGGGAGTCCTCAAAAAATTTTCCCCAGTTTATTGCCTTTGATATATCACCATATTGTAGCAGTGACTGCGAGTCTTGTGTTTGTGCTGAAGAATCTGCTCTCAATGAAAGATTCGTTAGCTAAAACAAAGTGGTTGCATTGCATTGAACACCAAAGTATTGCCTTGAATCTGCATTTGTCTTGTAGTATGATGATTGGGTATTTTGATGACTCCGATTATGCGATACTTGCATACTCAGACTGAGGTCTGGTGTTTTGATTTTTCCGGATTTGGAGGTTGTCCAAAACTGTATTTGTCTTGGATTGTGCTGGGGTGTTTTCATATTTCGTATTTTTCTAAGTCATGGAGCTAACTTTGATGGATTGGTGTGTATAGAAAATGTGTTTGTGGTTTAGGAGTTGCGGTTTCCATTTATTAGTTCTTGTTGTACCATTGCCTTGCTTTGGTCAATCAGACTCTGAATTTTATTTTTTCAATGCTGGATGTTTTACGGTGTCAGGGTATTGAATGTTTGGGTGATGAGTGTAGATCTTTGTTGGATCGAATTTCAGAATGGGCATTTAGGGAATAGTTTGTTTGTCGGTTGCAATATCTCTTGACAGAGCTAAAGGAGTAAGGTGTGAAGTTTTATTTTTTGTCTGTCCTTGATTGTGTTGAGCTTGATAAGGTTGTTGTCAAAAGTCTTGACAGGGGGAGGTTGTTTATTGTGTAAGTTGGGAGCGGTGTGAGGTTCTGAGTTTTGCCGGTTCTGGTTGTATAGTGGTTGGATTTCTTTCTTGCGACTTTTGTGTGGGTAAAATGCTGGCTGATTTTGGTTTTCCACATTACAAGTTGTACGGTAGTAGAATTTGGATTGTCTGAATGCTCTCGTTGCCACATGCTGGTGGTTTAAAAGACTTTGTCCCGAGAAGAGAATGTTTTCAGCTCAGCTTGCCACTTCAGCTTTTCTGAATGCAGATTCTTGACCAATTTCAGCGTTTCAAGCAAGAAGCAACCGTAACAAAGTGACAAAATACGCAAAATAACATATAAAGCTTAAGAGAATGCCTAGACCGCATATGATAGATTAGCACTTGAATTGTATAGAGGTTCTAAAAGATTGCTCGAGTGTATTATGTAGCAGTCAAGAGAAGGATTTTGGTCGAATGACTGATGCTTGTTTAAGCAGGAGATAAGGAGTTGAATGTCAATGAAAAGTGATAAAGATGTTGTGTAAGGAAAAGGTTGTGTTGTGCGTGGCTTTTGTCAAACACCAAGACTTTGAGTGCATTTGTCATCCTTCCTTGCAAATTTGTCTGTCATGATGCCCGTGTGTTCTTGAAAGAGATACCCTATGTCTTCCATACTTGCCAACTAATTGTAGTAATCTTTGCACTAATTTTCCTTATCAGGTACATTTTGTTGCCAAGAGACCGATCCAGGTGTAGGTTGCCTATGTATCATGTATATTCTGAAAGTGCTGCTTTATATTGTAGTTGTTGTCATGAGAATTCACTCCAGTAAAGCTTTCGGCCAAAATTGCTCCAAAAAATCTATGTGCCCGTGTCTTTGTATCAAATCGTTGTTTGTCCTTCCAAGTGTCTCAAATAACTTCGTCCTGAGTTCATTGTCTTGACTTACTTTAGACGGTCAGGATATGCCTTAAAATACCTATGGGATTTTTCATTTCATGTCCTGTAATGGGAGCTTTTGTCACTACATCTTTGAATTCCTTTCCAAGTTGGATCAGCATGCTAGTTTTGGTTGTTGTGCATGAATATTTGTAACATCAATCGGGTTCCCCTTGTTTCTCACTTCTTTATTGCTTTCTGATATACTTTGACTACTCTTTCGTCCATAAATGTATGCGAACTTGAAAAATGCTTTGGATCATATTCATGTATTGCGGGAGGTGCAATAGTGTAGACCGGTGCAACAAAGTGATCCTCGGACATTGATGTCAAAAAGGCATTGGTAAGCCAGGTGTGCCTTTGAGTTTGACTAACATATCTCTCACCCTGTCAGTTTTCCACTCCATGTGTATAGTGCTTGTTGTAAAAGGCTTTTCTACTTGACCAATCACTGAAAAATGCACTTTGCTTAACCATATCTTCGGCCTTGGTATTGGAAAAAAACCAAACTTTTGGATAACATGTTTTTGAGTTGGTAAAGGGTAAGGAATTATCAAGATATGCGAAAGGTTTCCGATATCTGGATTTGGCATAAAGTAGGGAGGTGAGGTTCCTTGGTAGAGGATTGGTTTTTTGAAAAGGATTCACTTAGGTAGAAAGAGACCTAGAGCAACAAACAAATTCATGCAATGCACACATATCAAATAAGAAATTCATCCTATAATACGAAGGACCGCTTTATGCACGAAGATTTGAAAAGCACTTTGTGCCGCAGGTATCATTTCGTTTGCTAACAAAATGCGGAGCCTAAGTGAAATATTGCATTTACTGAACATTGATCTTTATTACATTGCCTGATATTGAAGCAGCGTAAGCGAAGGAAAAGACTAAACATTTGTTAGGAAATTAGATCATGGCCAAACGAACATCTTTCATGTTGATCTATCTCCAGAAGATTCTTCCTCGAGCCTCCCTCGGACAAGCTTGCCTCTGATGAGTGTCCTTGAAAGATGATGTTGTTTGTATCAGTTAAAAGTCGGGATATGTTAAATATGAGATTCTTTAACATTCCCCAATCCTTCTTTCCTTTCTCCTCCATTCCTTTGTCAGCCACAAAGTTCATTCCTTCGCTAGCCCATACGCCTATAGACTTTATGCGTTTTATCAATAGCGTTGCCTTATTGCGCCATATGCCTCTTGCACTCGGATTCTAACTCATTAGCATTTCTTTTTCTTTTTGTTAGGGCTCTTGGTTGAACTGCCCCTTCTATGTCTTTCCTGAGCCAGTCTCGGTAAGCTTCATCATAGCCTGCATCAAATCTGTCTCGTCCAATAGTGTCGAATCCCATTTGATGCCTTGCTTTTCAAAGCCCTAATATCTTGTCTTTAAATGGTATCATTCCTCCGAAAATATATGCTTTGAAACTTCTGATGTCTGCAATTTGGGGTACAATCTCCTTTCTCCCTGCTTGTCTGAGTGCCCTTAATGGGGTGTATGGGTATACTCCTCTAAACCTAACCAAGATG
Source organism: Petunia x hybrida (assembly GCA_037355625.1). Taxonomy (NCBI): domain Eukaryota; kingdom Viridiplantae; phylum Streptophyta; class Magnoliopsida; order Solanales; family Solanaceae; genus Petunia; species Petunia x hybrida. The sequence goes on from JBBBVM010000627.1 coordinate 1,890,940, forward strand.
AGAAATGAAGCTCCTTCAGATCTTGTGATTACTGATATGCTGGGAAAGTAATCAAACATCCATTGTATGTATCAGATGTCAACTGAGAAAGCATGTGGTGCCAGCCTTTGGCAGTTGTTGGCTGGTCCTATTTCTCGAGAGCATCGTCCATGCGGGCGGTGTGATTTAAGATGTAGTTTTCTCTTGGTATGGAGTGGAAGGCTTGGTCTATGTTGTTCATCATTCGCAAATTTTCCATCAACCAAATTTGTAAAAGCAAATTGCAACCTTCGAAAAAGCCAGCGCCCTTCTTGCATCTTTCTAAAGCTCGGTACACCTCTGCAACAATCATAGGTACCAAAGTGTATTTCTTGTCAAAGTCCTTGGTTAGGGCATTGTAAATTGATACCATGCAAACATCAACTCGTCCCTTGTATTCTAGAAACACGACAGTCCCTAAAAAGCCGGTGATAAAAGCAAGTACCATCCGTTCTTGCCAATCTGCCTGGTTAATGCTGAAATTATCTTTGAATTCCTGAAATGCCTCTTCATACCCAAACTTAATGTAGAGGGAGTCAAAGAAATTCCTGAATGCCTTATGTTATATGTGCACAAACCTGAATCCCACTATTTCGAAAAATTCCACGGGTATAATGTTCTTAGGCATCAATATCTCATCACTTTCAAAAGGAAGTTGAGTCAATCCACCTATCTCCTCTAGTAATGGTGTCAACTCTACATTTCCAAAGTGGAAAACCACTCGGTCTGCATCCCAATAGTGTACCGCTGCTTCTACTATCCCTTTCACTGCAGTGTGTTCCATTAGTGAAATCAGATTCCCCAACAATATTTTAGTTCGGTCTTATTGATCTATGCTTAGATTTCCCCACCAATCTTTGAGTAACTGAGGGACTCCAGTAACTATGTCGAATGTTCTAATGGCCATGATCTTTGGAAAAGATGAAGGAAGGAGAAAAAAGGGAAGGAAGATGCCTAAATTCTGCTTGTAAGCAAATGATTAACGTGTGGCACAAATTTTTTTTTTAAATAATGCAGTAAGGAATATGAAAATAAGTGTCATTGTGGATTGAGAACCCTTTGGACACTTTAGAAGAAGGTTGCTAATGGACTTTTGACATACCAGGGATTTCAAGTCTTTATATAATGCCTAAAGGATAAATCCGCATTATGTGTCATCCTGTCTATCAAGCGCTCGTTTCTGCTTCAAATCGGGCTTTTAATACCTTTTCGGTTACCTTTTGTGCGTTGAATAGCACTGAATACAGAATGATTCCAATCGTATAGGAATAAACGATCGTTTTTATTCAATTTGGGCTTTTGATGCCTCTTAGATTAATTTTGTGCCTTTGAATAGCATTGAATACAGATTAATTCCGATTGTTTAGGAATAAACAACCATTTATGATTCAATTTGGGCTTTGATGCCTCTTCGGGTACCCTTTTGTGCCTTTGAATGACATTGAATGCAGAATAAATCTAATAAACTGTCCATATTTGCACGTTAAATCCTTTAAGAAAATGAAAATAAATCATGTTCAATGCTCTTTGTGGGTCAAAAACTCGTTCGGATTGTTTGAACAAGTTGGCATATTTGACTTAAAAGTAAGTCGACCAATGATATGTCATGATGCATGGTTCCTAGCGTTGCTACTAAATAATGGAGTTAGCTAGACCATATTTTATTATCCTCCCAAGTGGACGACTCGGGAGCGGGAACGTCACAGACCAAATAGATTCCAAGTCGTTCCCTCTAAAAAAAATTTGTGAGGGAGAAGTGGTCGCAACCACCGTATTTTTCAACGCACAATTTGAAACTGACAGGAGCGGCAGGAAGTATCAGGGATATGCACAAGTTTAAAAATGTACAAGTTTTGAAAGAAAATGCACATATTTTCTAAAAAAGAATGTGTGAGTTTGGAAAAAGGATGCTAATGTTGAAGTAATTCACAAAATAAATTTCATGTAAAGAAAAACAAAAGGAACAAGTTAGTTTTTAGAAATAAGATAATCGAAGTAAAATAATATAAAAAATACAAAAAGAATCATTAAGTGTAATCGTAAAAAAAAGAATTTAACAAACTTGTAGAGAATTATGAAAATCGTTGAATTGTGAGGTGTGCAGCATTCTTCTAATAGGAACTTGTAAGGGTAGATTTTCTAGACAAGACATGGTTCCCCTATGCGGACAACCAAGGGGTTGGAGCGTTTAGAATTGTTGGTTGTACCACAAACCAACTAGATTTCAAACCATCCCCCCCAAAGAATTTTTTGAGAGTAAAACGGTCATGAGATCCACGTATTTATTTATGGTGTGTGCAAGTGTAAAAATTTTCAGGAGTGGAGGAAGTGTAAAGACAACTCAATAAAATGAAAGATGTGCCAAAAAACTAAGTTTAATTCCTGCAAAAAGGAAAAAAAGAAAGTTAATCTAAAAAAAATTAAATAAAATAAAAGCAAAGAATCCTAATAAAAGTCTGTTATGGTTAGAACTTCGATATCCCCAGCGGAGTCGTCATTCTGTCGACACCCATTTTTCGAACCGGTTAAAGTTCAAATCAAGATTCGACTTATTGGAACTCACGAGTAAAGACTTGGAGTCGCCACGTAACATATTTTTTAACTAGGCGTATTAGGGCACCTACTTTGTTTCTAGCCAAGTTTAATGTTAACTCCGAAAAAAGAAGGTCGTGCAAACTATAGATTCTAGGAAAGGGTTCAAGTTAATCCGAGAGGAAGGTGTTAGACACCTCTCAGGCTCCACCTAATGTGGTTACCGGCCGGACTAAATAATTGGGATTCAGAATAGAACTAACCAATTTCTACCATAATATACAAGTTAGACATAATAATTAAAATTAATTAAAAAGGTTCTTTTCTACTAATTGTTTTCTTCCTTAGAATGCTTCAACAAAATAGACCTTTGATATGTTGGTATTTTGTGCTTAATTGCAACTCATTTCGACTAGCTTTTAGCCCTTTTTGTGATGTTATTTGAATGATTCTTATGTTATCCTTCATGTTTCAGGATATAATGAGAATTGGTATGCTAAGCCGAAGAAAAATGTCAATAGAGCAAATATAAGTGCACTTTGGCCACAAAATTGAAGAACATGTAGATAAGGCAGCAATTGGATCGACGACTCGCCAAATCTTTGGCTCAAGAGGTCAGCCATCCGCCGAAGGAGGAGAAAGTTCACATCAGTTAGCAACTCAAAGGGTGGCTAGCAGAGTAAGCTGCTGAACCCAATCAGCTGCCCAGCAGAATAATCGGCTATCCCGCCGATTGAGGAAGAGCCAATTTAAAATCGGCTAATCGGCCCTTGATTAGGCTGCTAGCACTTTGGAGTCGACCCCTGATTCGGCTTATAGCACTTTCAACTGTTGGCTCAATCGGCTCCTGCCGAATGGATTTGGCACTTAATTTGGCTGCTGGCACTTTCAACTGCTATCAGCAAAAATCAGCACAAAGCGGCTAGCGGGTTAATGTTTGCACCAGGGTGGCTATCCATAAAAAACGCAGGGTTTCCTTTGTTTTAACTTGGGGGAAATTCAGGAAATGTATTGTATTTATTCTAGGGACCTATAAATACCTAGTTAAACATATTCTTCACCTCTTTGGCCACTTTTCCAATATTGGGAGCAAGATTTATCATCTACTCCTAGGGTTTTAATGAGCATTTCTTACTCTTTTATTTAATTCCTTGATTTGTATTGCTATATTTTGGAGTAGTTGATGTTATTGAGGACATGATTGTATGAATACATCTTTCATGATTAGGTTTTCACATTAATGGGTTAATGTTTATCTAGTTCTTATCATATTTCATATTCTAGTTTAAGGCACGACCATGCTTGAGCTAACCCCCACTTTGGTTTCATCACCCGAGAGGGGGTTGAAGGTGTGGGTTTATAAGAACTAGCGAGGATTTGGGTTACATTGGCTAAGGCCTACCCCATCTAAAAGAAGTAGCTAAAATTTGTTATTTCTACTCGGATCTTCGGACTAGAGTTTCTAGCACTTTATTATTGACCCGAGAGGGCTTGATGAGGTAAATCCTCCCTATTCCGAGAGGGTTTGGAAGAATACATGTGTGGTTCGACCATAATATATAAACCACATGCCATATTTGGGGTGAGAATGCCTCTTTCTTAGTGTAGTTAGTAGGTGTTAGTATTGTTACCCATCAATTTATTACACCCGTTTGGCCTAGTTCAATTGGTTTGATTCCTCTACTACCTTAATCGCATCACTTTGTTCCCTGTGGATTCGACCCCGACTCATTGTTGGGTACTATTATTGCAACGAACATTCATATCTTAAGGTGTCTGTTGCGCGTTGTCAAAATTGGCACCGTTTTCGGGAAACAATTGAGGGTATTAGAGTATATTTAGGGGTTGGACTAGTTGCTTTAACCCAAACTTTGTGGCTATTTATCTAGTGTATTGTGAATATTTGTTTGGTGTAGTATTTACTTATATTAGTTAGTTAATTAGTTAGTTTTGCAGTTATATTGAAATGGCATCATGGAATCAAAATTGGTCAAATGTTGGAAATCCATATGTGAATAATCCTTGTCCTTATTGTGGAGGACCATACTATTTTCGAAATTGTGAATTTGTTTCCGGGAACGAGTTGTGTGCACCTTCTCAATCCCTTGAGTAGAGCATATGTCATGAGTGTGGTACCCAAAATGGTCATTGAGAAAGTTTCCCTAATATTCTTTATTCTTCTCCTAATGATTTTTTTTAATGGTGCTAATGAAGCTTGTGGGTTTGATAGGTCCAATGCAAGCAAGAACATGAAACTTGAACCCAAATGGCAAGGTGTCCAAGAAAGGTTTCAAGAAGAGATGGACTTATCCATTTCATAAGAAGAACATGCTCAAAACGAACGATGTGAATATTTGTTGCAACGGATACTTGAGCACCAAGAAAAAAAAGCCAAAGCCATCAAGGAAATAAAGAAGGTGGTCTACCAAAATGATTTAGCCATTCATCACTTAGAGAAACAAATGAACCAAATCATTGAAGCTTTTAATGATCTAAAGGCTAAGGAGGTAGCCAAATTCCAAGAAGGACCTTACATGGATGATGAGTTTGGGTTTCAAGAAAACTATGTTGAAGATTTTGAGAAAAGAAGAGTTAAGCAAGGACAAAAGATGAAACAATTTGGTTGGGCTATTCATGCCATAGAGGATACATTGAGTGAATTAGTTGGGGCATCTAAGACCCAACTACCTTTGATTGTGAATACTCCATTTGGGGATGATGAAGTTGAGAATGAACCTAGAAGCCAAATTGTGGAGCTAATGGTGGAATCCCATTTATTTGACCCAAAGTTGAAGATGATGCCTAAGAGAAAGAAAGTGCACTAGAGCATTGTGTTGAGTTGCAAAATATAATTGTTGAGGACTCTAGTGCAATAGAAAATGAAAATGTCAAAAGTGAGGAAATTTTGGAGTTAAAGCGAGTTGGACCTCATTCCTTGTATTTCTCCACATTGAATTTGGGAGAGGATATTGAAATTGAACCTTTCCAATCTATGGAGAACATTTGGGATGATGAATTAAGTGCTTATTTCATAAGGTTTTACATGCCAAAAAGCCAAAATGACATTCCTCACTTAAAGACAAAGAAGTGCAATATAAAGCACATGTTGTTTGACACTTCAAGATTAATACCACCACCCCGGGAGAATAATCGAAAACTTGATTCCAAAATGGGGAGGCAATTCATTTTTTCAAAGTGGAGAGAAAAGTGTAATGTACTCGTCGTGCCGCAACGTTATATCAAGCGCTTCTTGGGAGGCAACCCAAGTTTTACATTTTTGCATTTAGTTAATGTTAGTCTATACATGAAGTTCCTTGATAGTTGCATTTGATCTTGGTTGAATGAGTAAGTGCAGGAATGAAGCATGGAAGTATGCAAGAAGTAGGGAACTTAGCCTCAAGGAATTGAAATTGAAAGGCAGTTGAATGAGGATTGGTAACCGCCAAATGAAGGGCAAAATGCCTTCGGCGGTCTGCCGAATCATAGGCGGGAACGCCGGTGCTTACAGTGAGCAAAATTTTTGGGTGGAGGATGGATGGCATTTAGCCGCTAATTCGGCGACCTCCGATCCACCTATTTGATTCGGCAGCACGCTGAATGTTCTGCGGGACAGCCGAGTTCTTTTCTACTTTCTGGAATTTTCACTATGTGCTTCTAATTGTTTGCTAAATTTATTGGACTTCATGTGTGGTAGTTCTAGCTTGGATAGTTTAGAGTAGCTTGTACATATGGTTTTGACACGACCCGGAATCCGGTTAGGCCGTGCGGGCACCCGACATCCTTCCCTAGACCCGTCGGGCGAACCCTTATCAATTAAATTCGGAAAATAAATATAATTCAATTTATAAATAATAACAAGACTTAGAAAAAGTACAAACATAATGATATCTCTAAGCTGTAAAACGAAATTACAGCTGACTACCCACATACTAGGTTTAGGGCTATCCAGACTAGACATCTAAGAGTACAAAAGAAGACAAATACCTCCTGAAAGGAGCAGAATGCAACTGAAATAATAACCAATAAACTGATGGTCATCCGGAATAAAAGCTAGCTCACCCTGACAGCTGAAGTCGTCTTCGCTCCTTCACAACGTGGCGAACTCAATCCGGGAGCGAACCTACCGAAACGAAATAGATAGACAAGAAACAAACAACAAACAAGGGTGAGTCAAAAGGACTCAATAAGTGGGTCAGACTAGCTATCTCAAAAAATAGGATAGCTAGCCAGGGAGAAGAAACAGATAAACTAAATTCTTCTTATTTAAATTATAAAAAGGCAGAGCAAGATAATAACCAGAAACACGTAAGAAACTATAAACTCAACCGGGGATGTGAGCCAGAAACATATCAACAAATAAGCAATGCACATAAGCAGAACAGTAGTCATGTACCGCAAGTCTGCACAATAGTATGAATTGAGATGAAATGAAATGAAATGTGATGCAAAGGGTCACATGTGCCCATAATCCCATCCCGAAGCGGAATACCCCTGCATTCGGGGCGAATCCAATCTGATAACCAACTGGAGCGGAATACTCCTGCTCCTGGGCCGGAATACTCCTGCACCCGATATAATATAAACCAGAGGCGGAATACTCCTGCACTCTCCTGGGGCGGAATACTTCTGCACCCGATAAAATGTAAACCAGAGGCGGAATATTCCTGCACTCTCATGGGGCGGAATCCTCCTACCCTCAATATGATACAATTGAGCGGAATCCTCCTACTCCTGGGGCGGAATACTCCTACCCTCAATATGATACAATGGAGCGGAATACTCCTGCTCCTGGGGCGGAATACTCCTACCCTCACTATGATACAATGGAGCATAATACTCCTGCTCCTGGGGCGGAATACTCCTGCACCCAATATGATATGCAATGTAATGCATATGAATGACAAATAATGCATATGAATGCAGTATGATGCAATAATAACCCTTCACCGGCGCGGGACTTTCATCGACAGCCAGGAAGTAGATGCCAACTCACAGCCAGAGTACAATGCTCAGTTCCTCAATGCAACACCAACAACAAGACGTAACATATAATACACAATGTAAATCCAAAGCTAAGGCGTAAGGAGTACGTCTGTCGGCAGCTACACACGTAAGGAACACGTGGTAGAAAATCCACGAGGCCAGGTGCCTCCAAAGAAATGAATATAAACACTTACCTCTTCCAAAAGTTAGTACGGCTAATCAACAACCACTTTATCCTTTGGTTTCCTTGCCAAACGATCCCACTCTATTCAATAAGCAGAAAAATATATCAAATTAGGCTAAAGGCTTCATTCCTCACATTCCAGTTAGGATCCTGATACCCTATTCGCATACGCAATACGCAGGCCAAGCCTATGTACAGGGTTTAAGGTCACATAACCAAACCCTAAATAAATTACATTTATATGTTGCCTATAACTCACTGAGTATGAATATATAATCAATTCCATTATCGGAGTCCATTTGACCCTTTAAACTATTAATTAAACTTATTAAACCGATGGCTAATATTCCAATTAGGATCATTACCTGAATGTTTTAGGGTGAAAATTCTACTTTTCTCCGGCCTCTTTTCTCATTTTCTGGCATATTTTTCCTTCCCCGCGTTTTCTGTTTCATTTCACTGTTCTCGTTGTTATGTTTCTGGTTTTGCTAAGAACTTAGCATATTATATGCTAAGCCCACCGCCTCATCTGGTCACTTTCAATTTCTTTCCTTGTTTTGTCTTTTTCTCTTTTGTCTTTTCATTTTTTTTTCTTTTTCCTTTAAAATTCGCTGATACGGTAAAAGTTAAAACGGTACCCTACGATATTCGAAATAATTCCAACTTTTTCATACAAGTTATACAAAATATATATAGCATACTTGCTAAGGCGGATCTCAAATCAGATTTCCGAAACTCAAGATGCGAATTTAAATAGAAAAAAGTCAAATTATTTAACTTTCGGCATTTTAGCGGAAATTAGCCGAACAACATCGAAATTCACTTTCGAAAATCACAAAAGTCACAAATAATCATACGAATCTAACGGCGCTTTCAGATTTCGAATCAAAGCTCATTCGCCAAAACCGAGCTCGAAAATCTCTTTTAATACTTATCGACAGTAAAAACTGACACCTTTTTTCGATGCCTACCAAACGAGTTCTGATTTAGCTCAAATTTTACAAACAGGTCCTAATGGACCTTACGAATATTTTAAAATTATCGACACGCCAATCGGAGTCCTAACTTCCGAAACGACTGACCGAGGTCGTTTCAGGTTTGGACTAATGAATTGTTTGGAGTGTGTAATGCTCAGGTTCTAAAATGGCTACGTCCATAAATAAGAAAACACTCCAAAAGGGGAAAAAGTTCATGAATATAAGAGCTTGCCACCTTCCACTGTTGCGGCATCACCTCGGTTTCCTCGAGATATCTCCAAGTTTTAAAGCAAGTGAGGAAGTCTAATCCTAAGATACTCCATCTACCCCACTTGCCATGGAAGATGCTCCTGAGGTAGCATCACATTCCACTACTTGACTGGGAGCCCCTTCACCCTCACTCTACTTATTTTTTTACTTATATATTAATTTTTTTGCTTGGGGACAAGGCAATATTTCATGTTGGGGGTGGGGTATATCGTTGTTTGATTGTGCCATGCTATCTTGTATGTACTATTTATTTTCTGGTCTTTAAATTTCTAGTTTTAGTTTCTTTTTAATTTGTAGTATAGATGTTATAATTGAAAATAAAAAAACATTAAAAATAATGAAATGGGTACTCCCATGAACAACCCTTGGGATGTTACCTCGTCTCCTCTGATTCGCACTTTTTGTGATACGTAGGCAACCCACTCGGGCAGAAAACAACAACAACCAACCATTGTGACTACCACTCTTGTAAATAACTTTTAGACGTAGATAATAACCTTCTTGGTTTTTCTTTGACTAGGTTCTTTTCCAAGAAAGCAATTCTTTTGAACCAGGCACTTTTTAGGACTTAATCATAAAAGTGCCATTCCGTCTTTGTTTCAAGACTTGTTTGATACCAACATGTTAGGATCTCACGTGAGAAAGTTTAGAGGATTGTTTGTTGAGAGTCACACCTACAACCTTTAGGTTCTTGTGATGACTCTTTGCATGTGTAGTATAGACTAAATCCTTACCTTTAGTGCTAGGAAAGTTGATGTTCATGTCTCTTGTCCCTTATGCTAGTGAGGTGAGTCTTTGCTTAAGCTTGTTAATTTGCATATACATGTTAGAACTTGGCTTGTGTATCCTTTAAGTGAATTGAGTGTCAACTTGGTGATTGGATAGGATAATAGGCATTTCTTTGATCTGTTTGAGCCTTTTAAGCCCAATAAATGAAAATGATCCATAGTTAGCCAACTTTGAACCTTGAATATCCTTCTTTTGAAAGCCAATACTTAGCCTAGACCAATTCTAAGTGCTTGATAGCACTAATCCTCTTTTGGCCCTATCTCCTTGAGGCATTGAAAGACGTGCAACATAGACTAAAGTCTATGTTTGGGGGAGGGGAGTAAGGAAGTGAAAGCTAAGTGGCTCTTCAAAATGAAAATGATTGAGTACAAAAGTTGCAAAAAGAAGAAAACAAGAAATTCAAGAAAATCACAAAAAGAGCAAAAGAAAAGAAAATTACAAAAAGAGAAATAAAAAGAGAAGCAAGTGAAAGAATAAGAGCCACAAAGAAAAGTCAAGAGTGCAAAAAAAAAAAAATTGGGAATAAAAGTTAATTTGAAGAGAAAAGCTCAAAGTGATATGAATGAAAAAGATAATGTAGTATCCAAGGAGGGAGTTTCGTCACTTTTATCCAAATTTTGCCCTACCTATATCAAAGCCTACATTACAACCATAGAAGTCCTGTTTGATCCTTCACTAGTTGACATGAGAGAAATACTAAGTGACACTATAGCCTAGCCTATGACATTGCATGTGCATGACGTGCACTCATTTGTGAGAGAGATGTTAGACTTGAGGGTCCCTTTGTTTGAATTTAATTGAGAGATGGGGACCCATTCCTTTTTGTGAGAGCATTAAGGGGCTTGAGACTTGAAGGTGCAACTCCAAGAGCCTTGGGTGAGTTGAGAAAGTGCTTATGCTACACATGCTCTAGTTCTCACTAGAAGCTCTAGTAGATGTAGTTGTAACTTTAGTGCTTGTGGATAGATTGGTTGGATTCTCATGTGTGAAACTAAATATTGGTACCAACCAAAGTCATGGACTTCTCTTTGTCTCATTCCCTTGTTGAACTCAATCCCGTGCTAAGAAAATGAAACATAAGTTAGTTCATAATATTGCTTAAGGACAAGCATCAACTTAAGTTTGGGGGAGTTGATATGTTGGTATTTTGTGCTTAATTGCAACTCATTCCGACTAGAGTTTATCCCTTTTTGTGATGTTATTCTTATGAATCTTTTGTTATTCTTCATGTTTCAAGATATTATGAGAATTAGTATGCAAAGCGGAAGAAAAATGTCAATAGACCAAATATAACTGCACTTTGGCCACAAAATTGAAGAGCATGAAGATAAGGCAGCAGTTGGATCGGCGCCTCGCCTAATCTGTGGCTCAAGAGGTCAGCCATCCACCGAAAGAGGAGAAATTTCATAGAAGTTAGCAACTCAAAGGGCGGCTAATAGAGTAAACTGCTGAACTCAATCGGCTGCTCAGCAGAAAAATCGGCTATCCCGCCGATGGAGGTAGAACCAATTTGAAATCAGCTCATCGGCCCTTGATTCGACTGCTAGCACTTTGGAATCGGCCCCTGATTCGACTGCTAGCACTTTCAACTGCCGACTCAATCGGCTCCCACCGAATGGATTTGGTACTTGATTCGGTTGCTAGCACTTTCAACTGCTACCAGCAGAAATCAGCACAAAGCGGCTAGCGGGTCAATGTTTACACCAGGGTGGCTATCCATCAAAAAACGCAGGGTTTCCTTTGTTTTAACTTGGGGGGCAATTTAGAAAATACATTGTAATTAGTTTAGAGACCTATAAATACCTAGTTAAACATATTCTTCACATCTTTGGCCACTTTTCCAAGCTTGGGAGTAAGATTCATCATCTACACCTAGGGTTTTAAAGATTGAAGCTACTTTAATGAGCATTTCTTAGTATTCTCTTTAATTCCTTGATTTGTACTGCTATATTTTGGAGTAGTTGATGTTATTGAGGACGTGATTGTATGAATATATCTTTCATGATTAGTTTTACACATTAATGGGTTAATATTTATCTAGTTCTTATCATATTTCATATTCTAGTTTAAGGCACGGCCGTACTTGAGCTAACCCCCACTTTGCTTTCATCACCCGAGAGGGGTTGAAGGTGTGGATTTATAAGAACTAGCGAGGATTTGTGTTACATTGGATACGACCTACCCCATCTAAAAGAAGTAGCTAAACTTGGCTATTTCTACTCGGGTCTTTGGACTAGAGTTTCTAGCATTTCATTATTGACCCGAGGCGGATTGATGAGGTAAATCCTCCCTATCCCGAGAGGGTTTTGAGGAATACATGTGTGGTTCGACCATAATACATAAACCCCGTGCCATATTTGCAACCTAGGCTCCGAACTTGACTTCCTTTGCTTGTGAGAATGCCATTGATCACCTTTATTCCCTTTCCTAGTGTAGTTAAGGTGTTAGTTTTGTTACCCATCAATTTATTACACCCATTTGGCCTAGTTTAATTGGTTTGATTCCTCCACTACCTTAATCGCATCGCTTTGTTCCCTATGGATTACACCCATTTGGCCTATGTGATGGAAGATCCTAAATCAAAAGAAGATGTGGATGAAGTAGAAATGCAGTGGGGAGAGCAAAACAAGGAGGACTTACACCAAGAAAAGGCAAATAATGTGAAAGTAGAGATTTGAAGAAATGAAATTGATAATGAGGCAATCCCTCAAGAACCAACCCCCGAAGTCACTACCTCTCAAAAAGCCAAACCAAAGAAAACTCCACCAACCAAACAAAGCCTTCCTAGTCCAAGCTCCATTCCTAAAATTCCACTTACTTTCCCTCAAAAGAGCATGAAATAAAAATAAGCATCTCAAGCTAACAAAATTTAGGATAAGATAGCATCAACATCTATCAACCTCTCTTTGGTTGACACATTGAGCAAAACGCCAAATGTTGCAAAGCTTGTGAAAGATCTTTTGACCAAGAAGAATTATGAGGATTATGAGCCAAGCAAGGTGACTCATCAATGTAGTTCAATTGTCTCAAAGCATATGGCAAGGAAGATGGAGGACCCCAGAGCCTTCATGGTTCCATGCACAATTGGAGGGACACATTTCCCTAAAGCTCTATGTGATCTTGGAGCTAGCATCAACTTGATGCCGTATGCGGTCTACAAGACTTTGACTACCAAGGAAGTCCCCAAAGATACAAATATGAACTTGCAAATGGCCGACCATTCCATGAAGCAACCGATTGGAGTGGTCACCAATGTTCTAGTGAAGGTGGAGAAATTTATATTCCTGGTGGATTTTGTGATCCTAGATTGCCCGGTGGACTTTGATGTCCCCATTATTCTTGGGCATCCATTTTTAGCTACCGGGAGAGTACTTTGTGATGTGGAAAATGGGGAACTTATATTTCGTTTCAATGGTGAGAAGGTTGTGTTTCATATATGCAAAACATTGAGACAACCTTTGGAGGAGGAAGCCACTTGTTCTTATGTGGATATGGTTGTGGATGCACTTATGGAAAAAGAGAGTGTTCTAGTGAGTGAAGCGGATGAATTGGCCGCGGTGATTTGGAACATGGATATTGATAGTGAAGTGAGTGTTGCTGAATGTGTGAAGCATTGGAAGGACTTGGCACTAAAACCTATGTTACAAAAAAGCTTTCCCCTGATCTTGAAACCGAACCACTCCTTCCACAAAACCCTCAATTGAAGAACCTCTGAAACTTGAACTCAAAGTACTCCCAAGACACTTGAGATACATTTTCTTAGGCCAAAACTCAACTCTCCCCTTAATCATCTCTTCCCACTTAACCAAAAAACAAGAAGATCAATTAGTTGGAGTGGTGAGAAGAAGAATTAAAGCAATTGGGTGGACTCTTGCGGATATAAGAGGAACTGACCCGAGATTATGCACTCACAAGATTCTCCTCTAAGAAGGATGTAAACCAACGGTGGAACATCAAAGGAGGTTGAATCCTCCTATGACAAGAAGATTTGGAATTGAGAATTCAAGGCTGGGGACATAGTGTTATTGTTCAATTCAAGATTGCATTTATTCCCTGGAAAGTTTAAATCCAAGTGGAGTGGACCTTTCAAAGTGGTGGAAACATCACCTTATGGATGGGTCGAGTTGTAAAAAAAGGGAAGTTCTACAACTTTTCGAGTGAATGGCTAAAGAGTGAAGCATTACTTGGAATGTGAAGCCGAGCCTAGGAAGGTCGCTTGCATCTATTTCATGGATTAACATCGTCGTGCCGCGACGTTAAATCAAGCGCTTCTTGGGGAGCAACCCTAGTTTTACTTTGAGAAATTGTAGTTTTAACCATATAGATAGTATAAAAATTTCATGTGAAGTTTTGTGATGAATGCACTTGATCTTGGTCGGAGTGGAGTTAATGCATGGAATTGCAAGGATTGAAAAGTGAGAAAAGTTGAAGAGTGTGAAAGGACCGCAGACTAAAGTGCGGAATCAAATGGGCGGTCCAACCAAAGGAACTGCGGAGTGGAGGATCACTCAGCCTTTCATTAGGCGAGCCGCCCATTCAACTCCGCAGAACAGTCGGCGGACCAACCCACTTGTGCACATTTGGAGGACTTAAGTCCTAAATGCATTGACTTCGGCGACCCGTCGAATAAAGTGCGAGCCGCCTCTTTCATGGGCCTGACGGGTTTTACCCGACTATATAAGGCCCCAAGGTAAGTTTCTTTTACACTTTTCACCCCAAACGTAAAAACTAAGGCAACAACCACCTGAAACTATTGTTCCGACACTCCCCACTTTAAACTAAGGCACCACCATCACAACCAACACTCCGAATAACACACACACACACACTCGATCTCACCAACCCACCGTTAATCCTTTAGACCGATTTGAAATTCTTAACAGATCCGGTAAGAGTTCAACTCCCCGCTTTAAAATTTTCATGTTTTATATGTAGGGTAGTTAAAAAATTCATATTGGGGGGGGGGGTTTGGTTGATTAAACTTATTATCCATGATTAGATTGATTTTAGGGTTTGTTCTTAACTTTTATTTCATGAAATTGGAACCCTAGAGTGTGTAATTGTGGGTTTAGTTTACTCTTAGGTGAAGAATTGAGAAGGAGGAGTGAGTGAAAGTCAAAATAACCAAAAATTGAACTTGAATGACACCATTAACATACTTTGTTTGTCTTGAGATCTTGAAAAAGTTTTGAACTTTGTATGATTCTTGGTTGAATTTTCACGAATTTTGGTTGAAATCGTGGTCTCATTCTTGAGAGAAAATTTGAGAGATGTGAGAAGTTGAAAAGACCACTTAGGAGTGTGTTGGGGGTGTTAAGGGAAGTGAGAATTGGAAAACTTGGAATCTGTGCACTGTAGAAAAATTGGACCAAAGATTCGGCATATCGCCGATGAGGTAAGATGCCGCACAATCAAGTGCAGACAACACTCAGTGTGCCTGCAAAAGCAAGTGTGAGACCACCAGTATGATCAGTAAGCTCGAAAAAGAGGCGAGGTAAGCCTGCCAATCGCAGGTAAAAGGGCGACTCGCGACCCCTTTGGTCAAAATTTACGCGAGTCGCCTAAGCCAAAGTGCGTCCCGCAGATGGAAGGGCAGAATGAGTAGGCGGGCCTTCATTTTCAAGTGCGGCCCGCCGACTCTCACAATGAGCTAAATTTTTCTGTGGCTTGAGCTAAAGCCTTGCACTTCATGCGGCGACCCGCTTGTGATTCTCAGCACTTACTTCTGCGAGGCGCATCTTCATGTCGGCGAGCCCGCCCCTTATTCTGCTGCCCGCCTTTTCTTTTGCACCCTGTGAATTGTTTAAATTTCCCAAGTGTTCCATTTCATTCCATGAACTTCATATGCTAGTTTAGGTTAACCATAGCTTAGTTAGGAGTAAGGTAGTGTAATGATTCATAAGCTAACACACGTTTTGAGTTGTTGTTGTCCAGGCAATCATGAAGTAACAAGTGGTTAAGAAATATGGAGCAAGAAAGCCACCCACCAAGCAACAAAGAAGAGAGGCTGAAATGAAAAAGAAAATAGAGGCCAACAGAGAAAAGGCTGATCTAGAAGCAAAAGCACAGAAGAAGGGGAAGAGCATCATAGACCCAAAGTCATCCAAACTAAAGTCTACCCCTGGCCAAGAACCTTCAACCACAGTGGAAGTAGTTGTATCTGATATAGAAAACTGGGGAGAAGAAGGAGTCCAACTCAAGCTGGAGTTTTACAAAGAACCCCACAAAACAGAAAAGAACCTCAACAACAAGTTCAACAAAAATGAAGCTGCTGAAGCAATGTACCATGCAGCAAGAACTATTAACCCAGAAAAGCAGAGACAAAGTGAATGAGCAAGGAAATATGGTGATGAATTCTGGGAAGAGATTGATAGAAGAAAGTGGCATTTTTTGTTAGAGCCCCCCGGTGAATACAACGAAATAATGGTAAAGGAATTCTACGCAAATCTCTCACAAGAAATAGAGGAATCATTCAAAGTGAAGGTGAGAACAGTAGAAGTCTGCTTCAGTGATGAAGAAATTAATGAGGCATATGGGTTACCATCAGTTGATAAATGGAAATATGAGCTAAAACTCAAGAAGTGGGAAACAGATGAAGAAGGGAGCTTGAGAACCTGGATAGCAGCTATCATTGCTATCCCCGGAATTATCCCAACCTGGACCAACCAGGAATTCAAATAAAAAATGACTTAAACTTGATTGCCAAAGGTTGGAATGCAGTGATTAGTAACAGATTCCTTCCTTCACTAAATGACACAAGAGTAACACATCAGAAGGCAGTCCTCATAGCCTCTATCATGGGCTACGACAACATTGATGTGGGGAAAGTGATATTTGACAACATTGACAGTAAGGCTCATCAAAATGAAATTGCCTATGGTTTTCCTTGTCTGCTCACCAAACTCATGAGACATGTACCCATACTGCTTGACATGGATTACATCAAGGAAGCTAAGGGCACAATAGATCTCAAAAGGATCCAAGATGATGAAGTGAAGGAGAGAGAGAGGAGTCAAGATGGACAAGGAAGAAATAGCAGCTGCAACTCCTCAAGGGGGGGAAGAAGTCTCCAATTAGAAAAATTACAGCCCCTCCTCCATCATTGGAGGAAGTTTCAACTATGCAATCTAAACTCTTCCAAATCCCCAAAGCACTGAAGAAGATAAAAGACAACATCGTGGGATTGGATACCAAAGTGGGCCTTCTAAGAGGACCATATGTGGAGCTGGAAAGAGCACTAAGACCCATTATTGTTGCTGTCGAAGAACTCACCAAGGCTGTGACAGACAACGCCACCAAAGTGACTGAGTTAGCTGATAGAGTGGTAGACCTGGAGCAATCAGACTTGAGAACCAGAACAGCACTGAAACAATTAAAAATTGATCAAGGAACAACCCAAAGAGTTGCACCAAGTAGGGCAAGTAAAGGAGTAAAAGTGGAGATAGACGGTGATGAAAAAGTTGAAAGTGAAGAAGAAGAAGAAGAAGAAGAAGAAGAAGAAGAAACTGGAGATGAAGATGAACCAGAAAAAGAAAGCACTACAACAAAGGTGAAAGAAACTCTCGAACAGGTGATGGAAAGGCTTGAAGCTCATAGAAAAGCAAAGTTCCAAAAGCAACAAGTGATTAAAAGATAAAGAGAAGAAGAAGCAGAACAAGCAAGAAAGGAAGATCCTGAAGTTAAAAAGCAAAAGAAGGAAGAGGAGGTGAAGGAGAAAGTGGCTACAAAGCCAAAGGCAATTGAAAAGGCAAGTATTCATAAAGAAGATCCTAAAGCCTATGTGAGGAAGAGGAACGCATATGACATTGCAAAGAAAGAAGACAAGAAAGCTGGTACCAAAGAGGAAGAGACAGAAAAACAAAAAACTGCAAGGAAAGAGAAAGAGAAAGCCAAAGTTGAAGAAGATAAAAGAAGAATAGCAGAAGTAGGAAAGAAAATGAATGAACAAGTAGCAGATGCAGAGAGAGCTAGGAGAGAGCAATTAGCCAAGCTAGAGGAAGCACACACAAAGGAATTGGCTACTAAACCTGCTGCAACATCATCATCATCAGCTCCCACAGGAAAAATCCAAAGTCCACCAAGTGAGAAAGAACCACCAACAATCAACTTGAGGAGGACAAAGCTCCAAAGCTCCATCATTATCTTCATGATCATTTTAGGGAGCACTCTTACCCCTTACCTTTTTAACTTTTATGCTACTTTGTTAGTTGCTTGGGGACATAGCAACTTCTCATGTTGGGGTGGAGTAACTATCTTTTGTTTTAATATGTCCTAAACTATCTTTATGTTATGTTTGTTTTTATCTTGATGTTTAATGTAGGTTGTGTTTGTGATGTTTATATTTGTGTGTTGTCTATATTCTTGTCTTTAATTATGTCTTTGAATTCATAATGTATTTGTTAATATCATTTTAAAAAAAAAAAAAGAGAAAATCCAAAAACCCAAACAAATTGAAAATTTTTGAAAAATCCCAAAAAGAAAAGGATTCAAAAGGTACTCCCGTGAACTACGCTTGGGATGTTGCCTCCTTTCCTCTGATTTGTACTTGTTGCGATACGTAGGCAACCCTTGTAAAACTCATTTTTACTTGGGCCCGCAAACATCAACCACTCATTGTAAATATCACATGTGTAAATAGTTTTGAACTAGTAAATAACCTTCTTGATTTTCTTTGACTGGGTACTTTTCCCAAGAATGCAATTCTTTTGAAGCAGGCATTTTTTAGGACTCAAATCATAGAAGTTCCATCCTTGTTTTGTAACTTATTTGATATCAACATATTAGGAGCACACATGAGAAAATTTGTGGATTGTTTGTTGAGAGTCGCACCTATAACCTTAGGTTCTTTTGATGACTCTATGCATGTAGTATAGGTTAAATCCTCACCTTAAAGTGACTGAAAAATTGATGTTCTTGTCTCTTGTCCCGTATGCTAGTGAGGTGAGTTCTTACTCAAAAGTTTGTTAATTGCATATGCATGTTAGAACTTGGCTTGTGTGTCCTGGAAAATGAATGAAGTGTCAATTTAGTGGTTGGATATGATAATAGGTATTCATTGACCCGTTTGAACTTTTCAAGCCACCAAATGAAATTAATCCTCCGTTAGCCAACTCTTAGCCTTAATATCCTTTCTTTTTGATAGCCATGTAATTAGCCTGAGCCAATTCTAAGTGCTTAATAGCACTAACCTTTCTCTTGGCCCGACCTCCTTGAGTTATTGAAAGACATGCTACTTAGACTAAAATCTAAGTTTGGGGGAGGGGAACAAGGAAATGAAAGCTAAGTGCCTCTTCGAAAAGAAAGATGATTGTATAAAGAAAAGTTGCAAAAGATGAAAGGAGAAAATCAAGAAAAGTACAAAAAGAGCAAACGACAAATAAAAAAATATATAGAAAGATAAGCAAGTGAAAGAATAAGAGCCACAAAAGCAAAGACCAAGAATGAAAACGGGAATAAGAGCTAAAATGTGAAAGGAAAGCTCAATGTGAAATATTTGCAAAGATGATGTAATGCCCAAGGAGGGAATTTAGTCACTCTTTATCCAAATTATATCCTACCTTTATCCAAAAGCCTACATCACAACCTTAGAAGTCCTATTTGATTCTCCACTAATTGATATGAATGGAAATGATAAGTGACACTAAGGCCAAGCCTATGACATTGTATGTGCTTAACTTGCATTCATTTTTTTGAGTGAGATCTAGTTTCAAAATTGGGGGTCCCTTTTGTTTGAATTATATTGAGAGATAGGGACCCATATTTTTTTTTGTGGTGAGAGCATTAAGGGATTTGAGACTTGAGGTGCAACCACGAAAAATTTAGGTGAGTTGAGAAAGTACTTGTGATATACATGCTCTAGTCCCCATTAGAAGCTTTAGTAGATATAGTTGCGACTATGGCTCTTGTGGATTGATTGGTTGGATTCTCATGTGTGAAATTAAGTGTTAGTATCAACCAAAGTCATGAACTCCTCTTTTACTGCATTCTTTTGTTGAACTCAATCCCGGCGTTAAGAAAATGAAACATGAGTTACGTTCTTAATGTTGCTTGAGGGCAAGCAAAAGCTTAAGTTTAGGGGAGTTGATATGTTGGTATTTTGTGCTTAATTGCAACTCATTCCGACTAGCTTTTATCCTTTTTAGTGATGTTATTTGAATGAATCTTATGTTAATATTCACGTTTCAGGTCTTTAAGAGAATTGACATACAAAGCTAAAGAAAATGTATAAAAGAGCAAATACAAGTGCACTTTCGCTACAAAATGAGGAACATGAAGACAAGGCAGCAGTGGAAGTGGCGCCTCGCCGAATCTGAGGCTAAAAAGGCCACCAATCCAGCAAAGGAAGAGATAGTTCATAGCAGTCAGCAACTCAAAAAGCAGCCCGCCGACAAGAGTGCTAAACACATCCGGTGGCCCTGCAAAATGAGCAGCGATACCGTCGATGCTCACAGAAAGATGTTGAAAACTACAAAGCTGAGGAGTTGGCCACAATCACAAGGGCGGCCCGCCTAATTTGCACCGCAAAAGAAAAGGCAAGCTTAGCAAAACATGGAAGCGGTGAGCTAGCAACCAATTGGGCTGCTCGCCGAACAAAAGGCGGTCTGGCGTAAAAATAAGGAAAATAGCAATTTCGTAAATAATAGCATATTATTGAAATCCATGCCTATAAATAGGTTGTTATACCTCCGAGAAAACATACCTTCTTCAGCTTAGAATATTACTTTCAAGCTTTTGAATATTCTTGGAGTACAAAGAGGGTTTTTACTTGAATCTTTGTAAGGAATTTATTCTTCAATCTGATTTCTTATATGATTCTTACCATTTCATATTACAATAAGTGCGTGTTAGACCCTAGTATGAGTAGCTAAACTCATACTAGGGGTTTATCCATGAAAACATGATTATCTTAGCTTAAATCTTGTACGCAATCTTATAAAATTAATAGGTTAACATAAATCTAGCTCTCCATCGCACTTTCTTAACTAGGGTTTAAGGCACAACCGTACTTGAAACTAACCCTACTTTGCTTTTATCACCCGAAAGGGGTTGAAGGCGTAGGTTAATAGAGACTAGCGAGAATTGGGGTTACATTGGTTGCGACCTACCCCATCTAAAGGGGTCGACCTACAAAGGTCCACCCCGCTCTGGTCTTTGGACTAGGATTTCTCGCGCTTCATTATTGACCCGAGAGGGCTTGATGAGGTAAAATCCTCCCTATCCTGAGAGAGTTTTGAGGAATACATTAGAGGTCCGACCATTAGTGTTACCCATCAGATTTGTAAGATTAATGCAAAGTATTTAGTTAAGAGAACCTTGTTGGAATGGATAAATCCCTAGCTCATTCTCATCGTTTACACCCATCGTCATTACTTAGCTTTCTTTACATTAATTACTAGTCGTAGTTATAGTTAAAACACTTTTACTCTTATTTATTAGGAATTTACGGACAATGCTTATGACCCGTTATTATTCAACCTAAGTCTAGCAGATTACTTCGCTAAGCTCCCTGTGGAATCGACCCCAACTCTTGTTGGGTATTATTACTTTTGACGACCACCCCATCATCCTTAAAGGTGAGTGGATTAAGCGTGGATCAACCTTGCAAAAATAAATCAAATTAGTTAGTATGCCAAATAAATTAATAAATGATAAGTCAAATATAATGTAATAATAAGTTGAGCTCGAAATGTTTTCAGAACGTCGTCTTTCATCCAAATTTGCCTCGCAAAAATAAAATAAAATTGACTGAGGATAATAACAAAATAATAATAATAATAATAATAATAATAATAATAATAATAATAATAATAATAATAATAATAGTAATAAAAATGTTAGTAACCCTTCTTTACTTTACAACCAGCCTCCGACCCAAGGTGCTTTTATAATACTAGTAATAATAATAATGAAAATAAAAATATTATTATTAATAATAATAGTAATAATAATAATAATAATAAAATAAAGAAAAAATGAATTTTGTAAAAGTTTAGGCTCGGATTAATGTATCGCATCAAGTAGAGATTAGAGATGTTGATACGGCTGCACAGGCCGGTGGCCATGCTAAGTACCGTTAGTTCCACCACTCTACCATCACTTACTTTGCAAAGTAAATGTATCGTCATCGCCTATTTTGTTTTCGAGGGGACACGTAGGGACATTGCATGTGTACGGGACGGAAGTTATTGGCCTCCAAATATCATTGGCCAAACGGGCACAATATCCCTCCATAATCAGTCTGTAGGCCTCAAATAAGGTATTTTCATAGGCCAACATCGTAATATTGTTCCAAGCTGGTAAACATGCCAAAATTTCACAGGTGGGCCTCAATAATATATTTCATAGCGTTATTGCATACTGCTTAGGACAAAAGTCAACATCAGTAAATTCAAACTCCTACCAGTGACCAATGTAACGAGAAAACATCCAAGAGATCTAGAAAACTCAACAGAGCAATTAGTAGAGAAAATCGTGGTTTTAGAATAAATAACTGATCGGTCAAGCCAAGCAATAAGCGACATCGTTGGTCAATAAAGCAACCAACACAGAAAATGTAGGCGGAGATAACGACTGCCATTAAAATTTTCGGTGAAGTAGTGGTGGTAATAGTAAACGATGCAAACCATCATAACCCACATCAAGAATTTCTGCAGCTTCACAAACAAATGGTCAGTGTATACAAGAAACCCATAAACAGAACTTTACAAAAGAAACGACAAAAGGATTTCACCAAAATAAAGAGGCGTCGCTGGCTACTCAGCCGAATCTCCGGCGAACCAGAATGAATAGCAAAACGAGGATAAGGGGACGACTGCCTGTGGATTTTCCGCTAGGGAATCCAACGTCACCACTACCTTAAGCCTCTAGCGTCTTTCTCTTTTCCACTGTGGGTCCCCTGTTTCCGATTTTGTTTGTGTGTATGGGTGTAGATGGTGTGTGTTGTGGATATATTTCTATATCATTTTGGTGTTTGAGTATGTGTATGTACGTTTCTAATCTTGAAAGGGTGTGTGGAGATCGGAGAGGGAGATGAGGGGTGACGACGCTACTGTGTGTGGGTGTTGTAATGTGTATGTGGGTGTTTTTTTTTTGTGTACTGTATCTTGGATGTAATGAGGATGGAGAGGAAGATGAATATGGGGTGTCCGTTGGATCTATGTGTGTGTGTTTGTTCTTATTTCTGTCTGGGTCTATGTATGGTGTGTATTGATGGTGGTGGAGAGGATGATAGGAGTATTGAGGGTGTACTAATCTGTGTTGTATAGTGTGTATTGTATGTATCCCTTGGAGTGTTGTTTTTTATGGTGTCAATGGAGTGTGGGTGTGAGAGAGTGAAGGAGAATTTTTTGAAGGGAGTGGGTATATTCTGTGTGTGTTTATGTTTGCTTCCATCGGTTCCAAATGAAGGAAAAGATGAAGGATTATATCATCAAAATTTCGAATAAGAGCCGTTGGAATTGTTTTAAAAAATGGAGGAGATTGGATAGATTGACGGGATTAAGGAGTGATTAAGGGAGACAAGTAGGAATATGATTTTTTTTGGTTAGAAATGAATTATAACGAGATTTTCTTTCAAAATTCGAATATAAGAGTAATGTACTTGGTACCAAATGTGGGGTAGATACGTTCGAGGAGATTTAAGAATCATATTAGGAGTTGATGTACTTGGTTATGAATTTCGTCTAAGTTCAAAGGAGATTCTAATAAAGGAGGAAGGAAAAGATAAAAATAGGATAAATAAAAGTGAATTTATGTAGAGATTGAGGAATTATTTAAATGATTTGAATTTGAATGTGGATGTGAAATAGTAAGAAAATTGGACTGGACAGTATCTTAATCGGACATATATTTAACTAAGGGTGCCAAGTAAATATTAATATATATATATATATATATATTCTACATACAAAAGGAAAATGCACACATAAGAAAGAATAGTGTCAAATTAAATTAATTACGTATAAATATCCACAATTAATCATAAAGCTTTATCTACGCAGAAAATTAAATAAATAGCCTAAATGATATAAATTACATAATATAATTACAATTAAATATATAATGTATAAATAGGAGATTACACACGTAATTGCATGCTTTCTAATGCAAGTTTGTTTAAACAGTCAAAATTGCACCTTTAGGTTAAATATAGCCAATTTTGGAAAAAATGAGGGACAAAATTGGGTGTCAACAAGTGGTCTTCATGATGAGAGAATTTTTAGTGTTTCTTGAAAAAGAGAATGCGAAATTTTAGAGAGAAGTGTGTTTAGATTATTTTGATAAACGATAGAAACAATGCTTACAAAACAATTTTCTGATGACTTAAGGGAAGAGGGAAGGGTAGCAGTTGTATCGGGAAGGGAAACGGGTGTGATGAGATGTGAAAAAGCTAACGATCATAATTACGTCTAGGAGCTGACTCCATATAAGTTCAATGAATTCAAATTTTAAATTATCCAAACAATCAGGCGCCAATTAAGGTTTAATGGTAACGCATACCTGAACGACCAAGCACCAGGTTCTTAAGAATTTATCCTCTACTCAACAAGATTATTTGCCAGCATCTAAGTCATGAAAATAAGTTCCAAACAGGTTAGCAAGCAAAAAAATTAAGTTTCAAAAGTAGAGTCAACTAAACAAAGTTAAGCTAGGTTAACAAGGAAACTTCTCTAGCCAATCATTGAGAGAACCATGTGTTGCCTCGATCAGTGTATCTTTGTCATCCCTAACTCAAGCATGTTCTTTTCAAATTGTACCATGTTCAAAGCTTTAGTGAAGATATCAGCAATTTGATCCTCATTAATTAGACATTTCTCCATATTATCCCTAAAGAAGTGATGCCTAATATCAATGTGATTTGTTCTCTTGTGTTGGACCGGGTTCTTGGCTATATTGACTGCGCTGGTGTTGTCATGAATGATTAGAACTGATCCACACTTGATTCCAAAGTCCTCCAACTGCTGCTTGATCCATAATAGTTGTGAACAACACAAAGCAGCTGCTACATATTCAGCCTCTGTTGTAGATAAAGCCACTAAATTCTGCTTCTTTGTAGCCCATGAAACAAGACAAAGACCTAGGAAGTGTGCCATCTCAGATGTACTTTTCCTATCAACTAAGTGACCAGTATAGTCACCATCAGCAAAACCAATCAGATCAAAACTTCCGCCTCTTGGATACTATAAGCACGAATCTTGAGTTCCTTTTAGATATCATAGAATCTTCTTGACTGCTGTTAAGTGTGACTCCTTTGGTTTTGACTTAAACCTTGCACACAACTCCACACTATACACAATGTCTGGATGACTAGCTATTAAATACAATAGAGAACCAATTATTCCTATGTATTTAGTTTCATCAATGGACGCACCAGGGCTATGGGTGTGCTCATGTCCTTAGCAGTCTTCATGTCGAATTTCTTTAGTAACTCCTTGATGTACTTCTGATGATGGATCATTGTGCCTTCCTGTGTTTGTTTGATTTGTAAGCCTAAGAAGAAATTCAACTCACCCATCATACTCATCTCAAACTCGCTGCCCATCAGGTCGGCAAAATTTTTGCAAAGGTTCTCATTAGTAGCTCCAAAGATGATGTCATCTACATACACTTGAAAAATCAGCAGGTCCTTGACTTTCTTCCTTAAGAAGAAGCTGTTGTTTATTTTACCTCTAGTATTCAATAAGAACCCAGACAACCTTTCATACCAAACCCTAGGAGCTTGGTTCAAACCATAAAGTGCTTTGTCAAGTTTATAGACATAATCAAGAAACTCTACACTTTCAAAACCAGGTGGTTGAACCACATACACCTCTTCATTTAAATAACCATTAAGGAATGCACTTTTCATATCCATCTGATACAGCTTGAATTCCATGTAAGTTGTAAAAGCTATCAGCATCTTAATGGCTTCTATCCCAGCAACAGGTGCAAAGGTTTCATCATAGTTGATCCCTTCTTCTTGACTGTAACCTTGAACTACCAGTCTTGCCTTGTTCCTTGTTACTATACCATATTCATCCAATTTATTTTTAGCTACCCATTTAGTTCCAATGATAGATCTGTCCGAAGGTCGAGGGACCAGGTGCCACACTTTTACTTAGTTCAAACTAATGAAGTTCCTCCTGTATCGCAATCATCCAATCTGGATCCTCAAGTGCTTCTCGTATATTCTTACGTTCTACGGCCGAAAGAAATGCATAGAATGCACAGAAGTTCTTCAAGGCTCTTCTAGTAACAATCCCAGTATTCAGATCAGAGATAAGATTCTCCAATGGGTAGGAACTTTGATGTTTCCATAGTCTAAACTGAATCTGCTGAGTAGTACTACCAGAGGGACCAGCTTCATTTGTATTGTCTTCTCTTGGTTCTTCTGTTCCCCCTGTCTGATTGTCTCCTTGTTCCGCCTGAGTCTGATCCTTATCATCGCTTTGGTCAGTTCTATCTTCTTCCAGTCTCACAGAGTCTTCAGCGGATTCATCTCTGGTTAAACCAATTTCCTAATCATCATTTTCTCCTTTCTTTGCAACAGTTTTAGATCATCAAATACCACATGCACACTTTCTTCTACAGTCAAGGTTCTTTTGTTAAACACCTTATAAGCTTTTCTTTATAAAGAATATCCCAAGAAGATGGCCTCGTCACTTCTAGCATCACACTTCCCCAAGGGTTCCTTCCCATTGTTATGCACAAAACACTTACATCCAAAAGCTCTCAGATATGCAATATTGGGTTTTCTACCTCTTATCAGCTCATAGGGAGTTTTCTCTAACAAAGGACGGATAGAACATCAAATAAGTAAGTAACATGCAGTGTTAACTACTTCAGCCATAAGTTCTTAGCCAAACCGCTTGATAACAACATTGTTCTAGCCATATCCTACAAGGACATGTTCTTTCTTTCAACTACTCCATTTGTTGAGGGTTCCTTGGTGCAGAGAAGTTATGGAAAACACCATGTTTATTGCAATACTCAGTAAATTGTGCATTCTCAAACTCAGTTCCATGGTCAGACCTGATACACACAAGTTGGAACCCTAGTTTCTTCTGAACAACCTTTGCCCAGTCCGCAAACATATCATAAGCTTCATCCTTAGATCTGAGAAACAAGGTCCAAGTGTATCTGGAGTAGTCATCAACGATTACCATCACGAACCTCTTACCTCCTCTGTTCCTAACCTTCATAGGTCCACACAAATTCATGTGAACCAACTCAAGTGGTTTAGAATTACTAACCACCTTCTTTGACTTGAATGAAGATCTTACATGTTTCCCCCTCACACAAGCATCACATATCTTGATGTCATCGAACCTTTTGCTAGGCAATCCACGAACCAGGTCCTTTGACACCAATTTATTCAGCTAAGTCAAGCTTGAATGTCCTAATATCTTATGCCATAGTTGTGCATCATTCTCAAGTGCATTCAGACAAGTCAAATTATTTTCTGGAAGAGAACCTAACGTATGCTTTGTATACATTGTTTGCTCATTTCCCTTCCAGTACCACTTCACCAGTCTCTAGGTTCTTCACAGTGCATCCTACAGACGTAAAACTAAATTGATTTCCTTTATCACATAGTTGGGAGATACTTAGAAGATTATGCCTCAATCCATTAACACAAAGCACATTTTCAATTGCATGATTGAGGGACCTCCCAACCTTTCCAATACCAACAATTTCTCTGCTTTTACCTCCTCCAAAAACCACACTACCCCTTGGAACGCTGCGAGTGAGAGAAAATTTCTTCTATCTCTTGCCATGTGCCTGGAACACCCACCATCAAGAATCCAACTTGGGTTGTTCCTTCTCATTCCAGCCTATAAAACAAAATCAGGGGTTAGTAATAGGAACCCAGACAAGCTTGGGTTCCTTTTTGTAACAGAATGGATGAATCAAATCTTTCTCAGCCCAATATGGTAAAACTGACTTAAGGTTCCTTTTAATAGCCTTCGATGCAATATCACATTCTTTTCTATAATACCAGTCTTTCTACAAAGGAAGTAAAGTTTATTGCAAGGAAATCCTACATACTTACTATTAGGATTCCAGGCTGGTAAATGTTTCCTGTATCCTATGCCATTCTTACCTCTATTATGATTTTCATGCAACCAATTTAAAGCTTTTGAAGACTTGTTCCATTTAGTAAGCATGGTAAGTTCATAGTTGGCCTTATCAAACTTTACTTGAAGAACTCAGTTCTTCTCAGTTTCCTGATGCAGAACCTTGTCTTTCTTTTTAAGCTCAGATTCAAGGTTGATTTGAACCTCACCAACTACTTTCTTACCTAGGGTTTTTTACAATCTAAAAATATCAAGTTCAAAATTTGAAGCTTTCTTTTGCTCCTGAAGCACCTGGTCCTTTAATTTCAGGTTTTCAAGTTCAAGAGCTGAGACTTTCTGTTTAAGTTGAAAAACTTGCATATTAGTTGAAGCAAATTCAATTTCCAATTCAGTTTTGGCTTCATGCAAGTTTTTATTCTTAATTTTATAATAAGACACAACTGAGATGAGATGGTCCTTCTCAGAAAGTAATTGTTCCTTCTCAGCTCTTAGACTTTCAATTCCTTCAATTAAAGTAAGTGCAAGCATGTTCAATTATCTTAAGGAACAAGTAGGAAGTTTCAATTTCAAGTCATCAAGACTTACCTCAGGTACTTCATCAGAGGGAGGTTTTTCATCCAGAGCCATCAGCGCAAAAGGAGAGTCATCCTTTGATTCTTCTTCTTCTCCTGAATCAGTGTCACTTTCAGAAGGTCCCCATGTAGCATAAAAGGCTTCTTTCTTCTTTCTCCTCATGACTCTGAAGTTGGGTGGTCACTTTGTCTTCTTAGGTTCACCTTCCTTAGCAGCACTCTCCTTCTTCCACTTCATCTCCCACACAGGACATTCTTTCACAGCATGATCCTTTTTGTGACACTTGAAACAACCTGAGTAGTCTGGATTGTCAATAACATTCCTCTTGGTTGATTAGCCTTGGCAGACCTTCTATTCTTTTCTAAGCGTAATGACTTCCTCACTGCATTCACCAAAGCTATCTCCTGCTCAGAAACTTCATACCTTGATCCTTCAGTAGCCTCTAAAGCCAAAGTTTTTTCCTTCTTGGGTTCCACTTTCACTCTTGGCTGTTTCATTAGTTCATGAGTTTTCAGACTACCAACAAGTTCATCCAGTTGAACCTTGACCAGCTCCTTTGCTTCAATAATAGCTGTGATTTTGAAGTCCCAAGAATCTAGGAGAATCCTTATAACTTTTTCCACCAAGTCTTCATTAGTAAGAGTCATACTCAAGGACTTCATCTCATTGGTTATGATTGTGAACTTGTTCATCATGTCTTAGATGGATTTCGTCTCTCCCATAGCAAACAATTCGAACTTTCTTTTTAGCAACTGGATCCTTGATTTCTCAACCTAAGTAGTTCCTTCATGAGCTACTTGAAGTGCATCCCAAATATTTTTGGCAGTCTTATATGAAGAAACTCTGTTGTATTCATCAGGACCAAGTCCACATATGATGAGCCTCTTAGCTTTAGCATTCTTTTCAACCATCTTGAAATCAGCATCAGTGTATTCAGATTTCTCCTTAGGAACAGTTTTCTGGTTAGATGGTTGCCCAGCAGACTTGATAGCAAAAAGAGGTCCATCACTTGTGATGATCCAAAGCTGAAAGTCTTAAGCTTGAACGAAATCTTCCATTCTACCCTTCCACCATCCATACTACTGGTTATTGAACTGAGGAGGCCTATTGATGGACTGTCCTTCAGTGATAATCGGTGGTGCACTCATTATTCAGATCTTTCTCAAGATGTTAATCTTTATATGAGAGAACCCGCTCTGATACCACTTGTTGCACCTAGTGCACCTTTGTAAGACACTGGGGGGTGAATAGTGTTCTTACCCGATTTTCAAACTCCTAAAATGTGCTTTTACTTTGTTCGCCTAACTCACAAAGGACCAGATTCCTTTCAAGTTTCACTTATCTCTGAAACTTAACACAATGCGGAAACGTAAAGAACACAGAGGTTTTCACGTGGAAAAATCCTTGCTCAATGGATCAAAAATCACGACCCAACATTCTTGGGATTTAAACTTTCCACTCAAAGAAACTGAGCAAGTTTTAGATTACAACGTAATGCAATTAAGGAACTAGCCTCACTCTGACTAATATCTAGAACCTTCCAAGCCTCACTATGACTTGTCAGGTTGAAACTACCTCCCCAAAACGTAATCTTAAATTTATGCTTCTAAACAAGCTGATAGATCACAACTCAATAGCCTATAACAGAAACTAAGACAAAACAGACTAGACCTTATGAAACTTGAACTCCTCCAAGTTCTGCTGCTTTGCTTCTGCTCTTGCACACAATAACTCTCACGATCAATTTGCTCTGTTGAAATTTCTTGAGTGCGTAACTTTTTCTGGCCAAAACAACTTGTATTTATAGTGTTCATGAAAGCCTTTTCCATATTTAGCTTGGAACTCCTTTTTCAGTTTGGACTTCGTTTCTAATAAGGTTTACACATATCGCCTTATACGAAACCTAAGCTTTTTTGCCTAAGTCTTCAATCCTTCTCCGCTTGGGAAACAGCTTATCTTTCAGCACCGCCTTGAAGATTTTCCTTCTCCTTCTTAGATTTAGACTTTAACTCCACCTGTTCTCTTTTTCCTTCTTTAACTCAAACTCGAATATCAACTCGAACAGCCTAGCCATTTGCTTCAACTGTGAACCTTTTTCTCGTCCACACAAAACCAGATCCTTTGTTATTCATCAAAACCATCATTCAACATCTATATATTACTCCACGCACTATAATTTTTGGACGTAAACGTTATGACTTTCGTGTAGGTTGTTGTACTCTTTTAGCAGCGAATTAAGGTAAATTAAAACTACGTAGAAACATGCACATGTTACCTGATTCAATTTTGTTGCACTCATTTGTACCTTCTCGACAATTGCAAGACAGTTAAATTCCCAGTGGGTGCAAAAGCCTGCCTTATTCTTACAAAAAATTAAACTAAAGTCTCCATTTAATTAAGTAATTAATCTTAAAATCTTAGCAATGCACAGACAAACCAACTTTCACAAGGAGAATAACTCGTGCATATATGTCTAAAAGATTGTGAATCTCTGAGTAAATCCTCTTTAACCCATCTCCTTTACACTTAAACAAAAGTATCTATCCTTATTTTTTTAATTAAAAATGTGATAACTGCAGTCACCAATCAAATCTTTCAACTACGCTAGTAACAATGTATTTACTCCGTTATATTGAATAGCTTGTCTTATTTTTGATATTACTAGTAATGACTAGCCAATGAAAAAGAAATAAAAAGAGGGGAAAAAAAAAAGACTTACTAGTAACCAGCAGCTAGCTAAATTCAAGAACTAATAAGATATACTTCTAGCGTTTCATTTTATATTTTGATCATAAAATCATAGTCCATAGGCTCCATAGGCAAACAAGATCCAATTTCATACTTCTGGTTGTTTGAGATCTACATAACATTTCTTTTAATATCTTGTTCTTCAGATTTTCCACTTTATAAACTTAAATTCACTTACAATATTACTCTCTGCGCAGATAAAAAAGTACTATCTTACCCTTCAGTTTTCTCAAGGGGTGGCATATATTGGTAGGTGGAGGAGTTTTGTAATTTCAAGGCATATGCCACGCATAGATGTGTGGGTTTTTGTGAGTTAACAGTTTATTGGGATCCCACAAACCACAACAGATCAACTATTATATCCTTATTTACCATACTTGTCTTTATTTCTCAGTCGACCACTTAGCTATTGAACTCTTCTATTTTGTTTGTCCACGATAAGGACATTCTTATATGTATAGTTCGTATCTACAACCTCCGTTCCATTTTATGTATCATAATTTGACTTGACATAAAGTTTAAAAAATAAAGGAAGATTTTTGAAATTTGTGGTCTAAAATAAGATATAGATATTTGTGTGATTGCAAATCAAACTGTAATTTTGAAGTTAAAGTGTTACCAAATTTAGAATGCTGTCATTTTTTTTTGAAACAGACTAATAAGGAAATACTGTCACATAAATTGGAACGGAGGGAGTAATAGAGAGTGTTGAAAACCTTTTCTGGTGATCTCAGTGTGTGAGAGAGTAAAGATGCTTTGATTCGGTGCAAATTAGAGTTTTAAATAATTTTACTTTCTAATATGGTTGAGTAAGGGGTAGGAATATTACTCTGTGTCATTGTTCTAATTTATGTGACTACATAGTTTCATTATTATTCTATCTTAAAAAAATATTAACTTTTTAAATTTATAAATAATTTAACTTGTTTCCCATTTTACAATCGATGAGAAACTTTTATAGTCACATCAATTTTATTGCATACTTCAACTACAAATTTCAAAAGTCATATATGCACACAAAACTCAAAAGTTATGAAATTTTTACTAGCCAAATTCTCAAAAAATTTTATTTCCCACATAAATTAAAATGAATGGTGTATCATTTGACATATTTATTTTATATAATATCGATCATATACAAAAATTGTGATATTTGTGTAGTTGAACCTACGTATAACATGATAATTCCTATTTTTTGAAATGATAGTGTTCAGCCCATTCGTCGAACTGTATCAATTAATGGGTAACATTAGTAAAATATACTGTAGTTACATTGAGCACCACGTGTTATAAGTCCAGATGAGACGATCATCCACAGCAAGGAAAAATCCAAGCACGTAATGCCACTATGCCACTTGCCCTTTTGACACCAGTTATAGTTAACTGTTTCCAAGGTTTCCTTTATGCTTCACAAATGCCTTCTTTATAAACTCGTCAGAGTATAAATGAGCAATCCAAGACTTTGACCAGTCCCACTTCTAAGTGTTCACAGACTCATACTGTTAGCTAGCGTTTGGATATAGATTTGGTTGAAATTTAGAGAGTTTTAGTTTTTGACGTTGAGTTAGAAAATTAATTTTTGAAATATGAATTTGTATTTGGACATGTATTAGATAAAAATCGGTCCGCGGTGATACGCCCCGGTCATGCAATTTGACAGTGACCGAGTACATGACAACAAGCCAAAGGCCGAAGCAAGTAAGTGGGTCGCCGAAGTCACACATCAAGGTCGTCACCGAAGGCGAGCCGTAAGCTGAGCTTCGGTGATATCTACCTCGATCGAACAGCAAGGCCTCCCCACCGAGGTCACATATATGCACCTCGGTGAATAGCTTCAGTTCCAGCGGCTTTGCAGCCCACTACTCTAGCCCACTAACTCCTTCCATTAATGTCAAGATCGTGGGCCAGAGCACAACTGATAGTGGAGCAGGTGGGCAAGGCTCCTAGGCCTATAAATAGTACTTCATTTTGTATCATAGGCATCTAGAAATACATACTGAAATCCTGCCCAAATTTGTACTCACTATGATATATTGAAATCAAGTTATTCTTCCGTATTTACGCCTATTTCTTGCATTTATTTAGCTTTGATACGAATTTTTGCTTATATTCAAACCCAAATTCGATTTGTGATCCTAAAACTGGTTTAGGCTCATACAAATTGGCGCCTTCTGTGGGGATATAAGCAGAAACGCTTTGTTCAAAAGTTTTACGTTCTTTTTCGTTAAAGTCTACAGTTCAACGACGTTATGGCTGACAACAGTGATAATCGTAATGAACGGGCTGGCGTTCCGTCGAACCAACAGTCCACATCACTAATGACAACCGAAGCGTTCCAAGCTTACGTTGTCAATGCACTAAGAGCTCTCCAAGATCGACAGGATGAGCAAGTCAATATTAATGCTGAATTTCGCGCCTTGTTGGAAACGAGGAATAGCGCAGCACCGAACGGTAACCAGCCTTCGGCTCGAAATGGAGGCATCCCGACTTTCGTTCCCACGGGCGCGATAATAGGGGGACCTCTTAACGGAGCCACGTCTGGAGGTTCGAGAAACGTACCAGCTGCGACGCAACACTTCGGGAAGATCCCCACCGTGGCTGAAACAACGTCCTCGGTCGATGTCGGAAGGTTGACCAGGGAGATTGAAGCACGCGTTGAGGCTTGCGTCGAGGCACGGGTGGAAAAACGCCTCGAGAGCGTGCCGGGGCTGACAAAAGTTGAAGATGATCTTGATATAGACCAATACAGGGAGCTACCCTTCAAGCCCGAAGCGGCTCCAGCCCCAACTCCCAAGAACTTCAAACTTATGTTTTTGAAGAAGTATGATGGGACCACCGATCCCAGGGAGCATGTAAGGGAGTATATGGCAATGGTGAAAAGCAACGACTTAACAGCAATAGAGCTCGAGTCGATGTTCTTAAAAAAGTTTGGCGAGTCCTTGCAGAAAGGAGCTCTACGTTGGTACATGTGTTTACCAGTGGGGTCGATTTCCACCTTTAAGGAAATGTCTAACGCCTTCGTTAAGGCACACACCGGGGCCCAAAAACTCCTTCAGAGAAAGGAAGACATATGCGAGGTTATACAACGGCCCGGCGAGCCACTCAAAGAGTTCCTCGAGCGCTTTCATGCTGAGCGCATGGAGCTGCCTCGGATGGATGATACTCTGGCCATTATGGCATTTGAAAAGGGTATCAATGTTCGCAATTCTGACGCCGCTGCTGAATTGCGAAAGGAGCTCCAACAATACCAAGTTTATTGGCAGGATCTACACAAGCGGACTTACTCCAAAATCAGATTGGAGGAAGCGGAGTTCAAAAGCCGAGGTTACAACTATAAAAACCGAGGCGAATCCTTGCACCGCGCCGAGGCGTCACGAGGAAATCCGAAGGGGAGGTATGAACCATACACCTCAACAAGGCAGCCTGTTAGCCAAAGGCTGGAAAATTCCTTCGGAAATTCATACACAAGTCCGCACATAAGCCAACGGCTCGGAGGAAAGATTCAATCTAACACGAACCAAAGAAATTCCTCAGGCCCAGCTTCGGCCCCGAAGAAGGACTTGCCTCGGATCCCTGATTACAATTTCAACATATCGACCTCGGAGCTGGTCAATGTAGTCAAGGGGGCTGCCAGGGTGAGAGTGCCCAAAGACATGAGGACTCCAGCAGATAAGAGAGACCACAATTTGTACTGCGAGTTCCATGCAGATTATGGCCACCGAACCGAGGATTGCAAAGCTTTGCGCCTCGAGGTGGCACACTTGTTGAAAAAATGAGTATTGGCTGATTTCCTTACTGACAAGGGAAAGGACAATTTCTCCAAGAACCGATGTGATGGGCAACCACCACGAGCTCCACCCCCGGAGAGAGTTGTGAATGTAATCACCGGAGGATCAGAGATGAAAGGTGTGAATTTCGCAGCAGCCAAGAAATTCGCCAAATTATCAATCACCATGGAGAAGAGAACCCGAATTTGCGGCTCGGGTAAAGAGATCGTGTTTGACGATGATGACTATGATGGGATGATGTTCCCTCATCACGATGCCTTAGTCATAATGCTAAGAATCAACGACTCCGACATCAAGCGAGCCTTGATCGACCCCGGTAGCTCAGTCAACATAATCAGCTACGGGGCTGTTAAGAAAATGTGGCTCAAGGGGGAAATTCTCCCCAAAGCAACAGTGCTAACCGGCTTCAACAATTCCACAGAAAAAACTTTGGGTGAAATCACACTCAAAACATTTGCTGAAGGAGTAAGTAAAGAAAAACTGTTCCAAGTATTGCCCGAGGACTTGGCATACAATGTGATCCTCGGTAGGCCATGGATCCATTCTATGGAAGTTGTTCACTCCATACTACATCAAGTGATTAAATTCCCTACGCCTTGGGGAGTTCGATCAATCAAATGAGAGCAACGAGTAGCAAGGGAGTGCTATTCGATCGCGTTGAAGAGTGGAGTCGCCCCGATCGGGCCAAAACAATAACAACTATAGCAACCGGGGTCGAGCGAGGAGGACCTCCAAGGAGAAATCGAGAAGATCCTGGTTTGCATTCAAGAGCCTCGGAAACAGAAAGCCGAGGACTCTACCATTGAGGAATTGGAATCTTTCACCCTATTGAAAGATTTTCTCGAAAGAAAAGTATTTGTCGGCTCGGAGTTGGACCCGGAGTAAAAAAAATGATTATTGAAGTTTTAAAGTCCAACAACGATTGCTTTGCTTGGTCTCATTCAGACATGATTGGTATTGATCCGGAGATCATGACCCATAAGTTGAATGTGGACCCGAAATTTTCTCTGGTAAAGCAAAAGAAGAGACCTCACGGCGGGGTCAAAAAAAGGCGATCGAAGATGAAACCACCAAGTTACAAGAAAATGGTTTCATAAGAGAGGTGAAATACCCCGAATGGCTAGCTAATGTGGTCGTCGTACCGAAGAATAATGGCAAGTGGAGAATGTGTGTAGATTACACCTACTTGAACAAAGCTTGCCCCAAAGACTCCTACCCATTGCCACAAATAGACAGGTTAATAGACTCCGCGGCTGGACACAAACTATTAACTTTCATGGATGCTTATTCGGGGTACAACCAGATCCTCATGGACCCGAAGGACGAAGAGAAGACATCGTTCATCACTGACCGAGGTACTTTTTGCCATAAAGTAATACCCTTCGGTCTAAAAAATGCTGGGGAGACGTATCAAAGGTTGGTGTGTCGCATGTTCAAAGAGTATATTGGAAAATCTATGAAGGTCTACATAGACGATATGCTCATCAAATCGATTCGGATGGAGGATCATTTGAATCACCTAAGGGAAGCTTTCGCCGTTCTGAGGCAATATGGCATGAAATTAAACCCTCAGAAGTGTGCCTTCGGTGTTGGGTCGGGCAAATTCTTGGGATTCATCATCTCCGAAAGAGGCATCGAAGCAAACCCTCATAAAATTAACGCTATCGAAGAAATCCCCGAAGAGCTGACCGGGGTGAAAAAAGTTCAGCGCCTAGCTGGCCGAATCGCTGCCTTGAGTCATTTCATCTCGAGGTCTTCAGAGCGATGCCACAAATTCTTCACTGTTTTGAGGAAGAACAACCACTTCGAATGGACACCGGAGTGTAAAAAAGCACTGAGAGACTTGAAATGCTATTTTGCTAACGCGCCGTTGCTCGCCAAGCCTAAGGATGGTGAAACATTGCTAGTCTACTCGGCCGTGTCCGAAGTATCAGTCAGCGTGGTCCTGGTTCGGGAGGAAGATGGCAAGCAACAACCCATCTACTATGTGAGCAAGACACTCCTCGATGCCGAAACAAGGTGCCCACGTTTGGAAAAACTAGCATTTGCTTTAATTGTTACTGCCCGAAAACTACGACCTTATTTTCAATGTCACCCAATAGCGGTAGTTTCAACCTTCCCCTTGAGAAGTATATTGCACAACCCAGAGTTATCGGGGAGGTTATCAAAATGGGCGGTAGAGTTAAGCGAGTATGACATCACCTATCAACCTCGAACAGCCATAAAATCCCAAGTTTTGGCCGATTTCGTAGCTGATTTTAGCATTGGGATCCTGCCCGAAGCCGAAAAGGAAAACTCAGTATCAAAAGGAACAGCTTCGGGGCTATGGATACTTCATACCGATGGGGCAACTAACTCCAAAGGTTCGGGGTTAGGCATAGTCTTGAGAGCACCCACCGGAGAGAAAATCAGGCACTTGGTTCGGTTCAAAAAAGTGACCAACAACGAGGCTGAATATGAAGCAGCGCTAGCAGGAATAGTGTTGGCTAAGGAAATGGGGGTAGAAAGAATCGAGCTAAGGTGCGACTCTCAGTTGGTGGTGAACCAGGTGCTCGGTGAATACACGACTCGAGAGCCCAGGATGCAGCTATTCTTAGACCGAGCACAAAAGATTTTAGCACAGTTCCAAGAGTGGCAAGTTAAGCAAGTACCTCGGGAGGAAAATACCGAGGCCGATGCGCTGGCAAATTTGGGTTCGGCGGTTGATGAAGCCCACTCGGGGACTGATTCAGTGGTTCGGCTATTGTCCGTGCAAATGAGAGAGATGAAGTTGCAGGTCAACTCGGTGGACAATAGATGGGATTGACCGAGTAAGTTCATCTCTTACTTCGACTCGGGGACTGTTCCCCAAGATAAGTAGGAGGCCAAAAAGTTGAGGACCCAAGCAGCTTCATATCACTTGATCGAGGGCAATTTATACAAGAGATTATATTGCGGCCTGATGGCCAAATATTTGGGCCCCGATGAGGCTAGATATGTGATGACCGAAGTGCACGAAGGCGAGTGTGGTAATCACTCGGGGGAAAAATACTTGGTACGCAAACTACTAAGAGCTGGGTATTATTGGCCCACCATCAGTGCAGATGTAAAGGCCTTCGTGCAGAAATGTGATAAGTGTCAACGCCATGGACGGATGATACACCAACAGGCCGAACCTCTGCATTCGGTGGTGTCACCATGGCCTTTCATGAAGTGGGGCATGGATGTTGTTGGACCCCTACCGAAGGGAAAGGGTGGTGTTCGCTTCATCCTCGTCTTAATGAATTACTTCACTAAATGGGTGGAAGCAGGGGCTCTTACCGAAGTCAAACAAAAGCAGGTAATCGATTTCATTAAGAAAAACATCATTTACAGGTTCGGTGTTCCAAGGGAAATTGCCTACGACAACGGTAAACAGTTCATGGGGGCGGCCATCACCGATTTCTTCAAACAATGGGGAATCAAGAGAATCGCTTCGACCCCTATCATCCAAGTGCCAATGGCCAAGCTGAATCTTCGAATAGGATTATAATAAAAAATCTCAAGAAGAGGCTCGATGAGAAAAAGGGTCCTTGGCCCGAAGAGTTGCCAGGTGTATTGTGGGCCATGCGGACAACGGAGAAGAACAGCACCAGTGAGACTCCTTTTTCACTTGCTTATGGTATGGACTCTCTCATCCCCGTGGAAGTGGGCGAACCAAGTCTTCGGTACGCCCACACCACTGAGGACGCAAATCAACAGGCTATGCGCATAGTATTGGATCTGCTCGAGGAGAAAAGAGAACTAGCTTTGGTTCGGCTAGTCGCCCAAAAAAGGCAGATCGAAGTGTACCTCAACAGGAAAGCCAAACTCAGAGATTTTAAAGTTGGTGACTATGTGCTAAAGGCCACAAATTAATCAACGAAGGAAGAAAATGGGGGAAAGCTTATTACAAATTGGGAAGGACCTTACAGAGTCAAAGCTATCGTTAGGAAAGGATCTTATCAAATTGAAGATCTACAAGGTGTGCCCGAACTCTTAAATTGGAAAATTTCCAATTTAAAGTGGTACTACTTCTAATCGAGGTAAATATCCCTCATTCATTTTTAAGATTTTTTACCCACAGCCTCGAGCAGAACAAACGCTCCTAAAGGCATCGGTCGAAATGTACCTAACTTGCTCCTCGTTTCATTTTGCTTGACCTTTTCAGGAAGCAGAGTAAACGATCTCCAGTGCCCGGGTCTTCATCAAGATTTGCACCCGAACACTGTGGGGGAGTAAGGGACGAGTTGCAACCGAGGTCAGGAATGCGCCTCCCAACCGAAGACCATCTATTCGACAACCGCGGACTAACACCCGAGGAATAGATTTAGTATATTGTAACTCCGCCCGGTAGTGGCACATTATTAATCACATTATTAATTTGTGTTTTCATATTTTTTCCCAAGGTCCGCCTCGACTTGGTTTCTTGTAAAAAGCCAATTTCGGCTTATTAATATTATCAATGAAATGAGCTTCATCCCATAGCTTTATGTCTTTATGAATTTGCACTCCGAAGTTGTACTTTAAATGCATCGACTCGAGGACGAGACGTCGTTCTAAGTTCGCATCGATTAAATTCAATCAAGTCTTGCAAGCGAGTTATTTATTCTAAGATGTTCGGTACATGCAAAAACCAACACTTAAGATAAAAACACCAAAGTCATTTCATTAAAAAGCCCGAAGGCTAAAAACATTTACACCAAAAGGACCCGAAGGTCCAAAACATAAGCATAAAAGCCCGAAGGCTTACAAAAACAATGCTACCACAAGTCTAAGCCTCGGGAGAATCACCTCCATCCTCGGAGCCCCCCTCGACATCTTCTTCATCCTCTTCATCGTCCTCATCGCTCGAGGCTTCACTTGATGGGAGTTCATCAATGATAGCCTGGGCCTTAGCTACTTTCGCCTCGGCCTTTGCAATCTCCTCCTCCAAGTTAAGCTCGCCGGCGCGACATCGCTTGAGCAATTTCAACCGAGAGCTGATAATGGCCCAGTATTTATCCAGTTCAGCTCTCTTGACCTTGATCTTAGCTCTATTTTTACGATCGACGATTTCATCTCGCAGAGCTTCAATCTCGGCCTCCTTAGCTGAATGTTTGGAGCTCTCACCCTCCAACTTTTGGATATGAAGCACATGCTCCCTCAGTTGATCTTGATGTCGTTTGGCCATCTCCTCGGCCTTGCCCCTTGCTTGAGTCAACTCGGCACGTAAACTCGCAGCCTCAGCTTCTAGCCTCGAGCGCTCAGCTTGGGACTCAGCATCGGGGGCTTGAATCCTTGCCTCGGAGGAAGCCTCAACCTCAAGCAAAGCGGATTGGGACTTAGCTAGATCAGCCTTCAATCCAGCTATTTGCGCCCGGAGGTTGTCCTTCTGCTTGTCCCAAGATCCAGCCACGCGCTGAAACTCCTCGGCCCTCGCGGTCTCGAGCTCGATGGCTCTCAACGACAGCATGAATCCCTGGGAGAAAATTCATCAAAAATTAGCATGAAGAAACATCCCCAGAAAAAAAAAAGCGAACTTAAAAGATCGGAGCTTACTCTGAGAGCGTTGGCCGAGAGGGTGGTGAATATCTTGGCTGGGGAGAATGGTTGCACCACTTTATCCTCTTCGGGTCCAAGAAGCGGCATCAGGCTCAATATGTCGCCTCGGGTGCCGAACAGCAAATCTGAAGAGGTAGATACCTCCAGTTTGCGAAAAGACCCAAAAGAGGATGAAATCCTCGCGGGTTCAGTTTGTGCTCGAATCGCACCAGCTTCAGTCCTCCCATCGGCGGCGGCTGCCCCAACCTCTCCAACTTTGGCTTTACCCTTGGCCTTAGCAACCATAGCTCCGGTATCCTGCTCCTGATCCTCCAGATCCACAACTTCAATTGCTCTTCGGGCGGCAGAGTCCTCGGGAACAACTTCGTCAGGCTCATCTATTAGCCTTCGGCGCCTTTCCACCGTTGCTTCGGACCGGGGGGAAGCCTCCACCTCGGTGCCAGGAACCACCGAACGAGAGGGCTTCTTTGAAACTGCCCTCTTCCTCTTCACGCCTACAAAAAGCAACATAAATGAGTTGAAACAAGGAGGCAAAAAAGAATGGTAACCAACGAGTTGACCAAGGTTGGTGGTTACCTTTAGAGGACCCTTGACCGGGGGCTCCCTTCGAAACTTTTGAAGACTTTGCAGCTTCAGCTCCTTCAAATCACCTACCACCGAGGCTAGGTTATCGTCTGACTCGGTCTCCTCTCCATCTTTCTTTTTCTTTTTCTCTTCCTTCTTTTTCTTGCTTTTCTTTGAGTTAACAGCACGGTTCGGAAAACTTGATAACGAGGGGAAAGAAGTCAGCAAAGTAAAGCCAGCAAAAACAAAGCCAACAAAGTCAGAATCAACAGATCAGGTAAAACATCACAAAAGAGCTTACCATGCCGTTTGCACTGCCAACCAAATTCAGCAGCCATGTTCATCCACGTTCTCTTCGGGCGAGTGCGAGCCCCCGTTATGGCTTTCACCCATTCAGTCAACCCCTCGGGAGGTATGATGTCAACCTTGTTGGCTAAGAAATAACAAGGAAACGGGGTTAGCAAGCATGAATGATCACCGAGGATGAAGAAGGACACTTACGTGTGTTATTCCACCGCTCGGGAAAATCACGCTCGACGGATAGAACACTAGTCTCCAAAAAGACATAGCGATCACTCTAGCCTCGATCCCCATGGTCCTCGCTCTTATGGAGGAGCACGTATTTGCCTCGGTTGTTCAAAGCCACAACCCCAACCTTGTGAAAGTAGGGATAATAAAGGGAGATGAGATGCTGCAGGGTAAAATCGACCCTGGCCTTTTTTCTCAGC
This sequence comes from Petunia x hybrida, assembly GCA_037355625.1. NCBI lineage: Eukaryota > Viridiplantae > Streptophyta > Magnoliopsida > Solanales > Solanaceae > Petunia > Petunia x hybrida. The sequence continues at coordinate 1,932,691 of JBBBVM010000627.1, forward strand.
CAGTCCATGCACTGAACAACTCTGCAGACGCTGGGGCCTAGGTGAGCCAAGTACAAGTTGTAGGCTCGACAGAAATCGTTAATGATCTTGTGCACCGGAAGGGAGAAGCCGAGGGTGAAAGGGTAAGTATAGGCGAAAGAAAGTCCCTCAATGTGATGGCAAACTCTGCTTGTCGGGTCAGGGATGACCACTTTCACCTCGGGCCCAAAGTTGCGCTCCCTCCGAACCCGCTCAATTTGGACTTGCGTTATACGGGTCGACGTCGTGTTCACTGGTATGTTTCTATTCTTATCCTCCTGATCAGCTGATTGAACTTGTAGCTTGAGGTCCTTGCTGTTGTCAAAATGAGAAGGAATTATTTGGTGAGGCTCGAGCTCTTGTTCAAGAGGAATCACCGGGCCCGAAGATCCCACCTCGGTGACGTTCCCACTCTCACCCTCGTCCACGGCATCATCGCCCTCAGCGTCCTCATCTCTGTGTGTGACATCATCAGCACCAGCCGCCTCCATGACGTCGTCACCTTCGACATCACCACCCTCCTCTAGGCTGATGTCCTCGCTTCCAACAGCAACGTCACGCCTAGCTCTCTCCTTTCGACGCCTAGAGCCACCAGCACTGGAAGTCACGTCTCCACCCTCTTCTGCCTCTACCACCTGCAGCGCCGACACGGTGGTGATAAACTCGCCGTTGGAAATAATGGCGGCGTACTGTGCAATCCTTGCCCTCTCGCCGGAGTCACTCGAATCTTGTCTTGAGTGAGTAACAGACATGATTAGAGCTTGGAATTTAGAATTCTTGTGAAGATGGAAATCTGTCGAGAAAAATATGGAAGTTCTTGCTTTTTCTCTCTTAGCACTGTTGATTGCAGAATGTGAAAGTAAGAAAAAGAGTTTGGTGGGGAAGTACTTATAGGTATGGAAGAGCTAGGTGGAAATGTATCATCATCATTGTAACGTTGGGAGAAACAAAGAATACGGCGTGACCGTTCGAAGAGCCAACGGATGGGTGACACGTGTCAATGAGAAGTGACCTGATGAGACGCGAACCGTTGACAAAATTTGAAACACTTGGATAAGATCAAGCCACGTCGCTTTCCCGCTGAATTTCACTGCACTCCTCGGTAACTTCGGTAAGTGGCCGAAGAGTGGGGGGACTATCTGTATTGGGTAAAAATCGGCCCGCGGTGATTCGCCCCGATCATGCAATTTGACAGCGACCGAGCACATGACAACAAGCCAAAGACCGAAGCAAGTAAGTGGGTCGCCGAAGTCACACATCAAGGTCGTCACCGGAGGCGAGCCGTAACCTGAGCTTCGGTGATGTCTGCCTCGATCGAACAGTAAGGCCTCCCCACCGAGGTCACATATATGCACCTCGGTGAATAGCCTCGGTTCCAGCAGCTTTGCAGCCCACTACTCTAGCCCGCTAACTCCTTCCATTAATGCCAAGATCGTGGGCCAGAGCACAACTGATAGTGGAGAACGTGGGCAAGGCTCCTAGGCCTATAAATAGTACTTCATTTTGTATCATATGCATCTAGAAATACATACTGAAACCCTTTCCAAATTTGTACTCACTACGATATATTGAAATCAAGTTATTCTTCCGTATTTGCGCCTATTTCTTGCAATTATTTAGCTTTGATACGAAATTTTGCTTATATTCAAACCCAAATTCGATTTGTGATCCTAAAACTGGTTTAGGCTCATACATGACATATATCAAACTTGGAAAAAAAGTTGAAGTTTCTGAGTGGGAAAAAGTAACTTTCCCAAAAATTCCTAATTAAAAATTGACTTAAACTAGCTTTTTTTCAGAATTTGGTCAAGTTTTATAGACAAATAAATTTTTCCGAAAATATGCTCCCAAATTTTATAAACAAACAGGAGATTACATTTCCTCTGTCAAGAAAATACACACTTCAACTAATATATTACTGTTCTTTCATATCTCAAGTATCGTTTATAATTTTAACGCGTCTGCTAAAAGAACTTTAAGTGCAAGAAATAATTTACGGAATTACCCTTATTTATATCTTGACCTTTAGATGAGATTGTAATGTCTAAATGCAAACAACATACATATATTTAGGCTCGTTGGTCTAAGAGAAAGGAATGAGAGAAGACAACATTATACATAAAATCGAAATAGAATGGTAGAAATGAAGGGATGCTATTGAGGTGTTATATGATGCAAGGACGCCTACCAAAAGAAATTAAAGATAAGTTCTATAATACAGTTATAAACCAATAATGTCGTGATCCTGTCTGAGATGATCCACCTCTCTATCTCTAAGTCTGCTGCTGGCCCTGCTGGACTGGGGGTTACTATGTTAGGCCGCTAAAGTTCAACATATCCACAAATAAGTGACATAAATATGCAAATGCAAAGATGAGTATGCGATCATTAAGAATAGAAATGATAATATATGCAAGAAGGTTCAAGTAGCACATCCTAAGGATAAAATGAAAAAAGATACGTTCGAGACGGTTTGATCATTTCCTATGCCGACCTCTAATGCACGTATATGTAGGTCTGAAACCATGGTGAACAAAGGTATTAAAAGATCAGGAAGTAAACACACATAAAAAAATAAAAATAAAAAATTGATGAGGAAGGACGGGAATTTATATCAAAACACTACAATGTCTTATATCCAGCCAAGCTTAGCAAAATATAGGGGCCCTATCACAGAGTTCTATATTACTTGATTTAATGTTTTAAACATATTAACACTTTTAGCGTAGGTCATAGCTTTCTAAGAGTCGTTTAAATTTTCCAAAATTGATACGTTTACAGTTACTACTACTTATTTTATGTTAGCATAATATTGGTAAATGATATGATAAGCTTAAAAGGAGTAATTGTTCGTGAAAAATCATAGAATTGATCCAGAGTGTTGGAGACTGAAGCGTTATTGTTTACCATTCATTATATTTCAATTGAAATCACAAGAATAAGAAAAACTTATAGTCCTACCAAAATTGATGGCCCGTTCCAAAATCCATGTTACCCCTCAACCTCCTATTACTGAGGTTGTTGACAACTCAGGATTGTTATTAACAGCTGGTGACAATTCTATTCATGCTAAAAGCATAGAACACTCCCCCCCCCCCCCCTCCCGCCCAACACACACACCCTTCTTTCTGTATATTTTCTACTCTCCTCACTTGTCTGCAGAGGACTTTTTCAAAGCCACATCAAATCTTCCATATAGCCAAAATTGATTGGACTTGGAAGTATGGAAAATATTTTTAAAGGGAAAAATCAGATGCACAACTTTTCTCAAGTCTCCTTCAAAGTAGTTGTGTCAAGTTTTCTCCTTTTAGTGTCAGGACTACTATGTGAAGAACTTGGACATGATCCAACTGTTCTCTCATCACTTTTGTAGCTCAAGCATGCAGCTTCTAACACTCCATTGGGACTTTGAGGTATTGATGTAACTGATGCAGTAGTAACAGTAGTAGCATTGGTCATAGTCCCACTAACCAATGTCAAATCTTGTATCAGTTCAAGACACTTCACCACTCTGCCCTGCAAAACCACAGAAATATTAGAAAGGATTCCCACAAAAATTTAATAAATTAACCAAGTTGGTATAAATTATTGCCTCCAGGATCAAGAGCATAAGAAAGCTCTTATTTTATAATCATAGGGTATTCGATATCCACTGGCCCGACTAATTCAGTTTCGTGCCACGTAAGAACCATTAAAGATGAAGTGCTGCTCCCTACCAGATGTTTTTCCTTTCCCATGACTCAAAACTCGACCCACTCTAATCAAGCAAAGAAGCATCTCACTGATCCCACAACGCCTAGTTGAGCAAAAGAAAAACTTGCCTTGCCCTCAAGTGTTTTATTTCAGTGGGGCACCCTATAATTTTTTACCTTCTGTACATGTTTGAATAAACAAGGCATTGCCTTATCAATATCTTTTGCTTGCATTTCCCCTGAAACAGATATTGCTACTGCTGCTGCAATTTCAGAAGATCTGAATTCCAAGAAATCAATACCTGCATTCAATTTCCCACCAAAAGACTGGATCAAACACTGGTAGATTTAGGACCACATAGTACAGCTAGAAAATAATTCACCATATCAAAGACTCAAGAGTGAAATGAAGACCTTTTATTGTGCTCAATATCAATTGCATTGATCTGGAAATCAAAGCCCTTGATGGGATATGATCGCCATTCATCTTTCTAACAAAATAATCTATAAAAGAGCAAGGTGTATAAGCTTGCATTCTCCAGTTCAATGTGCTTAGTACCAAAAGTTCCATTCTTTGTATAGTTTTCCCTTCAAATACAAATTTAGGATCCCCAACCTGTTCCACAAACTCAAAATTTACTAAATAATCATAGTTCAAAGAATATATGAACTGTTAACATAACATGTACACATCGAATGAAACATTCTCATCACCTGTAGATCAACAAGCAGAGGAACATTAATCTCTTCCATTTTGGCTGCAAGTGATAAACATGCCACAGCTAACAATTGAACTGTCCAATCTTTACTTCTCTATATCCCAAAAAAGAAAGTTAGCATAATGCAGAAAATCAATTAATACTCTAACTAAAACACTGTGAACAATGGTGAACTTACTGGCAATTCATACAGAGACAGGAACCTATCCAGGTAATTTATTGATAAACAGAAACTCAGCTCTCCAAAACCATAGTGCATATGAGCCTGCAATTCACAAAACACAAAACACATATCAGCAAATCACTATGCCATAACTCTCATTAGTGCATTTCCTATTTAATACAAAATTGTATACCATACAAAGAATGATCATACATAAACAAATCACATTTCATTTTTGATTGCTCTAGAAAAATCAGTTGATGAATCTACCACCACCAACAACAACAACAACAATAACAATATACTCAGTATGATCCCACAAGTAGGGTCTGGGAGGGTGGGGTGTACGCTGGCCTCACCCTTACCTCGTGTGAGATAGAGAAGCTATTTCCGATAGAACCTCGGCTGATGAATTTACCAACACCAAGTTAAAAAGAATCAACTACTAACTTGGTGAGAAATCATACATTGATAGAAATAGTCAAATTACTAAAATAAGTAAACCAGTGCCAACATTCTTGAAAAGGGAAAAATCCAACAAAATGATAGCTTAGTGCATAAAGCATCCCGCATTCACGTCGGGAAGACTAATTTAAGACAATTAAAAGTACCTTCCAAATCCAATCAATAGCTTCTCTTCTAAAACTCAAATCCAAATCCCCACTTCTCAATCTCTTCAAATAATCATCTTTAGGACAAAAGTCCATTTCCCTTTGCACCATAAAAATCAAGCTTTCTTCACTTAAATTGCTAAAGTTCAAATCTTTAACATTAGTTTCAATATTTTCTTGACATTTTATAGTGAAAGAATCAAGATCATCAAAACAAAGACTATTTGTTTCTGTACATAAAAGGTTTGAGGCTACATAATCATAACTATTCTCAGCCATTAAAACAAAAATAAAATCTTAATGCTATAACCCCTTTTAATCAAAATTTGATTTTTACAAGATTTTAAGTGAGGTGGGGTTTAAGGACTGCTTCAAGAAGAAGAGTTTATTTTATATGTAGGAAACGAAAATTTGTGAGTTTTTAGGGTAAAGGAGAGATTTTTGGGAAGAGAAGACAGTGGATTCTAAGCACCTAATGTAACTGCACAAAAAGGGGAAAACACTAGAGTCCATACATCAAAAAGAATAAAATAATTATTTAGGTATTATATATTTCTTGGCTTATAATGTGGAAAATGGTATAGTTTAATAAGGAAAAAAGATTGTTTTATTAGCCCTTTAGTAATCAAAATATACTTATTTAATTAATTTGTATTTATGTCGATTAAGGCTAAGGGGAAAGCGCTTTATGTCAGAAAATTTTCTATCAGCTTTCATTAGAACTCATTTCATTCTATTACATTTCTTAGTGTAGATAAAAAAACAAGAGATATTGTAGGAAATGAAATACGTACACCCTCCTTCATTTCATAAATTTCAAAAAGTTTCTTTATTACAAAGTTTAAGTAAAGAAAGGAAGATTTTGACATATGTGATCTAGAATAAATTATAGATATTTGTGTGGTTATAAATTATTTAATAAGTGTAAATTAATAATGTTAAAATTAAATTGTTTCACAGGCTAATAGAAAAATGGTTGTCTAATAAAAGGAGTAACATTTTTTCCTTTCAGCTTTATCTTAAATATTTTCTTAGAATTGCATATCTTCTTCAAGAAAAATATTAATTATATATAAGGAGAATTATATTTGAATTTAGAAAAGGTAAAGGTTTATTTGCACTGTATGTTTACACCAATTCAATGTTAAAGCATCATCAGCTCTTTCTCAAAAATAAAATTGAAAAAGTTGTCATTAAATCAGAATAATGAATGTTATTAAAAGGTAGTACTATCATTATATTACACTAATGTATAAGTATCATTTATCTATGGTAAATGTGAGATATACATGGCCGATGATTATTATCATGATAAACTGGTCTAACAACCTATCCAAGAGCTTAGGATCATCATCAATCTTTATTTTTTGATAAACTACTATTATACGTGCTTAATCAAAAGAAACTAATCATAGTAAATTGTTATGTTGCTTGTTTGAGTACATTGAATCTATTCGTTTCAATACAATTGCAACTGCATGTTTGCTCTATACCAAAGAACAAAAAATTGTGATATCAAAGGAAAAGAATGATGTGATTAGTGAATAACAAATGAATGACAAAAGAATATCAAAGTCATATAGTTTGTGACACAAAAAGTAGAATAACTTGATTCAGAACAATGGTAATGCATATTAACAGTTAAATATAAATATATTTCATAATATGGAGAACATCAGCCAATAGTACTAAAAGTATGTTTACCAATATTTTCATTTCTTAACAAATTTTATCTCCATTTTCCGGTGATTGGGCTAAGGGATGAATCTTACAGCTAAAGTATCGCTAGCTTTAGGAGGTGGGACTTAGGACTTAGGAGAGTACCTTCCCACCCACACACCCACAAGTTTCAAATGGGTAAAATTAAATTGGTATAGTTGACTTCTATTTTATGTTACACCTTAGCTATAGCATTAACTAAGTTTGAGCAAGTATAATTTTGAGATGCCGTGCCTCGGCATCAATCGTATCCAGAACATTAGGCGTAGCTTCAGCTTATACTCCACGATAAGCGCTGATTTTCTTTCTTTTTGGTTTAGTTTAGTTTGGAGTATTAAATTTAAAGGTGATCTGGCAAATATTCATTAGGTTTCATAATAGTAGTACATTTTGCTTAAGATTTTATAAAATCAAGTCTAATTGTAATTTTTTGAAATCCTCGAAGAGTTGTTAGGGAAAGCAAAAAAGAAGAACCAAACATGGTATCATTGTTTCATGTGCACGGTCACGTACAAACTTTCATGTTTGGTCCATACATGTATATACGTTGATTGGTTTTGTGGTTCATTAAAAAAAATATTTTTAGGTTTTATGTCATTCTTATTTACAGATTTTTATGTTTACACGTAAGAGGTTTGAAAATAAAATAAAAAAAGATCTTTGCACAATTAATTTCAACCATTCGTTCTGTTAGTGATTATGTTGAACCGCTTACTTTACATATGTTTTAAATTGTCCGAACATAGTACTGTATTATACAAAGAAAAATATACAGGGAGGCCACGGCTGGCAGTTACAGTACTACTACAAGACCATATGATACTAGTGCTGACTAGAGAGCTAGTAGCATTATCACATACACTGATGCAAACTGGATTGACGCTCATGACATTGGCGGATTTAGACTTTAATATTAAAAGCTTGGAGTGTTTCAAAAGAGCATGGAAGCCAAGAATTAAGGCAAAAGATGGCCACAGTGAACAAGCCAAGCTTACTGCCTCAACTCCAGAATCAACTCAACGCGATCGTGTGGCCACAGACGCGATCGCGCAGGGACAAACAACTGTGCAGCGCGATCGCGAGGTCCCAAATGCGATCGCGCAGATAGATGAGAAAGGCTAAGGAAGTTCTCCCCTCCCCCCCCCCCCCCCCCCCCCGCAGACGCATGGCCTCTGGCGCGATCGCGAAGCACTGCTGGCTTGGTCATCATGATAGCGCTGAGAGGTTGATCAGAAGCCCACTTTAAGTTAATGAATTTTGTTTCAGCCCACTTTAGGAGCAATTAAGGCAATGTTATACAATTTTTAGAAACCACTATTTAAGGCCTCTTAGCCTCATTTGCTAGGGTTAGAGTTTTTTGATGATAATTATTAAGAGTAAACATTGACTAAGCATGTTGCTTGAGTACTTTTCTTCCTTGATTTGCAATTGAATTCCAATTCAATTGAGGATCAAATAGTGTAGGTTCATTTGATTGTTGTCTTAAGGGGGGTGATTAGGCCTCACCTTCTAATTTGTTTCCTTAATTCCAAATCAATTCCAAATGGATCTTACTTTTATTTTTTTAATTTCTTGTTATTTTATAGTTAGAACATATCATTTGGTATCAGAGCTCGGATTAGTGTTTGTTCCTACAAAGACTAACTAGATTAAATCTGAAGAATCACAAAAAAATCAAAAATCCAAAAATTGAGTCATAGGTTTAGGTTTCCTTTGGATGAAATCTTTGTTACCAATTGTTGCTTGGTGATTCTAAAAGCTGATTCTCGAAGGAATTGAACAACAAACAACATCTGAGGTGATAATTTGAAGAATCAAAATCTAGGGTTCTTCAACAAAGATTTGGGGCTTTTGCATTTTGGGTGTTGTTTTTGAAGAATTGACCATTGGGATTCATATAAGGAGCTTATATCTCAAATTTGGAGAAGAAATAAGTTGATTTGTGAAGATTCAAGTGAAGAAATTTCCAGAAATTCGGGCTTCAAGTTCTGTACCAGACCCAGAATTTGCTCTTTGCGATTGCAAAAGAAGTGTCGCGACCGTGCAGGCTTATTGATTTAGTGCTCTTCGCGATCGCGAAGGGACATCATGGAGTTATTGATTCCTCTTCGCGATCGCGCGCCTTCTGTCACGACAGCGCTGAGCAAAAATTATTCCTCTTCGTGATAGCGCCCGTTCTCACGCGACAGTATTGAACAAAAAATCAGTCACTTCACAGATTGCTCGGAATAGCCCCTCAACAGTTTCAGATCACCGAAACCCCTATCGTATCATCAAATATAGTGAGTTTCTAGATCATAAGCAAATTTTCATCTAAATCCAAATTCATTTCATGCCAATTTGATTCGAGCCTTTCTTTCTTCATTTCCTTCACATTTCCTAATTCCGTCCGATTAACTTTCACTGTCCGTTCTTTTCCACATCAACTTCATTCCATCTCGAATTGGATTGAGTTCGATTGTCAAATTTGAATTGAGTGCAAAAAGCAAATTGAGTTTTCCAACGAGAGATAAAAGGCAAGAGTGGTGAGAATATTAGAGCGAGTAAAAGCCAATTATTGAGTGTAAACACGAGTGGATTGAGCGCAATCAAATCGAGTGTAAACACTTAGGGAGTGAATTGGCGAGGACTCTTTCTACTAACCTTTGTTTGTTTAAATATTTGTAGGCACGATGGCTCAAAAAGAAGTCGAGGCGGACATAGAGGTCAAAACCATGTTGCAAGCCTTGATGGTGAGTGTTCATTCAATGCAAGATGAATTTAAAGGGATGAAGGAGACGGTTGATGACCTATCCCGAAAAGATAGGCTTCGGGAAATAGGAAAGCAAGTGGTTGAGATACCTCCAACCGTGGGAGTGCGGGGTGATGGACCTAGTAGGCTCTCTTGGGCTAATGGCCGTTACTCTCACATGGTAGTCCAAGACATCTATTCTCTAAATGTTATTCCACAAGTAAAGGATCCTACTCAAGATCCTCCAAAGCAAGTTCCACTACCTAATAGTGAAAATGGCAAGATTAAGCAAGTTGTGGTCGTTGAAGTCTCGGAACAAAAAGATGGCACCTTTAAAATTGCCAAGAGAAAGGGTCAAAGAAAAAGGGATAAGAGGTATATAGAGTTGCCTAAGTTGCATGAAAAATATAAAGAGGAGCTCTATGTCCTGTGAGAATCTCAATTGGAGGAAATCTTTGTTCATGAATACATTTGCAAAGAGTTAGATAAATTGACTTTGGTTGCATGGGCTCTTCCCATAGACTTGATGAATCATTTTGGAGTACATGAGATAGAGCTTGATAAATTGACGCTCATGACACTGGCGGATTTAGCCTTAACATCAAAAGCTTGGAGTGTTTCAAAAGAGCTTGGAAGCCAAAAATCAAGGCAAAAGATGGCCAAAAATCGAGTGCAAAAGAAATATTTTTTTTATTTTTTTTAAATTATACCTATTTATTCATTATTTATATTTAAGTCAATTATTTATCCATTAATTAATTAATTTATTTATTTATTCATTAATTAAATTTGGTATTTATTTATTAATTTATTTACTTATTCTATTTATTTATTTATTTAACTAATTAATTTTTAATTAATATTTATTTTTTAATCAATTATATTTATTTATTTAATTAGTCAATTATTATTTTTCATCCCTTATCTAATTGAAATTATATAAATATTTATTTATCTAATTAAGTCATTTATCTATTTATTTATTTATCTAATTAATTAATTAATCAATTATTATTCTTTATCAAATTATTTATTAATTTATTTATTTAATTTTTATTTTATTTAGCCTTTATTTATTTAATTAATTAAGCAATCAACCATTATCTCATTATTCATTTAATTAATCTTAAGTTTTGTTGTTTAGTTATTTAAGTATTGGCATAATCAAACCTTATCTTATTTATATTATATTATTCATTATCTATTTATCTTTATTTAAAATTCATCCTAAATTAATTATGTTTAAGTAAAATTCGTGAAAATCGCCAGATTAACCGCTTTTAGCGGATTTTTGAAAGTGCTCCCACAAGGGACCTTCTTTCGAATTTAATAGAACCACTTACCTAAGAATCTCTGAATTATTTTCCTTTAAGTAAGGAATAAAATTGAACTATTTAGTTAACTTAGGTTCTTAATAATCCTTAAATTAGGCGACGACTCCAAAGAAAACCCTTTGGAGTCTCCATTTTGTTGAAATCAAATCCCGGTGCATACTTGTGTGCATCTTTCCTGGGAAGGTTCAACAATATGTTTGCTTTAGAAAATCCAGAAAGAATTAAAAGATGTATTTTCTATTATTCCTACGTTCAAAATGTTAGAAAAATGTAGAAATAGTACAGACTTGAAAAAATCCGATCCACAAGTTTCTTATGTCTCCTTAATGAATCTAACCCCCTCACTGTTACCCAAGATTAATGGGTTAATTCCTCTCAGGATAAAATAGGATAACAGTTCTACGGTAGCGGTACTTTAAATTGTAGGACTCGACGAACTCAAGGAAGCGGAGCAATCACACGACACTTTTTAATTGAAGTAGTGCAGAAGAAAGGGGAGACAAAATTCATAAAAACTTATGTAAAATATATATATATATATATATATAGAAAAGACCTAAAATGCACCCCAAACTTGTCCCTAAACGCCATTTTCCGCCTTAAACAAAGCGGGTGACCTAGTTCCCCCCCTAATCTTGTCCGAACTATATTTATTTATCCCCTCCGTGAGTCTGAGCTACGCGTGTGGTACCCGAGTTTTTTTTTTTAGCGCGTCTCAGTGGAGTTTCTAAACATAAAACTGAATTAAAATTAAAAAAAATAAAGTAATTAATATCCAACGGTAAAAGCATTTCCCTCTCACTATAGTTTACCCCTCCTTCATCAAGAACCCTAGAGTTCTCCATCAACCAAAACAAGAAACCTAATGGTTTCACACAAAAAATCAAGTGAATCAGTCACTAATTCCAGTCAAGGTCGCAACTTTGAAAGCAAAGGTTACTATTTTCTTGATTAATTTCATTGTTCCCCTTTTTCTCCATTAATCTTTGTTGACTAGAAAAGGTTAATTTTTTTTGCCTCTTTAATATTTCAGTTGGTAGAATGCCTAATAGGAGCTCGAATTTCAGTAAACTTTATGGAAGACCAAACGAATGAAGAAGTAAGGTGTAGCCATGGATTTGTGTTGCCATTGATGACATCTTGGACAGTAAGGAACCCTGGTAGGAGATACTGGGTATGTCCATATTACGGGGTAAGTGTTTTTTGAAAATTGATTTGTACGAGTTGAAGAATTGTAGAGCGATTAGTCTTGTCTCTTTTTTCTTTTTCTTTTTTTTGTTTTTTTTGTTTAGGGTGCAAAATCTTGTGATTTTTGGCGATGGAAGGATGTTGAAATTGATCCAAGATCAAAGGTTGTTGTTCCTGAACTAATTGAGAGAATTGGTGAACTAGAGGCATCATTGGAAGGCATTGGAAAACTTGACAATGCAAAGTCGTCCAATAATGTTGTAAACATCATTGAAAGGGAGGACATCAACAAGATGAATGTTGACATTGAGAAGTTGGTTGCTGAAATTCAGAAAATGAAAGAGAAGAAAACTAAGTGGAGGACCAAGTTGGATCGATCCAAGTTCAGGGAGACACTACTTTGGGCCATTATATTTTGTGTGTGTGTTGTAGTTATAAGTGGTAGCTTTCAAGTAATGTATTTGAAAGAACTTCCACTGAAGTTGTCATAGGGTAGTAATTAGATTGGTTGTTGGGTTGGTTTATGAGATTGGTGTTGTACTATTTTATTTGAAGACTTAATTAGATGTACTGAATGCTTTGTAATGAAACATTGTTATGTTGTTATCATAAGAGCCATTTTAGTATAAAAGGGATGTCTAATTGCAAACCAAAACATGCTTCAATTTCAATGATAAAACTGCAGCTTATAAGCTGCATAAGCATCCTTTATAAAGGTGCAAAAGGCAACTTTCCATAGACCAAACCACAAAACAACATGCCAAACTTTACAGACTGCAATGTAATGTATTTACATAACTAGTCGTTGACCAAAACAAAACAAAAAATGACCAAACTAACTACCATAGTAGCAGTATAAACTGCAGATTATCCAACTACATCAATGGGATATCCAACAAAACAAAAAATGCACATCCAACTAAACGCAATTCAAACATTGTCAGCTTGTGTGATGGAGCTCTCTTGGGTCAATTTTTGTCTCTTAGAACTTCTTTCACAGACTTTTTTGTCTCTCATCTCTTGAAGTTGTCTTGAAGTCATTGCCTTTTTGCCTTGCCATTTTAAACCGCGAGCTGGTTTATACCCAAGATCACCAGTCACTTCTGTTGAAGACCTTACATTCACAAACCTAGCAGATGGCATTCCAGGCTGCACATATAAATAGAGTTAGTAGATGGCATTCCAGGCTGCACATATTAATATCCTAACTATGAACTACTTTGTAAAATCCTACTTACATTATGGATCTAGAAGCCACTATCAGTGTGCAATATTTCCATGCCAACCATCCTTGGCCTTTGATTAGGTGTTCTACCTATTCCAATGCTAGTACCAACATCCTTACACATACAAAAAATAACGAAAATTATACTCTATAAGCAGTGTAAACACTAAACAAGGACAAAAACAAACAACAGTTTAATTGACAAACTCACCTTTTCTTTAGCACCCTTTGGTCTACCCGTCCCTCTTCCTGTTGGGGGTTGTTTAGAAGAACCATTATCCTTCCACAATACATTTTTCAGAAATTGTTCATTAGCTTAGCAATAACACTAAAAAAAATCAGTTAAACTTACCTTTGCTCTACCCTTTCCCCGGCCTACAGCTGCTGAACTGGTTGAATTTCCAGTGGTGTTTTGACTTGTTCCAGCAGTAGTGGGGTGTTCACTTGTTCCAGCAGCATTGGGACCCTTGTGACATCCTTTCTTGTTATGACCCTTGGCATGACAGTTGCTACAAGTCATTGCCAGCCCTCTCTTGGACAGTTTTCCTGTCTTGTTTTCACATGGTTCTTTTCTTCTCACTTTTCTAGGCCTGCCTGACATCTTCCTCACAACTGGTGGTATAACCTTAGGATTTTGTGACTCTGGCCACATTTCCATAATCAAGACAGGCTGCATGAAGTGAGAATATGTCTTCAAGTAAGTCTCTTTGGTGTACCAGTGTGCAACATAGTTGATGGGGTTAAGGTTTTTATGATGAAGTGCAGCAATTGCATGAGGACATAGTATGCCCTTAAGCATCCATGATCTACAGGAACATGTCTTGTTCTTGACATGCACCTCATGGGTATATTTTCCATTAAGTACTTCATACCCCTTGTCACCATTCCATACCAGGCTGCACTTCATAGATTTTCATGTGTTATCTTCAACCATTTTCTGTGCCATTGGGGAAATAACACCTTTCCAACCCAGGCCCCACTCCCTCAAAACCCCTATTATTTTCATCACCTTCACCATTATATCTTCTAGCATAGTGATTATAGTCTTGTGTCTTGCTTCCAAAATCCAAGCATTGAATGATTATGCCATGTTGTTATCAACACTGTCACAATTGTGAAAGTACTAAAAATAATTTTCGCTCCACCTTTCTATATTGTAATACAGAAGCTCATCAACACACCTATCCCCGAAATTTTCCATGGCAGCTAACTCTTTCATTAATTCAACCTCAAAAGTGGCCCTAGCAATACTCCAGAAGCTGTTCCTCCTCTCAATCCCAGCCCACCTCTTGGACCAATTAGGAAGAATGTGTCTAGCACAATCTCTGTGTTCACAAGACGGCAACTCATCTCTGATTGCCTTGTCCAGACCCTTCAAAATCAGAACAAAACAAGAAAAGCATTACACCTTCTTAATACAAAAATAAAAAAATAAATTTAATTAATGTAATGTAAAAGGAAATTACATAAATGATTTCACTAAAAAATAGAGTACTAACCGTTTGCATATCTGTGATAAGTGTCAAGTTTGTGCCATCTTCAAGTTCAAAATCATGCTTCAAAATCCTCAAGAACCATGTCCAGGTATGCTTATTTTCAACCTCAACAACTGCCCAAGCTAGTGGGAACATTTGATTGTTCCCATCTTTACAAACTGCTACAAGTAATTGTCCTTGGAAAACCCCTTTTAAAAAATATCCATCCAACCCAATGCAAGGTCTCAAACCTGCCTTAAAAGCCTTTTTACATGCATCAAAGCATATGTAGAAGCTGTTAAACTTTTTCACCCCACCGTCAAACTCTTGATCACTAAGCTTAACTATACATGTACTACCAGGATTGGTTCTTAGCAATTCATCCCTATAATCTAAAAGTCTAGCAAATTCTTTCACATGATCACCCATTAACTCTTTCAACACCATATTTCTTGCCCTTCTACAAACAGTTCTCCCCACATGCAACTCTTTCCTGATAATTGCTTGAAATTTAAACACTCTCATGCTAGGTTGTTCTTTTATCCTCTCATTATAGTGTTTGGCCAAGAATTTAGAGTTACAAAGTTTGGTCTTGTTAGTAGGGTCACAAGTATGAACAAATTTGTAGTTTTTGACTACAAAATCCTTAGTCCTAGAGTCATAATTAGCATATAGGAGCCAAGGACAGTCACCTTCCTTGCTCTTAACCCTCACCCTAGTTTTTTCATTGACAAACTTATCAACCTTAACCCTCTCAGCAAAAACATATTTAGTTAGAGTTCCCTAAACTGATAAAAAAATTCAAAGGCAAGGCCAGTTTCCCATACAATTATTTTGCAAGTTGGATCAAAGATGACTCTTTTCCTAACCTTTCTTCTTCTTGCTTTAGCAGGCTGTTGAACCTCTCCTTCAGCTTCATCATCTAGATTAGAACATGTTTCAAAGCTGGCAGCTTCATCTGAAGGGTAATATGTCTCATCACCACTAAGTTTACCCTCCAAACTCTTCTTATTTCTTGTTGCATGCTCATCATGCCCAACATCTAGCCTACCGTTACCTTTCTGGACATATTAACAAAACTAAATAAGTTATATTGTACATTATACAAAGACTCTATAACAGAATGAAAAAAACAAAAAAAGAAACAGAGTACTAACCTTATTCTGTTCAACATTAGCTTCAGGATCACAATTTTTCTTCTTTTTTCTCTGTGAAGTCCTTCTTATCTCCCTAAAATCCCTATATTCCTTATGCACACCACTACCATAATCATCTTCCACTTCCTCAAACAACTCTTGATGATCTGAATCTGAGCTATCTTCAGTGCTGCTGCCAGATTCAGATGCAAGAGAGTGGACTTGGACACTTCTTGAGGCAACCTTAGGTGTTGTTCTTTTAACAGCTGTAGGTGCTGTTCTTTTCACAGCTTTAGGTGCTATTTTCTTACCAACTTTAGCTCATGTTTTTTTTAGCTACTTGTTTTTTAGGTGTTGTCTTTTTTGCCACCTTATGTGTTGTTTTTTCATAGTCCCCCAAGTCTTGACCACTGTGCACCCCTTCCCCACCATTATCAAAAGTTGGACCACTGTCCACCACAACCCCAACATCATCAAGTGTTGGACCATTGTCCACCCCATCCCCTACATTGCTTTGATATTCTAATAGGAAGGGGTCCACTATTGTCTGAGCTTCACTAAATTTGTGAGCCACAAATACCTCCAACACATCCCCACTTGTTAACAAGTCACACATTTCCATCAACTCCTTATCCCTATTAATTTCTATCAAACAGCCAAATACAGAATGCCTAACATATAAAGAAGCCGCTTCAACTAGACATCCAAAATCTTTCACATACCCCATAAACTCAAAGTATGAAAATAGATCTTTATCAAGATTCAAGTATTCAGTAATTATCCCCCCAAGTATATGGCTTATCTACACAATTCAAATCAAGTGTTCCACCATGATAAAAGCTTAAATTAACTAGTTCAAAGGCCTTGATTAAAACCTAAAAAAATAAGTTTAACAATTAACATTTTGCTACTGTTTAACCAAAAAATACTAATATTAGGAAGAATTGTTAAAATCCTAAATTCAAAGAATATATTAGAACCCTAGCAGTCATGAGAATTCGATAAAATTCTAGCATAAGGCTTTGAATTGTTAAAACCCTAGAAGAAAAAGATTAACCTCTTTGCAGTAGTTTTGAATAGGTGTAAAATCCTTGTCACCCGTGCTCAAAGCTTTGAATTCTATCTTTGAATCGGTGTAAAATCCTTCAATAATCAAGAAATAACCCTAAATCGAAGAGACACTGCTAGAGATCCATTCGATTTTGGAGGATCGAGTGGATTTTTGAGGTCAATTGGATCGACGAATTCACCTAGGATTTTTTTACCGGGTAAACTGAATAGACGAAAGAGGTAAAATATTTGAAGGGGGGTAATTTTATTTTAGGGAAAATATTTTATTACAAAAAATTAAGATTATCTTATTTTAATTAACTAATTTTAATTAAATAGTTTCATTTATGATGTGTCATATGTTAACAGGCTCGTGTTATGCACCACTTTCTTAATATCTAAGTCAGACATGCGGAGGGGGTAAATAAATATGGTTCGGACAAGACTATAGGGGAACTAGTTCGCCCGCTTTGTTAAAGGGGGAAATGGCTTTTAGGGACGAGTTTGGGGTGTTTTAGCTAATTTCTCTCTCTCTCTCTCTCTCTCTCTCTCTCTCTCTCTCTCGCTCTATATATATATATATAGTCAAAGGAAAAGGTTGGAGTGAATAGGTGTCATTTGAATGACAGCCTTTCAAAGGTGGCTATTTACAAAAAGTATCCACTCTAGTGGTTGTTTTTAAACGTAACAGGAAATCAAAAATTTTAATAATAAAATATTAATATTATTTAATAAATTTATCTTTTGTTGGTCCAAAAAATTAAGTCAATCAATTATATCAATTGACCGAATCTGAATCCAACTCTGAAGCCGAAGCCAAAGCAGTGCTATAGCCGAAGCCAAAGCAGTGCCATAGCCGAAGCCGAGCGACGACGACGACAACGACGACGCGAGGCTCCCATTCTTATCAACCCTTTTAAGATTTAGAAGAATTGTTCCTCTATTTAAACCCAACAAAAGCCTTTTCCACTACCAATGTGGAAGAAAGTGCATTTCCCTTTTTACTTTTTCCTCCATTCCCATTTACACCTTTCACCTTCCAAACCCAAAAAATCCTCCACGTTAATGGGGAATAGCTCTATGATAGAAATATGCATGACAGACTTTTGTGATTCGCAGGAAAGAATAAGTTGCATTGGGAAAAATAGGTATTCTTTTTAACTTTTCCATAGTGAACAAATATCGGATGTACTTGGTCAATCGGTAGATTTTATATCTTTGAACCGTCGAGTTTTGGTATATACCTAGACAATGTAAGTCACGCAACTAACTCTTAGGATAATTGGGCCAAATTGGAATATCGTCCAAGAAATTTCGAAGCCATTCAGCTTCTTCACCGGCCTTATCTAAAGCTGTAAACTCAGCTTTAATAACAAAGCATGCAATACATGTTTGTTTGGAAGATTTCCAAGATGCCACTCCTCCCACTAAGTGTAAAAATGTGCCCACTTGTGAATTAAAGTCAGTTGAGCCGGCGATCCAATTGGCATAACAATATTCTTCAATAACCGCAGGATGATTATTATAATGTAATATAAAGTCTTGGGTATATTTTAAATATCTAAAAACATGTTTCATTTCCATCCAATTAGTTTGATTGCGATTACTCGTGAGTCGGCTCATTTTACTTATAACACAAGCTATATCTGAGACGAGTACAATTCATGATGTACATAAAACTTCCCAAAAAATGAGCATAATCCCACTAAGATGTGCTTTCACCTTTGTTCTTTTTAAGAGCAAGTAATCGACGCTCAATCCTACACCATTAATGGTGAGGGGCAATCGTCAGAGTATAATACCCAATATGATTTGGGGTCGATTTTTCAAGGAAAGTAGCCCGTCAAGTAAGAGAGTTGCAAATAAAACTTCAAATGAAGTTTAATTTTGAGTCCTAGAAGTGGGGTTTGTTTGATGTAACTTATATTAAACTACAATGCATTCAAATTAAAGCAAATAAATTGATTCTATATTACGAGACTAGGAGTGTAAACGACTAATAACAATTTCCAATCAACGGGTGTAATTATTTCACATTCACAACACAAGAATAATTATGGTCGAGTCTTCCTATTATGATCTCTAGAATCCTTCCGGCCTAGAAGATATCTTTCACAACCCTCTCATCAAATCCTTAGTTGAATGCTTAAAGCACTACTCAAAGACCCGAGGAAAGGAGACCTCTTCCTAGCGTAAATCTTTTTAGAAGGGTTAGTCTATACAAATAGCCTATCAACCCAAATCCTCACCAATTCCACTATTCTACACTAACTAATCTCTCCCGAGTCTTTAATTAGTAAAGTAGACAAGAAATCCCAAATATCATGGATATTGAAATTTTGATGTTATTGTAATGGGGGATTGGATAATTGATACTTGTGTTATGGGTAATGAAAAGGAACTACACCCATTAGTTTTATATCGCTAAAGCATGTTTACACCCCTAGTTATGAATTTAGCTACTTATAACTAGGGTTTGAATCAAAGCAAGAAATATGTAATGAAACAAGGTAATGGATTCAAACATGGATCTTGAATTGATATGATAATCACGATTCAAAAATACTAGTTAAGAAGCTTACAAATTGATGTAATGACCTCTACTTGGCTTTCAAAATCGCCTCTAAGGAGTAGTAGAAATGTAGAATCAAAGTTGTTCCAAAAACCCTAGCTTCTTTCTATTTATACAAATCTATAATTTAATTACAAATTTGCCACGGGCGGGACGCCCAAATCTTGAGGAGGGGCACCTCCCCTGTGGATTCCAAATGGGTGCTCACTGCTTCTCAGGAGGAGGGGCGCCTCCCAGCTTCTCACACTTAGGCTATTTCTTCCATCAGTAGAGTAGGGGCGCCAAAAACTTGAGGAGGGGCGCCTCCCCTGTAGCTTCCATTTGCTTCTCAAGATGAGGGGTGCCTCCCAGCTTTTTGCACTTGGCCACTTTCTCCATCAGTGGAGGAGGAGCGCTCAGAACTTTGGGAGGGGCGCCTCCTCTAAAGCTTCTTGCAAGTCATGCATTTTGGTTCTCATTTTGCTCTTTAGCTTCACTTTCTAATCAATGACTCGTGTGAACTCGTCATAACCTGAAACTAAGCAATTCACGGCATCAATAGCACATAATATTGCTTTTGGATTCAAAAATGAAATCTAAAGTAGTCTTTAAGTTGGTAAAATACCAATTTATCAATTTCCCCAAACTTAAGTCTTTGCTTGTCCTCAAGCAACTCAAAATCGAAGTGACCAAAGCATGTTCCACTTTAAGCTTGACATCAAGGGATGTTCCACATTTCGAACTCATAAACAATATTTTTGCATTAATGAATTAGTTGGTACTAACTAGTCACACATACTAATATGAACAATTGACAAGCAACTATGCACTTTACTCTTACTATGGCGAAAGGAAACTCATGAGCCTTTAGAGTTATCTCAAGGTCATCGGCTTGCTTCGATTGTTCATGAGCCTCAATATGCATTCAAACTCTCAGTCAAAAGTTGCTTGCTTCCTCACAAAAAATAATGGAGTCCTTCACTCACAAAATACTTTTTTTTTACACAAAAATTTGGACTCCAAGAATTCGAACTCTCACTCTCACAAAGAAATGCTCGTGTATGCTTCTCAAAAACTCAAAGACTTGATCTATTTGTACTTCTCCACTAATGTAGGGCCACTTGACTAGAGATCAATTAGGACTTGATATGGTTGCTTTTGGTTCAAGGTGTGGTAGATTTGGCTAAATAGTGACTTATACCTCCATAACACTACATCATCTTACTTTCTTCATTCTAACTTTCTTTTGAAGACGGTGCTAATTAATCCCTTCTTTGTTCAACACTTTTCTCTTCTTTTTTTTTTTATATATATTTCCTTTCTTTTGTTTCTCTTTCTCTCTTTTCTTCTTTCTTTGATGTACTTCATCTTGACATTCACAACGGGATTCCAAGCTTTTACCATCTCCCCCAAACTTAGGTTTTGGCCTAAGTTTCACGTTACTCAATGCACACATGGAGGTTAGGGCCGAAAAGAGGGTTGATGCCTTAGCACACAAGAATTGGCTCGGTTTTCAATTTTAGTGGTTGCCAAATGAAAGGTCAAGGCTCAGAGGGGCTAACTAGGATAAATATGTACGGGTAGGCCATTTAGGATAATAGCGGTCCAAGAAAAGCCTAAAATCATGTCTCAAGTCAAGTTTCACCTAGGATTTCATCTCAAAGTACATTAAGGGCAAGTTTTGAACTTTCAAGTCACACACACAAGCTTATTATTCAAGAGCTCACCTCACACGCAAGTAATCTTCCAAGTTCAAAGTCTAAACATATACTAAGGACACTCACTCACAAAGCATATAATGGTCCAAATTTTAAACAATGCCAATAACACAATTTAGCTAACTAAAGAACCTCGTGGTCTACAACTTGCGCCATATCATTCAAAGTACACATTCACTTGTCAAAGTTGCCATAAAAAATAATGTAACAATAGGTAGTACCACATAATCCATTAATATATTTTCAAAAGGTTTTATGTACAAACTTAATTAAAAAAGAACCTCCGGAAAGAACCAAGTGAAGAAAACTGGAAGCTTATTTAAAACTAAAAATAACTTTGGAACATAGCCAAGAAGACAAGTTAAAACTAGCAACATAAAGTGTATATACATCAAAATGGTTTGAACATATACATGGACATTATAAGCACAAGTACTATCACTATCCAAAGGTACACATATGCGTTCGAACCCCTTCCCCAACTAAAGAATCTAGCATCGTCCCACATGCTAAATAAAGTAAATGAAATACAAGGGGGAGTAAAAAGGGACTCCCTGGCACAATATCAAGCAATCTGCTTGTCCTTGCCTGCCACAGGCGCAGGGGCAAGCTGAGCATCTTCGTTCTTCTTATCTTTCACCCGTAGTGCCTCCTAAATGGACAACCGAGCAACTAGCTGATCCTGGACATGATCTGGAAGTAAATCAGCCTGTGGAGTGCCTAACACAGTAATAGGAGCCAAGGGACGATCATCATCATCATCATCATCAAACTGCATGGCTCGTGTCCGTGCCAAATCCTTCTATAACTCTTCGACCTCTTTCTGTTGAGCCTTCCTGGACAGCTTGGGGGGAGCTTTGAACTGGATGTCCTTGTAGAATGAGAAGGAACCTGTTCTCCCAATTTGCACTCATAGGTTCCTCCATGCTGGGTCCCTCGTTCTCCCAATTATCGGTACCAACCACTCTGGTTGTGCCTCCTCACTCATGCTCAATTTCTCCATGTGTAGTACTGGAGTGGTGTTCTGGAGGTTAAAATGTCTGCATAATTCCCAGGCACACATATCTACCATTTTACCTCGGCAAAACTGAAACGACCTCAGTCAGTCGTTTCGGAAGTTAGAACTCCGATTGGCGTGCCAATAATTTTAAAATATTCATAATTTCCATTAGAACCTGTCTGTAAAATTTGAGCTAAATCAGACCTCGTTTGGTAGGCATCGGAAGAAGGTTTCAGTTTTTATTGGCGATAACTATTAAAAAGAGATTTTCCAGCTCGGTTTTGCCGAATGAGCTCCGATTCAAAATCCGAAAGCGCCGTTAGGTTCGTATGATTATTTGTAATTTTTGTAAACTTTCGAAAGTGAATTTCGATGTTGTTCGGCTAGTTTCCGCTAAAATGCCGAAGGTTAAATAATTTGACTTCTTTTCATCTAAATTCGCATCTTGAGTTTCGGGAGTCTGATTGGAGATCCGCCTTCGCAAGTATGTTACATATATTTTGTACAACTTGTATGCAAAAGTTGGAATTATTTCGAATAGCGTAGGGCACCGTTTTAATTTTCGTTAAGAAAAGAAAATAAAATAAAAGAAAACAAAAAAAAAAAAAGAGAAAAAGACAAAACATAAAGTTAGGCGGTGTGGGCAGGGATTTAATCCCTACAAGCTTCATTTCGAAGCTATACAAGAAAGATAAACAGAGACGTGAGACATGAAACGAAACAGAGAAAATGACATAATGCAGTGGAAAAAAATGCCAGAAAATGAGAAAAGGGGCCGGAGAAAAATAGTATTTTCTCCCCAGAACATTCAGGTAATGATCTTAATATATTATTTGAGTTTATTACGTATGTTTGAATATATTTTTACGGTAAAAATAGAGATATTAGACATCGCCCTAAGGACGTACATTGATAGTTTGAAGGGTCAAATGGACCCCGATAATGAAATTGATTATATATTCGTACTCAGTGAGTTATGGGCAACATATAAATGTAATTTATTTGGTGTTTGGTTATGTGAACTTAAACCCTGTACATAGGCCTGGCCTGCGTATTGCGTATGCGAATAGGGTATCAGGTTCTTAACCGGATTGCCCTAAGATGTAAGGAATGAAGCCTTTAGCCTAATTTGATATATTTTTCTGCTTATTGAATAGAGTGAGATCGTTTGGAAATGAAACAAAAGGACAAGCGGTTATTAAGTGGATGTACTAACTTTGTAACAAGGTAAGTGTTTATATCCATTTCTTTGGAGGCTCCTGGCCTCGTGGATTTTCTACCACGTGTTCCTTACGTGTGTAGCTGCCGATAGGCGTACTCATTATGCCTTAGCTTTGGATTTATATTCTATATTATATGTTATGTCATGTTATTGGTATTGCATTGAGAATCTGAGTATTGTACTTTGGCTGTGAGTCGGTATATACTTTCCAGCTGTCGATGAGAGTCCCGCGCTGGTGATGGGTTATTATCGCATCATGTTGAATTCGTATGCACATTGCATCATATTGTGGGTAGGAGGATTCCGCCATCGGAGCAGGAGGATTCTGCTCCATTGCATCATATTGAGAGTAGGAGGATTCCGCCCTTGGAGCAGGTGGATTCCGCTCCATTGCATCATATTGAGGGTAGGAGGATTCCGCCCACGCAGCAGGAGGATTCCGCTCCATCTATTTGGCACATATGACACCATTGCATCATAATGCATTCATTCCATTTCATTGCACCGCGTGCTGACTATTGTGTGACTATCATGCTGTGTTTTGTGTATGCGGTATGTATACCATATTGTGGACATATTTCAGTTTGTCTATATAATTCTGGCTCGTATTCTGAGTTGCGGGGATCGGGTTGCACGCCGCAACAGTATAAATATACGGATCGGTTTGCACGCCGCAACGGTGTAAATATATGGATCGGGTTGCACGCCGCGACAGTATGAATATATGGATCGGGTTGCATGCCGCAACAGGATGTATTTCTGATTGTTGATATGTTCGGGATACCTATATGTTCTGGCTATCTTACATTCCTGGTTTTAATGAGTTTGTGATTCCATACGTGGTTCTTGTTATTATCTGGCTCTGCCTTTTCTTAATTTAAATAAGAGGAATTTTGATTTATCTGTTTCTTCTCCCTGGCTAGCTATCCTATTCTTTGAGGTGGCTAGTCTGCCCCACTTATTGAGTCCTTTTGACTCACCCTTGTTTGTTGTTTGTTTCTTATCTATCTATTTTGCTTTGGCAGGTTCGCTCCAACATTGAGTTCGCCACATTGTAAAGGAGTGAAGACGACTTCAGCTGTCAGGGTGAGCTAGCTTTTATTCCAGATGGCCACCAGTTTTATGTTTATTATTTCAGTTGCATATTGCTCCCTTCAGGAGGTATTTGTCTTCTTCTGTACACTTAGATGTCTAGTCTGGATAACCCTAAACCTAGTATGTTGGGTAGTCAGCTGTAATTTTTTTTGTACAGCTTAGAGGTATCAGTATATCTGTGTTTTTGTTTTAAGTCTTGCCCTTATTTATGAATTATTATATTTATTTTCCTAATTTAATTGGTAAGGGTTCGCCCGACGGGTCTAGAGGAAGATGTCGGGTGCCCGCACGGCCTAACCGGATTTCGGGTCGTGTCAAAAATACCTTTGTATCACCTTCTTTGTTCCTACCAAGATTTGCGTAGAATTCCCTAATCATCTCGTTATTGGCTTTCGGTAGTGGCCTCCCAAAGATTTCCTTCCAAACTGTAGATATAAAGGCTTCATAAAAATTTGGGTTATGTTGTTCTACCTTACTCATGTCGATCACCACTCATAGATGATACTCCTTTTTCTTAGCCCGCTCAACCCTCTTTGATATGCCCGAAATGCCAACTTCGATCTGAATCGGGTCGCCCAATCCTCGGGGATGTCATCAACACTATTGTTGAACCCCAAAAATTACCCTTTCTTTAAGAAAAGACAGGTTTCGGGTATATTTCAACAAAATGGGATTCCAAAGGGTTTCTTTGGAGTCGCCACCTAATTTAAGGATTATTAGGAACCTAAGTTAACTAATGAGTGCAATTTATTCTTTATTTAAAGAAAATTAAATTAAAATCAGAGATTCTAGGTAAGTGGTTCTATTAAATTCGAAAGAAGATCCCTTGCGGGAGCACTTTCGAAAATCCGCTAAAAACGGTTAATCCGACGGTTTTCACGAATTTATTAAGGATAATAAAATATATAAAGCTAATTTTATACAAGGATAATATGAATAATATAAATAAGATAAGATTTTAATTATGTGGATACTTAAATAAATAAATGATCCAATTTAAGATTAATTAAATAAATAAAGGTTAAATGAAGTTACATAATTAAATAAAACAAACTAGATAAATAATTGGATAATAATAAAGAATTAATTAATTGATTGAATAAATAGATAAATAAATAAGCAAATAAATAACTTAATTAAATAAATGAATACTTATCAATTTAATTAAATAAAGGAGTAAATAAATAATAATTGATTAAATAAATAGATAAATAAATAAATATTTAATTGATTGAATAAATGATTAATTAAAATTAAATAAATTAGATTAAATAAATGAATGAAGGATTAAAATTTAATTTATTAACTAAATAAATAATTAGATTAGATAAATAAATAATTGAATATTTAATGGAATAAATAAAGAAGCAATTCAAGTGTGAATTATGACGAGGGTACGATTTTTAGTCGAATTTGATTTTTTGCACTCATTAATTGACAAATGATTCCAAACATCCATAAATTAATTGGCGATTCGAAAAGAAATGATACAAAGCATTCATATAAAATAATTTAAGTGATTTACAATAGTTATTCACAATTCAAATATCATTTCTATCCTACAGGCAACTAATCCGGTCTATGAGGAAATCCTATACAACATGCATTTTCCAAGGGAGCGGGGAAGGATGGAGTTTAGAAGATAGAACCCGGAAGCGCAAACTCAATCATTGAGCCTTGGACTTTGTGATTTTCATTTTTTTCTTTCTTTTACATTTTCGGGGATATCAAGTCCCGAAAATGTGGAGCGGATCGAATGACTTCCCAATGCGGACCATCCCAATTTGTGAGTTTAGCAACTCAAACTCGTTCCCAAGTGCGTGATATGCAAAGAAAAGGAGATGAAGATTAGTATACTTCTACGAATTAGGTGAAACACTGAAGTCAATAAGCGAACCCACAAGTAAGTTGGATCTCTTTCAGTTAAGTTCAATTATTGATAGGCGTAGTGGCATTCATTATTTCAGAGTTTGCCAATCCAGGATAAGTGTTAGGAAAATCTTAATCACAGAGTTTTATGAGAAAAGGCCATTTCAGATTAGCTTCCAAGAGAATTTACACTATTACCGAAGGAAAATCACAAGCCTGAAAATACGGAATCTAAGAGAGACGGACCTAATTAACAAGCTAGGGAAACTAGACTAGAAACTCCAATCAACATGGAAATGACTCAAAGGAAAATTTAAGTACTAACATGGACGCACTAAGAGACATGGATGACTGCAACATAAGCTAGAGGAACAGGACAACAAAGGACCTGAAGTGATTCCTACTATTAGACAGATACGCAAAGAGAGACGCAGATTTGACCTCTTAATGAACAAGGAAAGAGGCAGGAAGATTGGAAAGAAAGAACGTACCCTATATGAAAAGTAAAAGAAGCAAGCAGGACCAGCTAAACTGAAACAGATTTGAGGACAAGAGGGAAACAGGGATACCAGATCCCTACTCTATTGCTTGAAAACAGCTCCAGAACTTAAAGCTACAAAGAACAGCCCCTCTAGTACTCTTTCCAGAACCTTTCATCTTCCAGAAAATAATCCTGGAAAGACTAACTCCCTACACATACTCCTTACACTGCATACACACATACAGAGCACACACACAAGCCAGATCTCCCTCCTGAACAACTCCAGAAACCCCTAGACAAACAGGGAACCAAAACTGAACTACAACTGGATCCCTGCATCACCCTCACAACCTGCAGCACATCTACATACTCCCTAAGAACTTGCAGCAAACCAGACAAGCCTAGAGATACCCTCTCATCTGCCTCTAACATACTAGACCAGCCTGCACACTCTCAATAGATCCCTTTCTACACTACTGCTGCTCCAAACTAACTCTCAAGCTTTCCATAAAACCCCAAAATACAACCTAAACTCTTCTAATATACCAACTGAAACCTGTGAAATCCCTAGAAAACAGACCCTATACAATCCCACCAAACAAACACACCTCTAAACCCCTGCTACAGCCTCACTCTACTCTTACCACAAAGCTTGAATGCCACTTAGAACCCCTGCACACCTCTCCTAAATCTGCAATACTCTCATAACTCACAGACTAACACCCCTGCTGCATCCCTTTCCACTTCAAGACTCCCTCATAGAAACAGAAACAATACTCCCTCCTGAACAACTCCAGAAACCCCTAGACAAACAAGGAAACAGAACAGCCCCTTTCAAATGCTCAGTAAACCAGAAACTACAGCTTAACTTTCTTTTATCACCTTACTACCTCTTCTTTTAGCAAGCAGGATCCAGACAAAGATTAATAGGAATAACTTCAGTCCAAAACTATTCAAAGGGCAAGGAGACAGGAACCAAAGACAGGGAAACTAGACAAACATCCAGATAGAAATTGGAACTTGCATAGGAAGAATTTCAGAGTTCAAAACAGCTTCTAAGCAAAGACTGAAACTAAAGAATTAGGAGCTTACAATGAATGACATACACACACTGACACACACATAAACTAGGAACTTGAACCTGGGAAGGGACAAAATTCAGGATATGACCCTTTTCAAACTAAACCGAGTCCACAAACTTACCAATATTTCATTACCTTTTACAACATTTTGACTTGAATGATTAAGCTTCAGATTTGAAACTAACACTAAAGATTCAAATTTTATTCAATCAAAACTTTACTTGTATTCAAACTAATGCATTTTTCAAGGAAAATGGAATAAAAATTCAAACCTTTTAAAACATTAAGTAACTCAGCTTCATGAACTACCTAATCATAGTCCTAAACAACTTTTATTCAAAGCAGAACTATCAACTTATGCCATCTTAAGCAGCTATCCATTTTAGAAGAATAAATCTCTTGCAATGCCAAAAGATTAAGACTTACCATATTAGCTTAACAATATACATCTCAAATTGCTCATAAACTCTTGAACTATCCCATTCCGACATGCTAAAATAGTAAAGTTTCAGTCTTTACTCAACATTCAAACTCTTAAGTGACACAGTCCTCAACTAACTATCATAACTTGATATCAAAAACAGTACATAGTTAATTGATAAAACGGATTAAACAAACATAAAAAATGCTATAGTTAAGAAGATCACATTTAAAGAAATGAAAGACAATGGAAGTAAGGTGGGATTATTACCTAGTGCGGGGCAGTGAGCTAAGGCGTGGATTCGTAGAATACGCGACTCGACCAAGCGACTCGAACCAAAGCGGCCACGCGAACAAGGTCGACGACTCAGATATTGAAGAAGCGAAAAGCAAAATGAAGCAATAACAACACGAAATTGATGTTTGAATCCCAAGCAGGGACCAAAAATTGCTAACTGTCTTCTTCTCTTTAAAGACTAAAACTAAAAAATATATATGCCTATAGCTCTGCCTCTTTTACTTACTCCCCCAAAACCCCCTCTAAAACCCTGGAAGTGATAAATTTATAGTAAAAAAACTCTAGGGTTTTACCTCTTATGAAATTCTGAAATTGCTCCATCATATTTTGATCTATTCCCTTGTGATATAAGGGTGAGAGGGTCAAATTTGAGCCCCTACCGTCCTTATCTCCAAGGAAACGGATCAACGGCTCAGAATAGATTGGATTTAAAATATGCGGACAAGATGAAAGGATCGTTGGGGAATAAGTGAGAAAATGCCAAAACCACAGCTGGAATATCATCACTCGTCCAGCAAGGATCTGTACGGAGAAGACGACCTGGGATCGGGTTTTGGTCGCGGGTCAATTGGAATTGGGAACGGGTGAGGGCTTTGGGGAACCGGGTTCGCTGATGGGCTGAAGGGAAATAGGATATGGGTTTTCTCTGATTTTGGGAAATGTATGCATGTGTAATGGTGTATATATTTGTTTGCAAAGATGGGCATGCATTTAGGGTTAGGCACGAATTTAGCCTTTTATAAGGTAAATTAGGGAAATTGAGGTAATTGCAATGGTGGATAGAAATTAGGCCACGCATTGCTAAATTTGGCCTTTTTCCTCAGAAATTAAACAATTACATTTAATTTTAAAGATTGTCCAGTATTTAGATAATTAGACATTTAATTAAAATTTTAAGGACTAAATCGGGTGTCAACAGCTGCCCCTCTTTACCCGAAAAAGGATGAAAGAGTTTTAGGGTAAAGAAGTTGACGAGAAACCAATTTTGTCCCGATAAAACCAAGACTTTTGATTCCATGAACCAAAATGCGAGGCTTATGGACATGGCCGAACTCCGGTTTCTGAGTTGCCTACATATCTCGGGCTGAAAGAGAATCAGGCCATATGTAGTTCAACAACACTTAGACACGAAAACTCGCACGATTGACAGAAATGACGCACGAATAGAAAAGAAGACAGACTGACGTCCTAATCCGAAACAAAAGATTAGGATAGAATTTGCTTGTTCGAGTGCGATTCTTCAGATCCTCGTTGACGAGTCTAGCTCATATCAACGATTGCTCCAGTTCACTGCTAAGAAAGAGTTCCACGTTATGCTCCAAATTTTGCTGCCTTGCTGCTAAAATTCTGTAACAATCTCAACAAACAGTAAGCGAACAACTGCTAATAAACTGTAATAATTGGAATAAGAAATAGGTAAAGTGATAAAATTGTAAATGCGGGTTGCGGTATCATTGATAAGTTCTTCCTTCGATCAACTGACAAAGTACTCTGCCCGGAGAACCTCTAAGCTGATCCTTATTCTGAAACAGTAAAGCAAGACAATAAGTAAAGCGAGAACGAATCGTAAAGTGCAAGGCTTTCATAAGATAAGTTGACTAACGAGACATAATATTCTCAAGTCGACTTTGCTAATCTATATCCTACGCAGGTAACATAACGTTCATTTATAAGGCGAACGAGCCCAACATTCAATTGTAAGGCGAATGAGCCTAAAACGTTCAATATAAGGTGAACAAGCCTAAATTTGATAGCAGCCTGCAAAACAAAGTTGCAAATTAGATTAATTAAGGCAAGATAATGCAAAACAAATAAGCAAAACTAGATCGTGTTGCTTGTATTAATAGTGCTGGAAAGTGTTGAATGCCTTCAGTTCTTATTGAATCTGATGTTCAATTTCTGCAAATTTAAAGTAAATGCGTTAGAAAACGAGTGAATAATAAAGCAAAGGCTATAATGGAAAAGAAAGAAATGGATTTGCTCTGCATATGCGGCAAGGCGAATAATCTTTGAGAAATTGATGGTTGACGGTAGGAACAATAACAAAAGAGCCTTCAATTGCCTATGATAGACTTCATGATAATGCCTCCAATTGCTTATGGTAGGCTTCAAATGATAACGATGTCTTCGCTTGCTCACGATAGACTTGATAATAAGACCTCCGATTGCTTACGGTAGGATCAATAACAAAAGAGCCTTCAATTGCTTATGATAGGCTTCAGAATAAAGCCTCCAATTGCTTATGGTAGGCTTCAATGCTAATGAAGTCTTCGCTTGCTCACGATAGACTTGATAATAAGACCCCCGATTGCTTACGGTAGGATCAATAACAAAAGAGCCTTCAATTGCTTATGATAGGCTTAAGAATAAGGCCTCCAATTGCTTATGGTGGGCTTCAATGCTAATGAAGTCTTCACTTGCTCACGATAGACTTGATAATAAGACCCCCCGATTGCTTACGGTAGGATCAATAATAAAAGAACCTTCAATTGCTTATGATAGGCTTCAGAATAAGGCCTCCAATTGCTTATGGTAGGCTTCAATGCTAATGAAGTCTTCGCTTGCTCACGATAGACTTGATAATAAGACCCCCCGATTGCTTACGGTAGGATCAATAATAAAAGAGCCTTCAATTTCTTATGATAGGCTTCAGAATAAGGCCTCCAATTGCCTATGGTAGGCTTCAATGCTAATGAAGTCTTCGCTTGCTCACGATAGACTTATAATAAGGCCACCGATTGCTTACGGTAGGCATGACGTAATTTGTAAGTGCAAGCTGCAATATCTTTGATAAATTGTCTTCCCATCCACTGGCGAAGCAATAAAGCAAATGCGAAGGCATAGTGCAAAGCATTTTCAACAATCTTGACAAATCAACTGGCAAGCCGGTCGGGCACGCGGCAAGGAGGATCTTGGGGTTGATTGTCGAACAAATCAGTTGGCGAACCGGTCCGGCATTGACACGACCCAAAATCCGGTTAGGCCGTGCGGGCACCCGACATCATTCCCTAGACCCGTCGGGCGAACCCTTACCAATTAAATCAGGAAAATAAAAATAACAATTTACAAATAAGGACAAGACTTAAAATAAAAACACAGACATACTGATACCTCTAAGCTGTACAAAAGAAATTACAGCTGACTACCCAACATGCTAGGTTTAGGGCTATCCAGACCAGACATCTAAGAGTACAAAATAAGACAGATACCTCCTGGAGGGAGCAAAATGCAGCTGAAATAACGAACAATAAACTGGTGGCCATCCGGAATAAAAGCTGGCTCACCCTGACAGCTGAAGTCGTCTTCGCTCCTTCACAATGTGGCAAACTCAATCCTGGAGCGAACCTGCCGAAACGAAATAGATAGACAAGAAACAAACAACAAACAAGGGTGAGTCAAAAGGACTCAATAAGTGGGGCAGACTAGCCACCTCAAAGAATAGGATAGCTAGACAGGGAGAAAAGAAATAGATAGACCAAATTTATTTTATTTAAATTATAAAAAGGCAGAGCCAGATAACAACTGGAAACACGTATGAAACCATAAACTCAACTGGGGATACGAGCCAGAACATATCAACAAATAAGCAATGACAATATAAGCAGTACATTAGTCATGTATCGTAAGTCTACTCAATAGTATGAAATGAGATGAAATGAAATGTGATGCAAAGGGTCACATGTGCCCGTAATCCCATCCCGAAGCGGAATACTCCTGCATTCGAGGGGAATCCAATCTGATAACCAACTGGAGCGGAATACTCCTGCTCCTGGGGCGGAATACTCCTGCATCCGATATAATATAAACCAGAGGCGGAATACTCCTGCACTCTCTTGGGGCGGAATACTCCTGCACCCGATATAATGTAAAGCTGAGGCAGAATACTCCTGCACTCTCCTGGGGCGGAATCCTCCTACCCTCAATATGATACAATGGAGCGGAATACTCCTGCTCCTAGGGCGGAATACTCCTACCCTCAATATGATACAATGGAGCGGAATACTCCTGCTCCTGGGGCGGAATACTCCTGCCCCCAATATGATATACAATGTAATGCATATGAATGACATATAATGGATATGAATGCAATGTGATACAATAATAATCCTTCACCGGTGCGGGACTCTCATCGACAGCCGGGAAGTAGATGCCAACTCACAGCTAGGGTACAATGCTCAGATCCTCAATGCAATACCAACAATAGGACAAAACATATAATATATGATGTAAATCCAAAGCTAAGGCGTAATGAGTACGCCTATCGGCAGCTACACACGTAAGGAATACGTGGTAGAAAATCCGCGAGGCCAGGTGCCTCCAAAGAAATGGATATAAACACTTACCTCTTCCAAAAGTTAGCATTGCTAATCAATAACCGCTTTTATCCTTTGGTTCCATGGCCAAACGATCCCACTGTGTTCAATAAGTAGAAAAATATATCACATTAGGCTAAAGGCTTCATTCCTCACATCTTAGGGCAATCCAGGTAGGAACCTGATACCCTATTCGCATACGCAATACGCAGGCTAGGCCTATATACAGGGTTTAAGGCCACATAACCAAATCCCAAATATATTACATTTATAAGTTGCACATAACTCACTGAGGACGAATACATAATCAATTTCATTATCGGGGTCCATTTGACCCTTTAAACTATCAATTTACGTCATTAGGGCGATGTCTAATATCCCTATTTTTACCGCAAAAATATATTTAAACACACGTAATAAACTCAAATACTATATTAGGATCATTACCTGAATGTTTCAGGGTGAAAATTCTACTTTTCTCCGGCCCCTTTTCTCATTTTCTGGTATTTTTTCTTGTGCGCGTTTTTCATTTTTCTTGTCTCCTGTTTCTCGTTTTTTTTTTAAGCTTTATGATGAAGATGCAGATATACATACATAAGCCACCGCCATGCAAACTCTTTTTCTTTCAACGTTTTGTCTTTTTCTCTTTTTTTTTTATTTTCTTTTATTTTATTTTCTTAACGAAGATTAAAACGGTGCCCTACGATATTCGAAATAATTCCAACTTTTGCATACAAGTTGTACAAAATACATGTAACCTACTCGCGAAGGCGGATCTCAAATTGGGTCCCCGAAACTCAAGGTGCGAATTTAAATGGAAAAAGGTCAAATTATTTAACTTTCGGTATTTTAGCGGAAACTAGTCGAACAATATCGAAATTCACTTTTGAAAGTTTACAAAAGTCATAAATAATCATACGAACATAACGGCACTTTCGGATTTCAAATCAGAGCTCATTCGGCAAAAACCGAGCTCGAAAATCCCTTTTTCATATTTATCGCCAATAAAAACTGAAACCTTCTTCCGATGCCTACCAAACGAGGTCTGATTTAGCTCAAATTTTATAGACAGGTCCTAATGGATATTATGAATATTTTAAAATTATCGGCACACCAATCGGAGTCCTAACTTCCGAAACAACTGACCGAGGTCGTTTCATTCTCCTCCACTTAAACTCTCGTTCGTCCTCGAACGAGCCTAAATCTAAAGAAAGATTTACGCAGATAACAAGAGAATTTGCACAACCTTCATAAACTACTCCACGGACATTATCTCATAATTACAGAATCAGAGTTATAACACGCACATCAACTCTTGGATAAAACATATTTGGATAATATGATAACATCATAGCCCAACTTATTCGGACTAAGCCGACCCTTTCTCAATCATGAAAGAAGAGTTCTATATTTTCGAAACAAAAATACACGAAACTTTAAATGGGTTAACATGATTCAGCCGATAATTACCTCTTCGATATACCTTTCGATATATAACAAATTGATGGAACTAGGAATTAGCTCACACTTGATGCAATAGGGGAAGCTTTTGAAGTACCTTGTCACCACTCACTATAGAAGATTTGATGCAAGCTATATTATTTTTACGAATGCACTATACAACATCTCAATTGATGTTAGTGTTGTTCCGCAAGCTCCTTGTGAGAATGTAGATACTCATATCCTAATGTATGTCAAAGGTTCATCTGAACAGGGTCTATCGTATAAGGATAAGGATCATGCAACTACTACTGGATAATATGATGTAGACAGAGAATGATCTTCAGACTGAACATCTCCCTCAGGGTATTGTCTTTGAATTGGAATTATTATGACTTGAAAAAGTAAATATAAAAGATACATGTAGTTGGACTTTCAGCTAAGGCAGAATACCAGCAACAAAGTTGATTACATGAGCACTTACAACGTTAAAGTAACTTCTCAAAGAGTTGAGGTGTGAAAGAGATATATATACCAATGATGGATTATCGACAAGCTGGACTAGACCTTTAACTCTAAATTTTTATGAAGTAAAACAGCGTCAGTATGAGGAACCAGTACTAGTTGAATACAGACAGATAGCCAGAAGAAAGCCGGAGTAGCCATACAGGGTTACTACTAACGGTGTTCTCATATATAAAGATAGATTTTGTGTCCCTGATGTTGCAGATTTACGTGGACAGATTATGATAGAGGCATATTATTTCAAATACAGTGCTCATCCAGGTTCGACTAAGATGTACCATGATCTTAAGCAAATTTATTGGTGGGACGGAATGAAGTGTGACATAGCAGAATTTGTGGCTCAGTGTTCTAATTGCCAGCAAGTTAAAGTCGTGTCATCTTTCCAGACTTTATGCTTTCAGCAGATAGGTACGTATATATGACCAGGTTGCCTGCTTATCTCTATCATTAATAAATTATTAGTGGGTTTAGCAATGATCGACACTCATTGTAGGTTTCTGTCGTGGCCCTAAGTTGGGTCGTGACAAAATGGGTATCAACGCCTCAGAGATTTAACATTACCATTCAGTATTTGGAGGAAGACTCCTCCACTTAAAGCACTAACTCATGCAGTCATTTGAATAGAAATAATCATCCTCGCACAGCCTACTGGACTAAAGAGGATTTAGCTAAAAGCTGAACGTAGGCAGACCTAAGCTACCAACTACCCTTTCGAGTTGCCAAATAGCTGCAACTCTCAAGTTCACAACTCCATACCTTTGTCGTAAAAACCACCGCCTAATGGATGGTACTTCTATATAAAAATTTCGGCAGAGTTTCCCCTGAAACTGGATGATCCGCAAAAACAGAACCAGCACTATACTATACATGGGGATGGATACCCGGATAAACTGATATCCAAAACAATAATATGCTTACCCGGCTAAAATAACACGTACTCTGGCTCAACACAGGGAACGTCACAAGCGGCTACCAATCGCCCAAGCTCACTAGTGCCGGACAAAGAAGAAATGGAAATGGATCGAGGATAGAAATAATTAGAACTTCAAGAAGCTCATCTTCCTATTGCTTGGCTACCAGATCTAGACTACTTCCGAGTCAAGCTAGCCAAAGAATCACAATCGAAGAAATAAATATTAAATAAGCTTTATGGAACAACATCCATGCTAATTTAATCTCCCAATAATAAGGAAACTCTAACAATTTACCAAAAAACCCTTTTATAACCCAGATAAGCTCATAGGGTAACAAACTTTACTAGCGTTTTGAACCAAGAGGATATACGAAGATCGAATATTACTTACTAATCACTTTGCACAGGAAGAAACGACAACACTTTCTGACGGTGACAAATTAGGATCCCATTATCCTACCAACATTGAATTTCGAGGAGAGAGATAAACTGATTCAACATAATAATACAGGGTGGCACAAAAAAGTGCCGAGCAGACCATACCGACACCCTCTCCCAAATTTCTCACATTTAAACCAGATCAACTAGTAGGGTCTGACAAATGCCAAGAATAAATCATACTAGAAGCTCACCCCTCTACCACAATCAATTCTTAATAGAAACAATATCCAAGGAAGCCATGGAAACATGGTAAGATAAACGATGTTCAGACCGATCGGAAGAATCAAATCTTACTCACATATACTGGAAGAAGAATTACATGGGTGTACTACATCGGATGCCTCAGCATCCTGCCAGACTAGTAGTTCTTAGAACTGCCTCTGCGGCTGAACCGAGCCGCTACCCTGATAATTACTTCTAAAAGAACCACTACCACCACGCTCTTGACCTTTATCGAATGAGGGCATATCTCTGGTTGATTAAAATCTGAATGAAATTCCCTACGGCTGTCCAGGTGCCTGATAACGAGAGATAGGACGACTGCCTACTTACTAGAGTAAGAAAAACTACTCAAAGGATAACCAGACTCACAACAATGATAACACATTTTCACTGAAAATGGAAGCTGGAAAGATTATTGATAGCTGTAAAGAGAAGACTGAATCTGATCTTGATGAGCTACTGGCGCACTATAAGAATCAAGTGACACAAGCTGAGATAACCTGGAAGGTGACCTCCCAAAATAATCAGAACTCTTACCTCCAAATAAGGTACCATGTTTGCCCACCAGGGCCACGGGATCTCTTGCTCTCCCGCTCTAACTTATGGTATGCCTAATACCTTTGAGCAATATCAACAACGAAATCAAATGAGATCCCGACCTTAATCTCTCGAGCCATCTGGGATCTCAAGGAAGGAGAAAGGTCATCAATGAATCTTTTAATCTCTCTAAAGACTCATGGACTAGTTCTAATGCATATTCAGCCATTTTATAGAATTCAATCTCATATTCTGAAACACCACCAGGTTAACCGACAGGCTACCATGTCCAATCCACTCAAATTGGAAACACTTTTCATTTCCCTCGTTACTCGAAAGGATTTTTTTCCCACGAATCTAGAAGAAAAACCGAACCAAGTTAGCTAATAAAAGAGCGGCCCACCAATTCAAGGCTGGACTCTGAAACTGGAAAGAAGAATAATCAACACCATACCGCTCGATATAATCAAGAACCTGAAGGATACGCTGACATCATTTTATTTTAAAAAAAAAACTAATACAGGGATTATGTGATGCATGGCTTACGAATATCGGAAGGTTCAATTGGGTAAAATAATGCAGCCTTTTCAGATACTCGGACCGAGCCATTACTCGGGCTAGCTAACCAGCCAGAATAACTAGAGGCACAACACATGCTGCCTCCGAAACTTACTTTACTGCGGCAATATTAAGAACTGGAATAGAAGCTCCCTGAGACTGAACATCTGCATCTGCGACAACCTGATAAGCTGCTTAGCGAATAATAGGTTCTTGCGGTATTTGCGTCACCAAGATTCTCGTAAAAGCATCGTAGAGAGCCAAGGGGACTACAAGGCCCTGCTCCCTTGCCCATCGCGAGCTCGTACAGCTGGGACCTCCGTAACTAGATCGTCAGCACGATCAAAACTCTCGGGGCTACGTCAGTGCTAGCCCCAAGCTAGACTGCTTCGTCCTGAACTCCTTCCGTCTGCTGATTTGTCGTACGAGGGTTCACAATTACCACGAACGAATTAACGAAAATACTTTTGCCTCCTAGACTGATGCACGATCAGAAATGAAGGAAGTGAAACTTCCTAAATGCCATCATAGCCTCTCGTAGATAAGTACGGACGTCTACGTACCCATCACCGAGACTCTACTAGACACTGTCTTAGTCTGGATAGACTCTAAACTGGGCTCTGATACCAACTGACACGACCCAAAATCCGGTTAGGCCGTGCGGGCACCCGACATCATTCCCTAGACCCGTCGGGCGAACCCTTACCAATTAAATCAGGAAAATAAAAATAACAATTTACAAATAAGGACAAGACTTAAAATAAAAACACAGACATACTGATACCTCTAAGCTGTACAAAAGAAATTACAGCTGACTACCCAACATGCTAGGTTTAGGGCTATCCAGACCAGACATCTAAGAGTACAAAATAAGACAGATACCTCCTGGAGGGAGCAAAATGCAGCTGAAATAACGAACAATAAACTGGTGGCCATCCGGAATAAAAGCTGGCTCACCCTGACAGCTGAAGTCGTCTTCGCTCCTTCACAATGTGGCAAACTCAATCCTGGAGCGAACCTGCCGAAACGAAATAGATAGACAAGAAACAAACAACAAACAAGGGTGAGTCAAAAGGACTCAATAAGTGGGGCAGACTAGCCACCTCAAAGAATAGGATAGCTAGCCAGGGAGAAAAGAAATAGATAGATCAAATTTATTTTATTTAAATTATAAAAAGGCAGAGCCAGATAACAACCGGAAACACGTATGAAACCATAAACTCAACTGGGGATACGAGCCAGAACATATCAAAAAATAAGCAATGACAATATAAGCAGGACATTAGTCATGTATCGTAAGTCTACTCAATAGTATGAAATGAGATGAAATGAAATGTGATGCAAAGGGTCACATGTGCCCGTAATCCCATCCCGAAGCGGAATACTCCTGCATTCGAGGGGAATCCAATCTGATAACCAACTGGAGCGGAATACTCCTGCTCCTGGGGCGGAATACTCCTGCATCCGATATAATATAAACCAGAGGCGGAATACTCCTGCACTCTCTTGGGGCGGAATACTCCTGCACCCGATATAATGTAAAGCTGAGGCAGAATACTCCTGCACTCTCCTGGGGCGGAATCCTCCTACCCTCAATATGATACAATGGAGTGGAATACTCCTGCTCCTAGGGCGGAATACTCCTACCCTCAATATGATACAATGGAGCGGAATACTCCTGCTCCTGGGGCGGAATACTCCTGCCCCCAATATGATATGCAATGTAATGCATATGAATGACATATAATGGATATG
This sequence comes from Petunia x hybrida, assembly GCA_037355625.1. Classification (NCBI taxonomy): domain Eukaryota; kingdom Viridiplantae; phylum Streptophyta; class Magnoliopsida; order Solanales; family Solanaceae; genus Petunia; species Petunia x hybrida. The sequence goes on from JBBBVM010000627.1 coordinate 1,972,192, forward strand.
AATGCAATGTGATACAATAATAATCCTTCACCGGTGCGGGACTCTCATCGACAGCCGGGAAGTAGATGCCAACTCACAGCTAGGGTACAATGCTCAGATCCTCAATGCAATACCAACAATAGGACAAAACATATAATATACGATGTAAATCCAAAGCTAAGGCGTAATGAGTACGCCTATCGGCAGCTACACACGTAAGGAATACGTGGTAGAAAATCCGCGAGGCCAGGTGCCTCTAAAGAAATGGATATAAATACTTACCTCTTCCAAAAGTTAGCATTGCTAATCAATAACCGCTTTTATCCTTTGGTTCCATGGCCAAACGATCCCACTGTGTTCAATAAGTAGAAAAATATATCACATTAGGCTAAAGGCTTCATTCCTCACATCTTAGGGCAATCCAGGTAGGAACCTGATACCCTATTCGCATACGCAATACGCAGGCTAGGCCTATATACAGGGTTTAAGGCCACATAACCAAATCCCAAATAAATTACATTTATAAGTTGCACATAACTCACTGAGCACGAATACATAATCAATTTCATTATCGGGGTCCATTTGACCCTTTAAACTATCAATTTACGTCATTAGGGCGATGTCTAATATCCCTATTTTTACCGCAAAAATATATTTAAACACACGTAATAAACTCAAATACTATATTAGGATCATTACCTGAATGTTTCAGGGTAAAAATTCTACTTTTCTCCGGCCCCTTTTCTCATTTTCTGGTATTTTTTCTTGTGCGCGTTTTTCATTTTTCTTGTCTCCTGTTTCTCGTTTTTTTTTTAAGCTTTATGATGAAGCTGCAGATATACATACATAAGCCACCGCCATGCAAACTCTTTTTCTTTCAACGTTTTGTCTTTTTCTCTTTTTTTTTATTTTCTTTTATTTTATTTTCTTAACGAAGATTAAAACGGTGCCCTACGATATTCGAAATAATTCCAACTTTTGCATACAAGTTTTACAAAATACATGTAACCTACTCGCGAAGGCGGATCTCAAATTGGGTCCCCGAAACTCAAGGTGCGAATTTAAATGGAAAAAGGTCAAATTATTTAACTTTCGGTATTTTAGCGGAAACTAGTCGAACAATATCGAAATTCACTTTCGAAAGTTTACAAAAGTCATAAATAATCATACGAACATAACGGCGCTTTCGGATTTCAAACAGAGCTCATTCGGTAAAAACCGAGCTCGAAAATCTCTTTTTCATATTTATCGCCAATAAAAACTGAAACCTTCTTCCGATGCCTACCAAACGAGGTCTGATTTAGCTCAAATTTTACAGACAGGTCCTAATGGATATTATGAATATTTTAAAATTATCGGCACACCAATCGGAGTCCTAACTTCTGAAACGACTGACCGAGGTCGTTTCAGGCATGAAGCAAGGAGGGTCTCGGAACTGACCCGTTAACCTGAAAAGTAAAACAAGACGTAATACAAAGAAAATGCGAAGGCATAATTTAAAGCAAGTGCAAAGCAATTTGAACAATCTTGACAAATCAACTGGCAAGCCGGTCGGGCACGCGACAAGGAGGGTCTTGGGGTTGATTGTCGAACAAATCAGCTGGTGATCCGATCCGGCACAAACCGAGGAGGGTCTCAGGGCTGACCTGTTAACCTGAAAGTAAAGCAAGTTATAATATAAAGCAAGTGCAAAGGCATAATTGAAAGCAAGTGCAAAACAATTTAGCGTAAAATGTAAAGCAACGCAAAAGCGATTTAGCGAATCAATAGGCGTGAAAGTCCAACAAGGGAGAAGCCCCGCCTGGTAGTCAACCTGAAAGGGTAAAACAAGGAATTAACTTTTTTAAAGCAAGTGCAAAGCAGAGTAGTGCGGAAATATAGTCAGTGCGATAGCCATTGATATATCAATTGGCGAGATAATCCAGCAAGGATGGCCTTGTGCGGATTATCAATTAAAAGAAGGCGATGCCCTATTTGGCTTAGTTTTGAAAACACAAAACCAGCCTCGGCTTTGTCGCCTATTAGGGATGAAAGTCATTGGGGTAGAAATGCCACCTGTTCGACAATAACTCATGACAAAGCATAATGCTTTAAGTCATGAAGCGGCAATACAACGCAATCTGCAACGCAACTTTGGATGCGCGTTCAATAAATTATTCATCCATAGTGCAAATGATCATTTCATTGCAAGCTTTCATGTTCCTGCTCTCAAAGAAAATTTTGTTAGTTTTGGGTAGGGGTGTTTGATTTGTGCTGATTCATCTTGAACTCGCTGTCGTTGCTCCCTCGTTCTTCTTTAGACTTGGGCTAGCAAATTATACTCAGAGACTTGATTTATGAACTCAATATTGTATAATATTTTAAGATAGAGGCAAAATAAAGTAATTTGATAAAATAAATAATCATTGATACACGACCGAAGTTATAATGTATTTAAAATTTCTGCTTTAACTCAAACTCATGACATATCTTGAAACAAACTGAGCGTCATTTGTCTTTGCAACTTATGCTAATCTCGAATACTTTTAGAACTTTTCCACTTAATCCTTTGATAAGCCAAACCAATTTTGCAAAAATCTGCCCCAGTTATAATCTTTATGCCTTCGAACTCTTTTACAAAATTTGCCCCAGTTTCTATCTTCCATATCTTCAAATTATCTTTGCAAAAATTGCCCCAGTTGCTATCTCTCAAATCTTCGAATTATCTGGCAAAATTGCCCCAGTTGCTTGCCTTAGGGGAGACTGAAAATTTTAATATTATGGAGTCGAGCCCGTTAAGAGCGCCTACGTATCCCTCTGCGGGAATCAGACTGTGCGTAGTTCTGCTTACATAAAGATTTTTTTTTTTTTTTTGGAAAATATGGCAACCTAAGTACGAAGCCGCATCCGAATTGGAAAATCCACACATCTGCCCAGACGCATAGTTCGGCATTACATCATAAAAGATAAACAGGCCTAAAGTGTTACAATATTTTGACCGAATCCGACGGGGATTGCCTACTTATCCTGTTGCCATTCCAGGAATCAGGTCAGAAGTAGTTCAAAATACATAAAAGAGGAAATAGGGGATTCCTGTGCTAGTGCAACCGAACTCTATATGAGTTGCCTACGTATCCCGCCTCGGGAATCAAGTTACGCGTAGTTCGCATTACATCAAAGATTTCATTCGAACCAATGCTAACTTGCGATTGCTTCAGACATAGTATCTTTTGACGGCATCTGCGTTGATTACCTTTGGCCAAACTTGATTATAAATATCTGCTAGGATTAGTGTTCTTCCACATAATGACATTGCCAACTTGGCGCAAATTTTCCCGTTGCCTCTTCTTAATTAGGAAAGAGCTTCTTCAACACCAATTGCCCCGGTTTGAAGTAAACTATTCAAATCTTCTCTTTGTGCATTCAACATCCTCCAACTTATCTTCTTGAATGGTTTCTCAAATAAAGGACTTCCATTTGTATAGACAAACCGCTTCGGCTCCAATTGCCGGCAAATAAAGCTGCCCCAGTTTGAAGTTCTAACGGTAATGTAATATCCAAAGAATGCAAAAAGTAACCTTCCAGTGCATCATCCTTAAATCGTTAAGCTGTTTCGTTATAGATCACAAGCAAAGTTCAAGCAGGTTTTGTTTTTAATTTGAAACAGTAGTAAGTATATTAATCAGAAGCAAATAATAAAGCACATAAATAGTTAAAGTATAGCAAAATAATAAGGTAGGAATGCAGTGCATTTGTTTATTCAAAACCTAATTTAGGGAGGCATACAACATAAAAGTAAACATGCAGGATTTAAAAGACATAAACAAAGTGCAAAACACAATTCAGGGCCTCAAGTTGACTGTGATGCCAAAACAAAATAGGGAGCTCATTCATCAAGTCTCTTTTGGACCACAAGTCCAATTAGCCATCACATCACTTGGTTCAGCATTCTGCACATTTGGCTCTTTCTCAGAACCTTCAATAGTTGCATTGCATTTCAATCCATCATTCAAAAATAGGCTACCAACACCTTCAATCAAATTCTGCATGGCCATTTCTGGTGCTTGGACAAATGACTGGTTCAATGGTAAAAGAGGCTGTAACATGACACTAGTCGGCTTCTTCTCAGACTCAACCTTTTCCATCTTTCCTTCAGCGGGGTTGCCACCTAGGCCAAAAGTTCCCTCATTCTTTGGCAATAGAGTTAGTGCTTGCTTAGGTACCTTAAAAGCAATATTATCAACCTTTACATCATAGATAGAGACTATGGTGCCCTTCAGATTTGGTTCTTCCTCAAGAGAAATCATATTAACTGCATTGTTACCATGATTGGGAAGAGGATTATCATGCACATTTGGCTGAGTGCCAGTGACTTGAATGGTGCCTTCTTTGATTAAACCCTCGACCTTGTCTTTGAAAGTATAACATCTCTTAATATCATGGCCGGCTGCCCCTGAGTGATAAGCACAGTGCTTATTTGCATCATACCATTTTGGAGGTGGGTTTGGAGTGTTATCAGGGATAGGCTGCACAACTCCCGCATTTCTTAATCTCTCAAAAAGCTGGCCATATGACTCGGCTATAGGAGTATAGGTTTTGGTTGCTCTCCTTTCGTAATTCTGATTAAACCCTTGCACATTGGGACGAACAGGAGGACGAGGCTGGTAATTTTGGGGTGCTTGAAAATTTGGCTGACGAGGGTATTGATTAGGTGCATGCGCTCTAGGTTGGTAGTAATTTTCTTGTGCATTATAAACCGGATAAGGAACAGGTGGCATCTGGTAGTGAGTGGGGTAATTTGGGTAGTATGGGCTTTGGTAGGCGGGAAAAGCAGACGAATTGTCAAAATTCAACTTTCCAGCTGGTCGACGCTCGATGTCTCCCACAACAGCTCCCACTTCCTCTTTCTTCTTTTTGTTAAAGCCATTACCAGACCCAGACTGGATTGCTTTATTTGTAGCTTGCAAAGCGGCCAAATTTGTGATCCTACCAGATTTCAAACCAGCTTCATACATCTCCCCTATTTTCACTAGATTGGCAAAAGTAGAGTTAGTCATGGATGCCGTTCGATCATAGTAGAATTCATCCAATGTCTCGATGAAATGTCCCATAAATTCTTCCTCACTCATGGGAGGCTTAACTTTGGCCGCCTCACTCCTCCAACGTACCGCGTATTCCCTAAAAGTCTCGGTCGTCTTCTTCTTAAACCTTGCAATAGCCAACCGATCTAATGGTATTTCAGCATAGAAACCAAAACGCTCAATGAAGTCGTGAGCCATACTCCTCCAGTTAATCCATTTTGAGGGATCCTGCTTGGAGTACCAGTCTAAAGCTTCGCCTTCAAGACTATGAATGAATAATTTCATACGGAGCTCTTCATTCTTCCCCACTCCCAAGGTTTCACAGTACCTTCTCAAATAGGCTCGGGGGTTGCCTTTGCCATCAAACTTAACAAACTTTGGTACTTTGTACCCTTCTGGGTATTCAATCCCAGGATGAACACACAAGTCTTCATATTCTAGACTTTCCTTGTCCTTGCCTTTTGATGCTTTGCTAAGAGCACTCATCACCCAACCTTGTACTTTTTTCTCCAAATCTTCACCCCCATAGACTGCTTTTTCAGCTCTTCTAACACCATTTTGAAACTTCACATAAGGAGGATTGGTGTAATCATCAATTTGCACAATAGGAACATCTTGCCCGCCAGATACCGCCACTTGGAATAATGGTGCGGACGGATTTTCAGTATAAGCTTGCGGGATGGGTTCATTTTGGTAAGTGGAGGTTTGGTATGGATATGGAGTGTGTGTCTGATAATAAGTATTGGCAGGGTGCGGACTGTATGATGGGTGTTGTTGATGTGATGGGTAGATGGGTGGTCGGTTGATTGTTTGGCTAGATTGAGCGTTATTTGGAGGTGGAGCTTGGACAAGTGGCAAGTTGCTTTGGTGGACTGGTGCTTTTAAAGAATTGTGGGTGTTCAAAGGTGTGTTCATATTGGCGACCCCATCAATTGAGTTCAGAGATTGCCCCAGAGATTGCCCTATTTGAACCAGAGAGTGTGATGCATCGGGCCCACGCAGCGGCGTGTTTATTAGGAGTTTGCCCTTTTACCGTAGCCAGCTCATCTTTTAGCATCTGTAGTTCCTTAGCCATTTCAAGAATCAGTTCGTCTTGAGAAATAATGACATTTCCTCTTGATGATTCAGGAGTTGCGAGATTTTTCTAGGAATTGCGAGGTTAATCATCTATTCCAGTCATTGTCAGTTGTGGAAATGTGTACCAGTATGCAGATTGGTCCTTTGTCCTTGTGTAATAGGAGTGATCAGCCAGCTTAAATCAGCACAAATCAAACCTCTGAATGGGGGATAAACAAAACAAAAGGAAAAGTTCAAAAGTAGCCATGTTAGTTTGCATGTCATTGGCAAAATTGCACACAAATCACGTAGCACGCATCACGTAGCGCTTTGCATTTTAAACAGGTTGACATGTGGCAAACACAAGTAGTTGGGCGTAAATGAAAATGCGAACGCTTCCTACCTTGTAAGGTGCCTCTTTGTGCTAGAGGTGGGCCTAAGACGCGCAAACAAGTGATAACGAAAAATAGTTCATGCCAGTTTTGAGCAATTCAGATTTAGAGTAAGCGATAAATAATAACAATAATTTATAACAATCAACTCTCCGCCTCGACATTGTAATTCCATTATCCCAACTAACTTCCAAAAAGCTGGTGTCAACTCGATGTTTTGACACAGCTCCTGCTCTCTACATCATCTGCACAAAATTCCAAACCCAAATGCATAAAACCTGAAACAAACTTCTATACCTTTCGCAAACATCAACGCTCCTCCAAGCACAACTCCAAATTATTTCACTACATCCAAGGGTGAGATTTCCAACTGCCTTCACAATACCAGACTGCAAATCATGAAAGGCGCCAATTGGCCTTTTCAAAATAAAACCTCACTGGTCCTCGGCTTTAGACAAGCCTCTCAGCTTCCTAGGTTTTGCAAGGCTCACCGACCTTGTTCATAGAGCTCCTCACTGATCTTCGGCTTTAATCAAGCCCCTCAGTTTCCTAGGTAGCCAAGACCGCACTGGTCTTCAAGGAGGGACCCCACTGGTCATTCAAAGACCTGTGGCTTCGCTCTCCTAGTATGCGACAAACATACTTCAATTTTATAAAGTTGCAGCTGGATAATCAACATAGGCCTGCACACACGCAAAGCCATTCACGAGAGGGACCCCACTGATCCTTTTAAAGACACCAGGGGCTTCGCCTCTTAGATCTCACAACACCAGGCCATCTCCAAAACACAAACTAACCAAATCCGCCTAACTTTCCCCGGACTGCAATTCTATCTATGATCTCAAATTCTATGTGGACTGCTATGACCACATAGATTCTGCTAGATTCTTCCATTTTCTGACCTAAAGGACAACATAGGAGACAAAATTCTAAATCTGATTTTGCTCAAAACATGGTTAGGACTGAGGATTCGTCATCACATAGCATAATATGCATTGTCGTTGGGTTTTAAAAAAAACCCGTTGACGTAAGGGTGGTTTCCTAACTATGGAGGCGGTACCAAGGACCGGGTCCAGACTAAGGTGTAAATGCATGCATGCTCCTAATCTCCTTCTAAGAGTGGGTCAACGGTTGAGGCTAACAGGTGAGTGGCAAGCGGTCTCGCAGTCGAATTACTCCTCCGATGGCCGCCGGTGTACCAACTCGTCACAAGGGTTCTTTAGTGGAAGAAAGTGCGGGTGCGCATGGGCGCACCTCGCGGATATTTGGGTGAAAATGCAAAAGGTTCCCAGGAATGAGGGAAGTATGAACGGAATGCCAATTTATATGTGCGCAAATAGGGGTGTAGTGACATGCTTTCGTGACACACAGCAATCAACTAAATTAAATAAGCATGCTCGCAAATAAACAATAGATATAATCATGCCAGTTTCAACAATTATTAAATAAGCTACGCATACTAATATCGGCATACAACTCAAACAATACAAACAAACAAATTCGTGAAAGCCTTTTGGTTAGAACCATTTGCGTATCCCCAGCGGAGTCGCCACGCTGTTGAACCCCAAAAATTACCCTTTCTTTAAGAAAAGACAGGTTTCGGGTATATTTCAACAAAATGGGATTCCAAAGGATTTCTTTGGAGTCGCCACCTAATTTAAGGATTATTAGGAACCTAAGTTAACTAATGAGTGCAATTTATTCTTTATTTAAAAAAAAATTAAATTAAAATCAGAGATTCTAGTTAAGTGGTTCTATTAAATTCGAAAGAAGGTCCCTTGCGGGAGTACTTTCGAAAATCCGCTAAAAACGGTTAATCCGGCGGTTTTCACGAATTTATTAAGGATAATAAAATATATAAAGCTAATTTTATACAAGGATAATATGAATAATATAAATTAGATAAGATTTTAATTATGTCGATACTTAGATAAATAAATGATCCAATTTAAGATTAATTAAATAAGTAAAGGTTAAATGAAGTTACATAATTAAATAAAATAAACTAGATAAATAATTGGATAATAATAAAGGATTAATTAATTGATTGAATAAATAGATAAATAAATAAGCAACAATCAAGGTAAAAAGGTAGTCACGGCCTGTGCTATAATGCACAAAAGCCCAATAAATAGATAAATAAATAAATATTTAATTGATTGAATAAATGATTAATTAAAATTAAATAAATAAGATTAAATAAATGAATAAAGGATTAAAATTTAATTGATTAACTAAATAAATAATTAGATTAGATAAATAAATAATTGAATATTTAATGGAATAAATAAAGAAGCAATTCAAATGCGAATTATGACGAGGGTACGATTTTTAGTCGAATTTGATTTTTTGCACTCATTAATTGACAATGATTCTAAACATCCATAAATTAATTGGCGATTCGAAAAGAAATGATACAAAGCATTCATATAAAATAATTTAAGTGATTTACAATAGTTATTCACAATTCAAATATCATTTCTATCCTACAGGCAACTAATCCGGTCTATGAGGAAATCCTATACAACATGCATTTTCGAAGGGAGCGGGGAAGGATGGAGTTTAGAAGATAGAACCTGGAAGCGCAAACTCAATCATTGAGCCTTGGACTTTGTGATTTTCATTTTTTTATTTCTTTTATATTTTCGAGGATATCAAGTCCCGAAAATGTGGAGCGGATCGAATGACTTCCCAATGCGGACCATCCCAATTTGTGAGTTTAGCAACTCAAACTCGTTCCCAAGTGCGTGATATGCAAAGAAAAGGAGATGAAGATTAGTATACTTCTACGAATTAGGTGAAACACTGAAGTCAATACGCGAACCCACAAGTAAGTTGGATCTCTTTCAGTTAAGTTCAATTATTGATAGGCGTAGTGGCATTCATTATTTCAGAGTTTGCCAATCGAGGTTAAGTGTTAGGAAAATCTTAATCACAGAGATTTATGAGAAAAGACCATTTCAGATTAGCTTCCAAGAGAATTTACACTATTACCAAAGAAAATCACAAGCCTGAAAACACGGAATCTAAGAGAGACGGACCTAATTAACAAGCTAGGGAAACTAGACTAGAAACTCCAATCAACATGGAAATGACTCAAAGGAAAATTTAAGTACTAACATGGACGCACTAAGAGACATGGATGCCAACTTAATACAGACTGCAACATAAGCTAGAGGAACAGGACAACAAAGGACCTGAAGTGATTCCTACTATTAGACAGATACACAAAGAGAGACGCAGATTTGACCTCTTAATGAACAAGGAAAGAGGCAGGAAGATTGGAAAGAAAGAACGTACCCTATATGAAAAGTAAAAGAAGCAAGCAGGACCAGCTCAACGGAAACAGATTTGAGGACAAGAGGGAAACAGGGATACCAGATCCCTACTCTATTGCTTGAAAACAGCTCCAGAACTTAAAGCTACAAAGAACAGCCCCTCTAGTACTCTTTCCAGAACCTTTCATCTTCCAGAAAACAATCCTGGAAAGACTAACTCCCTACACATACTCCTTACACTGCATACACACATACAGAGCACACACACAGGCCAGATCTCCCTCCTGAACAACTCCACAAACCCCTAGACAAACAGGGAACCAAAACTGAACTAAAACTGGATCCCTGCATCACCTGACAACCTGCAGCACATCTACATACTCCCTAAGAACTTGCAGCAAACCAGACAAGCCTAGAGATACCCTCTCATCTGCCTCTAACATACCAGACCAGCCTGCACACTCTCAATAGATCCCTTTCTACACTACTGCTGCTCCAAACTAACTCTCAAGCTTTCCATAAAACCCCAAAATACAACCTAAACTCATCTAATATACCAACTGAAACCTGGGAAATCCCTAGAAAACAGACCCTATACCATCCCACCAAACAAACACACCTCTAAACCTCTGCTACAGCCTCACTCTACTCTTACCAACAAAGCTTGAATGCCACTTAGAACCCCTGCACACCTCTCCTAAATCTGCAATACTCTCAGAACTCACAGACTAACACCCCTGCTGCATCCCTTTCCACTTCAAGACTCCCTCATAGAAACAGAAACAATACTCCCTCCTGAACAACTCCAGGAACCCCTAGACAAACAAGGAAACAGAACAGCCCCTTTCAAATGCTCAGTAAACCAAAAACTACAGCTTAACTTTCTTTTATCACCTTACTACCTCTTCTTTTAGCAAGCAGGATCCAGACAAAGATTAATAGGAATAACTTCAGCCAAAAACTATTCAAAGGGCAAGGAGACAGGAACCAAAGACAGGGAAACTAGACAAACATCCAGATAGAAATTGGAACTTGCATAGGAAGAATTTCAGAGTTCAAAACAGCTTCTAAGCTAAGACTGAAACTAAAGAATTAGGAGCTTACAATGAATGACATACACACACTGACACATACATAAACTAGGAACTTGAACCTGGGAAGGGACAAAATTCAGGATATGACCCTTTTCAAACTAAAACGAGTCCACAAACTTACCAATATTTCATTACCTTTTACAACATTTTGACTTGAATGATTAAGCTTCAGATTTGAAACTAACACTAAAGATTCAAAGTTTATCCAATCAAAACTTTACTTGTATTCAAAGTAATGCATTTTTCAAGGAAAATGGAATAAAAATTCAAACCTTTTAAAACATTAAGTAACTCAGCTTCATGAACTACCTAATCATAGTCCTAAACAACTTTTATTCAAAGCAGAACTATCAACTTATGCCATCTTAAGCAGCTATCCATTTTAGAAGAATAAATCTCTTGCAATGCCAAAAGATTAAGACTTACCATATTAGCTTAACAATATACATCTAAAATTTCTCACAAACTCTTGAACTATCCCATTCCGACATGCTAAAATAGTAAAGTTTCAGTCTTTACTCAACATTCAAACTCTTAAGTGACACAGTCCTCAACTAACTATCATAACTTGATATCAAAAACAGTACATAGTTAATTGATAAAACGGATTAAACAAACATAAAAAATGCTATAGTTAAGAAGATCACATTTAAAGAAATGAAAGACAGTGGAAGTAAGGTGGGATTATTACCTAGTGCGGGGCAGTGAGCTAAGGCGTGGATTCGAAGAATACGCGACTCGACCAAGCGACTCGAACCAAAGCGGCCACGCGAACAAGGTCGACGACTCAGATATTGAAGAAGCAATAAGCAAAATGAAGCAATAACAACACGAAACTGATGTTTGAATCCCAAGCAGGGACCAAAAATTGCTAACTGTCTTCTTCTCTTTAAAGACTAAAACTAAAAAATATATATGCCTATAGCTCTGCCTCTTTTACTTACTCCCCCAAAACCCCCTCTAAAACCCTGGAAGTGATAAATTTATAGTAAAAAAAACTCTAGGGTTTTACCTCTTATGAAATTCCGAAATTACTCCCTCATATTTTGATCTATTCCCTTGTGAGATAAGGGTGAGAGGGTCAAATTTGAGCCCCTCCCGTCCTTATCTCCAAGGAAACGGATCAACGGCTCAGAATAGATTGGATTTAAAATATGCGGACAAGATGAAAGGATCGTTGGGGAATAAGTGAGAAAATGCCAAAACCACAGCTGGAATATCATCACTCGTCCAGCAAGGATCTGTACGGAGAAGACGACCTGGGATCGGGTTTTGGTCGCGGGTCAATTGGAATTGGGAACGGGTGAGGGCTTTGGGGAACCGGGTTCGCTGATGGGCTGAAGGGAAATAGGATATGGGTTTTCTCTGATTTTGGGAAATGTATGCATGTGTAATGGTGTATATATTTGTTTGCAAAGATGGGCATGCATTTAGGGTTACGCACGAATTTAGCCTTTTATAAGGTAAATTAGGGAAATTGAGGTAATTGCAATGGTGGATAGAAATTAGGCCACGCATTGCTAAATTTGGCCTTTTTCCTCAGAAATTAAACAATTACATTTAATTTTAAAAATTGTCCAGTAATTAGATAATTAGACATTTAATTAAAATTTTAGGGACAAAATCGGGTGTCAACAACTATCGCTCGCTTGAGACTGACTTTCATTTCTTTCATCACTTTCACTTTGCTTCCACTCTCACTTTCACTTCCACTTTGGCTCTCTTGTTCATCCTTACTTTGCGGTTGTTGTATTTCTTCCCTTGCCGGGTCCAACCTTTGCTTTTTCTGTATCTCCCTCCGCGGGTTCATAGCTAAGTCGGCTATTGTTTCACCATCACTAGAATTAGTCTCAGACGAGGAACGACTGTGATTTCTCCTTGCCGAGCTAGCCCCTGCACTAGTACTCCTCCTCTTAGTCATGCCTGCAAAACCACTCAAAAGATATGTTAGTCTAAACCCTCAATGATTGAATTAAAAATTAAAAGACTAGCAAAAACTAGAGGCGGAAAAATAGAGGGGGCGGACTGCCCAAAAGTGGGGAGGTCTGCCTCCTCTTAGGCAGTGAGCAAGGTTCAATATATTTAGAATTTTTTTTTAGTGGAGGGCGGACCGCCCCAATTTGAAGGAGGTCCGCCTCCACTGAGGCAGAATCATAGGGTAGCAACACTTAGTAAAATAACAAAAAAATTTGGGTGGAGGGTGGACCGCCCCAAATTGGAGGAGGTCTGCCTCCACTGAGATGGTAACACAGGTAATGACACTTAGAATTTTTTTTTTGGCACAAGCCTTGGCTTGGGAGGCCCACCCAAAATGGGAGGAGAGGCGCCTCTCCTGGAACGGTGGGGGCTTCAAGTTGCATGGTTACATTCTCTTGCATTTAGCAATCCATTCACAAGTTATTCAAAACTTTCAAATCCAACCCGAGTGCACATATGAAACATTATATCATGACTTTCAAACAACTAAAACAAGCGACAAGTAACTCAAAACATCAAGAAATTAATGTCTTATAAGATCAAGCAACTAAGAGCCAGCAATGAGCGACTCAATCTTCAAAAGTCATGCTTAAATTCAAGAATCAAGAGATTAAAACAAGTGCACCAAATCATGGGTTCCAAATCAATTTCGAGTTCAAGCATGAATTACAATTTCTTGACTTTTAACTTCCCCCAACTAATGGGTTGTCATGCTTTGAGCATTATTCAAACTAAATATCATCCCCATACACTTTAGGTATTAAAAATCAATTAACTATGGAGGTTTCAAGTAACGGTATCAAGTTCATAACCCAATTCAACTTTTCAAAACAAGAACTTTAAATCTTCACTTTTCCTAACTATTTCAATTTCAAAGATTTAGCATGTAAGAATAAGGAATCACCATTTACACTAAATTGTGCAAATACACGAAAATTCAAGAGAGGGGTTGAAGCTTGGGGATGGATGGAATGTTGGGTAATTCTTGTTGTTAGTGATGGTGATGGAAAATCTTGTGATGAGAAGATGATTTTCGGCCTATTGGGTGTGAGATTATGTGAAAATTTTGTGAAATAGCGAGAGGGGCGTGTTTTGTTCTATTTACCCGACCGGGTCGGACTGACCCCGTGGGTGGGCGGTCTGCCCCAAATCATGGGAGGTCCGCCTCCCCTGATGGTTTACATGCACAACAACACACACGACACTCACCTGGGAGGTGTTCCCAAAAACTAAGGAGGGGCGCCCAAAATTTAGACTTAGCAAAAATTTTTGAGCGCTAAAATTAGAGCTCATTGCCTAAATTGGCACCTCCCCGGCGGTCCTCCTCAAATTTTTGGGAGGTCCTCTTCCTGGGAACTTTACAATTTCCACCACTTTTCTTACCTTTTTCTCAACTTCATTCCATCTCTATTTGGACCCCAGGACCTGCACAAATAACAACTAATTACACTAAAAACTTGGGTTGCCTCCCTAGAAGCGCCTAATTTAATGTCGCGGCATGACGGTGATGATATTTTTCTTCAAGGTTCATCAAGATAGATGCACGCCACTCCACCAACTTCGGCATGGCATCCCAAGTAATGCTTCCCACGATGTCCATTGACTCGGAAGCTCCTTCCACCTTCTTTTGATTGCAAATCAACCGAGCCATAAGGAGTAACACCTACCATCTTAAATGGACCCTTCTATTTGTACTTGAGTTTCCCGGGGAACAACTTCAAGCGGGTGTCAAACAACAACACCAAATCCCCCTCCTTGAATGTCCGGTTCCAAATTCTTGAATCATGAAGCATCTTCATTTTTTCTTTGTATATCAAGGCATTCTCGTAAGCCAAGAACCGGAATTCATCAAGTTTGTACAAGTTTGAAACTCTCGCACTTGCGGCATCGCCCCAATCCATATTTAACTTCTTCAATGCCCACAAGGCTTTGTGTTCGAGTTCAACCGGCAAATGGCAAGCTTTAGTGAATACTAATTTGAATGGTGACATCCCAATAGGAGTCTTGTAAGTGGTTCGGTAAGCCCACAAAGCTTCATCAAGTTTTCTAACCCAATCGGTTCTATTTGCATTAACTGTCTTGGCTAAAATGTTCTTCACCTCCCGGTTGAGACTTCAACTTGCCCACTTGTTTGAGGGTGGTAGGGAGTTGCAACTTTGTGTTTCACTCTATATTTTTTTAGGAGGTTTGCAAAAGCTCGGTTGCAAAAATGGCTCCGACCATCACTAATGATCGCTCTTGGGGTCCCAAATCGTGAGAAAATGTTCTTTTTCAGGAAACCCAACACACTCTTGGCTTCATTATTGGGGAGCACAACCGCTTCTACCCACTTGGACACATAATAAACCGCTACCAAGATGTATTTGTTTCCATAGAAACTCACGAATGGCCCTATGAAGTCAATTCCCCACACATCAAACAACTCGACTTCAACAATGGGATTCATCGGCATCGCGTGCTTCCTTGAAATTCCACCCATCCTTTGGCATTGATCACAATTTTTTACCCAAGCGTGGGCATCTTCGTGCAAAGTTGGTCAAAAGAAGCCACATTGTAATACCTTGGGCGCCGTCCTCACTCTACCATGATGTCCTCCGTAAGGAGAAGAATGACACCCTTCCATAATGGCCTCTTGTTCGGACTCGCGAACACATCTTTTGATGATCCCATCAACACACGCCCTAAAGAGATAGGGTTCATCCCAATAATAAAATCTTGCATCTTTGGCCAGCTTCTTCTTTTGATAGAATGTGAAGTCTACGGGATAGATTCCCCCAACTATAAAATTTGCTAGGTCACCATACTAAGGGATTGGTTCTTAAGACACGGCCAAGATCCTTTCATCTGGAAATGCATCATTCACTTCCATCTCTTCTTTTGGCCTACCCTCCTCCTCCAAGCGGGACAAGTGGTCCGCCACCTTATTTTCGGTCCCTTTTCGATCAAGCACTTCAATATCAAACTCTTGAAGAAGCAACACCCATCGGAAAAGCCATGCTTTTGAATCTTTCTTCGCCATCAAGTACTGGATGGCGGAGTGGTCGGTATGAACAATTGTCTTCGACCCTACCAAGAATGACCGGAACTATTCAAAAGCAAACACAATTGCTAAAAGCTCTTTCCCCGTCACAGTATAATTCAATTGAGCTTCTTTCCTTGTCTTGCTTGCATAGTAGATGGGATGAAACGTCTTGTTCACCAGTTGACCTAGCATAGCCCCCAAAGCCACGTCACTAGCGTCACACATAAGCTCGAACGGAAGCTCCCAATTAGGACTTACAATGATTGGTGCGGTTGTTAGCCTTTCTTCACTTCCTCAAAAGCATCTAGGCAAGCCTTGTCAAATACGAACTTGGCATCCTTCTCCAAAAGCTTGCACATAGGATTCACAATTTTGGAGAAGTCCTTGATAAAGCGGCGATAGAATCCCGCATGGCCCAAGAAACTTCGAACAGCCTTCATGGTCATTGGAGATAGAAGCTTTGAAATTACCTCAATCTTTGCTTGATCTACTTTGATGCCCTTCTTGGAGACTTTGTGTCCCAACACTATGCCTTCTTGCACCAAGAAGTGACATTTTTCCCAATTGAGCTCAAATCTTGTTTATTCTCATCTCTCAAGTACTCTCTCCAAGTTTGACAAGAAATCATCGAATGAATCTCCAACCACCAAGAAATCATCCATGAAAACTTCAAGAAAATTTTCTACCATGTCATGGAAGAGAGCTAGCATACACCTTTGGAGCATGACAGGGGCATTACAAAGACCAAATGGCATTTTGCGAAATGCGAAAGTGCAGTAGGGACAAATGAAAGTGGTTTTTTCTTTGTCGCCGGCTTGAATGGATATTTGGTTATAGCCGGAGTACCCATCCAAGAAACAACAGTAAGCACGACCTGCCAACCGATCAAGAATTTGATCAATGAATGGTCCATACACACTCTCCACCCGGTCATGGGTCTAGTAGCAATGGACTCTCCTTTGTCATTTAAAATCACCATCATCCCCTCTTTCTTGGGCACATATTGTACGGGTGACACCCACTTGCTTTCGGACAATGGAACTATCACACCCGCATCTAGCCATTTAATGATTTATTTCTTCACCACTTCTTGCATAGGAGGATTCAATCTCCTTTAGTGTTCTACACTTCGCCTACACCCCTCTTCAAGCAAGATTTTGTGAGTACATACCCCCGGGTCAATCCCCCTTATATCCGCCAATGTCCACCCTATATCTCTAATTATCCTCTTCACCACTTCCACAAGTTTAGATTCTTGAGTTTTGGTTAAGTGGGATGAAATGATTATGGGTAGAGTGGAATCGAGACCAAGGAAGGTGTATCTCAAGTGGGATGGTTGGACTTTCAATTCAGGTTTCGGTAGTTCTTCGATTGATGGTTTTGTAGGTGGCGTTTCTTGGTTTTCAAGGTCTAAGGATAGGTTTTTAGGTACATAGGATTTTGATCCAAAGCCTTCTAATGCCTTTATTACCTCTGCCACACTCTCTTCATCTTCCACATCCATATTCCAAATCACCGTCGCCAACGAGTCTTCTTGACTAGCTAAGACACTCTCATTTTCCACAAGTGCATCAACCACCACATCTACATAAGAGCAAGTCGCATCATCATCCATTGGTTGCTTCAAAGCCTTGCAAATATGAAATATGACTTTCTCTCCATTGAACCTAAAAGTAAGCTCGCCCCTCTCAACGTCACAAAGAGCTCTTCTGGTGGCTAAGAACACACCTCCCAAGAATGATAGGCATTTCAAAATCTACGGGACAATAAAGAATAACAAAATCCATTGGGAAGACGAATTTGTCTACCTTCACCAACACATTATCAATATTCACAATCGGACTCTTCATTGAGCGATCGATTATTTGTAGGTTCATTGTTGTTGGCCTCGGTGCTTTGGTGTCCAATTTCTTATACACCGCATATGGCATCAAATTGATACTCGAACCAAGGTCACATAAGGCCTTCTTAAAATATCGTCCACCAATGGTGCATGGAATAGTAAAAGCCCCGGGATCTTCCATCTTTTATGCCATGTGTTTTGGCACAATTGCACTCACTTGATGAGTTATCTTGATTGTCTCAAAATTTCCATATGTCTTTTTGGTCACCAAATCTTTCATGAATTTAGCAATATTAGGCATTTATCCCAATGCATCAACCAATGGGATGTTGATGGAAGTACTTGCTATCTTCTCCCAAATCTTCTTTGCGTGGGATATTTCTCTTTGTTTGTTGCTCTTTTGTGGGAAAGGAAGGGGGTATTTTAGGAATGGAGCTTGGGTTAGAAGGGCTTTCTTTGGGTTGTGGAGTTTAAATTTGGTTTGGCCATTTGGGTAGTGGTGTTTTGGGGGGTAGGATTTTTAGTGACTTCTTGAACATCATCATCATTCTCTTGCTCAAACACATCACCTTGTCTCTCCATTTCTTCTTGCACTATCTCCTCTCCAATAGCTTCCTTATCATTCCACTCGGCACCCACATGATCATCATGCATTTTCAACTCTGCATCATCATTACTCTTGGCTTTTGGGTCTTCCCATGTCTTGCCACTTCGAGTTTTTATTGCCATCACTTGGTCCTTACCGCCTCTTTTAGGATTCACTATTGTATCACTTGGTAATGCTCCTTGCGGCCTTTGATTGACTTGATGTGCTAGTTGGCTCATTTGCTACTCAAGCTCCTTGATGGATGTGGAATGTGATGTCATAGTTTGCTTCAAATCTTTCATGTCTCCGGAGTATCCTTGTTGATTTTGAAGCATTTGACTCATCATTTCTTCCAACTTTGTAGGAGCTTTCGCTTCTCGATCATGTTGTTTAAAAGGAGGTCTTGGAGCATATTGTTGAGAAGAACCGGCTCCTCTCCCCTCTTGGTTGCTACTCCAATTACCTGTTCCTTGACTCGATCTCCATTGCCCTTGTTGTTGGTAGGCTTATTGATATGGTTGTTGGTAGGATTGCTGATAAGGTCTTTTATAGCCACCTTGATTTGCTTCTTCTCCATCTTGCACATTGTAACATTGTTTCGGATAGTATCCCTCTTGCCCTTGTTGGAGAAGAGACAAAGAAACACCTCTGGGGGGGGGGGGGAGGGGTCACATAACCCATTGGATCCACTTCATGCCCGGTATTTATGGTGTGGATATTCTCCACCTTGTTCAACTTTTTTTCATTTGCCTCCCTATCGGCCTTTGAGTTCTTGTTCATGAGTTCCACGGAGGTCAAGATTCTTGCCATTTTCTCATCTTGAGCTTCAAGTCTTTCCATCATCATTGGACTAATCTTAACTTCTCTACCCGAATTTTTAGCCCTTGATTACCATTATTGAGATCTCTTGGTCACTTATCTAGGATGTCTTTCATTTCTTCATACCTCTTGTCCATGGTAACACCATCACATAAAGTGTCCAAAGCAGATTTCAACTTGTTCAAACCTTTATAGAAACTTTGCAACAACATGTTTCCATTGAAGCCATCGTTAGGACACCGGAGCAACCCATCTTGGAAAGCTTTCCAAGCCTCGGTCAAAGAATCGGATGCCTCTTGCTCAAACATATAGATCTTGTCTCTCAATGCCGCTTGTTTCCCTTTTGGTGAAAAGTTCCCGAGGAATTACTTTACTAACTCTTGCCAAGTGAAATCAGAGTTTCTCGGCAACTTGTGCAACCACTCTTTAGCTTTCTCGGTAAGAGAGTAAGGAAACACTCTCAACCTCAATGACTCTTTCGATACCCTTGCCGACTTGTAGAGATTACAAGTCTGTACGAAATTTCTCAAGTGATCATTTGCATCTTCATTCTTAGTAACACCAAAGCATCCATGTTGTTCAGGACCTTAAAGAATCACATTTGAAATACTAAAACTGGCATTGCTATGAATAGGAGGAGGAACTATGGCACTTGCAAAACTATTCTCCTCATCATCTTCATAGTCTCGCATCTCTTGTTGATAGTCCCGAGCACCTCTAGCATACTCTTCATTCCAGTTGATATTGCGAGCATTAACTCTATTGACATTGCCCCCTCAGTTGAAATTTTGTCTACCTCCACGGTTTACACCCCGACCACCTTGGTTTACACATCGGCCGCCTCGGTTTGCATTGTTTCCACCCCAATTAGCATTACCCGTAACACCTTCATTTTCTCCAATATATCCTACTTCATTTGCTTGGAACCCCGTATTTGCTTGGACAAAAGGATTGTCACCTTGAGGGATCACATTCTCAACTTGAGGATCATTAGCTTCCTCTTGCATATCATCTTCATCCACTTATTCGATATAGAATGGATAGCCCTCTTGGTTGAGTTCTATTTGGAACTCTTCATCGTATTCTTCTTCATAACATTGCGGATCTCCATGTTGTTGATTGTAATAATGGTTGTAATTGGGATTCCACAAATTCCGATTAGGATTTCTCCTATAAGCTATATTTGACCTACACAAGGTAAAACCAAAACCAAAAGTAAAATGCTAAGACTTACGAACTAAACGACTTTGATTAACTAATGCTACTCAATATTGAAATCGTAGTTCCCCAGCAACGGCACCAAAATTTGATCCACGCTCAATCCTACACCATTAATTCTGACGGTCGGTCATCAAAGTATAATACCCGATATGAGTCGGGGTCGATTTCCCAAGAGAACTAGCTCTTCAAGTAAGAGAGTCGCAAATAGAAATTCAAATGAAATTTAATGTTGAGTCCTAGAAGTGGGGTTTGTTTGATGTAACTTATATTAAACTATAATGCATTCAAATTAAAGCAAATAAATTGATTCTATATTACGAGACTAGGAGTATAAACAACTAATAACAATTTTCAATCAACGGGTGTAATTATTTCACATTCACAACACAAGAATAATTATGGTCAAGTCTTCCTATTATGATCTCTAGAATCCTTCCGGCCTAGAAGAGATCTTTCACAACCCGCTCCTCAAAGCCTTAGTTGAATGCTTAAAGCACTACTCAAAGACCCGAGGAAAGGAGACCTCTTCCGAGCGTAACTCCTTTTAGATGGATTAGTCTATACAAATAGCCTATCAACCCAAATCCTCACCAATTTCACTATTCTACACTAACTAATCTCTCTCAAGTCTTTAATTAGTAAAGTAGACAAGAAATCCCAAATATCATGGATATTTAAATTTTGATGTTATTGTAATGGAGGATTGGATAAGTGATACTTGTATTATGGGTAATGAAATGGAACTACACCCATTGGTGTTATATCGCTAAAGCATGTTTACACCCCTAGTTATGAATTTAGCTACTCATAACTAGAGTTTGAATCAAAGTAAGAAATATGTAATGAAACATGGTAGTGGATTCAAACATGGATCTTGAATTGATATGATAATCATGATTCAAAAATACTAGTTAAGAAGCTTACAAATTGATGTAATGACCTCTATTTAGCTCTCAAAATCGCCTCTAAGGAGTAATAGAAATGTAGAATCAAAGTTGTTCCAAAAACCCTAGCTTCTTTCTATTTATACAAATCTAGAATTTAATTACAAATTTTCCACGGGTGGGCGCCCAAATCTTGAGGAGGGGCGCCTCTCCTGTGGACTCCAAATGGGTGCTCACTGCTTCTCAGGAGCAGGGGTGCCTCCATTTTAGGGAGGGGCGCCTCCCAGCTTCTCACACTTAGGCTATTTCTTCCATCAGTAGAGGAGGGGCGCCTCCCCTGTAGCTTCTATTTGCTTCTCAGAAGGAGGGGCGCCTCCCAGTTTTTTTCACTTGGCCACTTTGTCCATCAGCGGAGGAGGAGCGCCCAGAACTTGGGGAGGGGCGCCTCCTTTGAAGTTTCTTGCAAGTCATGCATTTTGGTTCTCATTTTGCTCTTTAGTTTCACTTTCTAATCAACGACTCGTGTGAACTCGTCATAACCTGAAACTAAGCAATTCACGGAATCAATAACACACAATATTGCTTTTGGATTCAAAAACGAAAGCTTAAAGTAGTCTTTAAGTTGGTAAAATACCAACTTATCAGCAAGGTTTATATTAATTGGACTACTTGAAATTTTAAAGTCCAAGTATTTAAACTTTCCAAGAACACTTTTGATGTAATGAGATTGAGACAAAGTCAAACCTTGAGAAGTCTTGTGGATCTTAATACACAGAATTAAGTCGACAACTCTTAAGTTTTTCATATCAAATTTGCTAGTTAGCATGCTTTTTGTAGCATTTATGTTGGCAATAGCATTACTCATTATCAACATGTCATCTACGTTTAAGCAAACAATGACTACACGAATAGGAGTGTTCTTAATGTAAATGCATTTATCACACTTATTAATTTTAGAGCCATTTGACAATAATGTATGGTCAAATTTCTTATGCCATTGTTAGGTGCTTGCTTTAATCCATAAAGTAACTTAACAAGTTTACACACCTTCTTTTCTTTTTGGGGGACCACAAACCCATAAGGTTGTTCCATGTAGATTTCTTCCTCCAAATCCCCGCTTAAAAATGTTGTCTTAACATCCATTTGATGGATTTCAAGACTATATACCGGTCAATTCTATTAAGATACGCATGGATGTAATTCTCGTTACCGACTAGTATGTGTCAAAGTAGTCAAGGCCTTTTTGTTGTCTATAGACAACAAGTCTTACCTTGTACGTGTCAACAGTACCATCAGCTTTCATTTTCCGTTTGAAAATTCATTTAGAACCTAACGGTTTGTTTCCAGGAGGAAGATCAACCAACTTCCAAGTATGGTTCAAAATATATTCTATCTCACTATTGACTGTCTCTTTCCAAAATGGTGAGTCTGAAGAAGACATGGATTCTTTAAACGTCCTAGGCTTATTTTCCAATAAAAAAAAGTGACAAAGTCATCTCCAAATGAAGTAGAAGTTATTTGATGCCTGCTACGTCTTGGTTATTCCTCATTTGGTACACTTTCTTTAGTTCCTTCGTGAGGTCGTGTAGATCCTTCACCAACTGACTTACATTCCTTTATATACGGATATATGTTTTAAAAAAATTCAGCACTATCGGATTCCATGACTGTATTAACATTAATATTAGGATTTTTGGATTTATAAAAAAAAATCGATATGCTTTACTATTTGTAGCATATCCAATGAAAACACAATCAACTGTATTCGGTCCCATCTTAACTCTTTTGGGTTTAGGGACTTGCACTTTTTCCAAATACTCCCACATTTTGAAATAATTCAAGTCGGGCCTCCTTCTTTCCACTTTTCATATCATATGGACTGGAGACTGTTTTGCTATGGGGCACTAGATTGACTATTTGGTGAGCCGTGAGTATAGCTTCAGCCCACAAGTTCTGGGGTAAACCTGAATTTATTAACGAGGCATTCATCATCTCCTTTAATATTTAATTTTTCCTTTCCACAATATCATTGGATTGAGGTGTGTATGGGGAAGTTGTTTGATGAATAATACCATATTCCGGACATATTTCTTCAAAAGGAGATTCATATTCGCCGCCCCTATCACTTCTTATCATTTTTTATCATTTTGTTAAGTTGCGTTTTAAATTCATTTTTATATTGCTTGAATGCATAAATTGCCTCATCTTAACCCATAAGTAAATAAACATAGCAGTAGCGAGTGCTATCGTCAATAAAAATTATGAAATACTTTTTTCCAGCTCGAGATGATATTGACTTTCATATCAAAATTGTATGTATAAATTAAGTCTAATGGTTCAGAACTTCTTTTAATTGACTTGTAAGGATGTTTAGTATACTTAGATTCAAAACATATTTGACATATTGGTTTTTCGCATTCAAATTTAGGCAATACTTCCAAATTGATCATTTTGTGAAAGGTTTTATAATTGACATATACCAAACAAGTGCCATAAATTATTTGACTCAAGCAAGTAAGAAAAAGTTGAAACGTTATTCATACTGTCAACAACCATTCATTAAGTTTGAAAGTCCCTCAGCTAGGTAACTTTTTCCTACATACAACTCATTTAACTTTATCAGAAACAAAAATGCACTCCAAGTTTTTCCGTATTTCAGGAACGTGAAGAAGATTACTCAGAGTCTCGACCTTGCCAGATATCATCCTTAGGCATATCTTCCCATATCCTTCATTTTTTACCGTTGTAGAATTACCCATGCAGAGCATCTCATCAGGTCCAGCGGGAGCATATGAAGCAAAGGCTTCCTTCAGAGTACAAACATGGCGGGTGGCTCTGGAATCAATCCGCCATTCTTTAGGATTTTCGACCAAATTTCATTTGGAAATCATATCACACAAATCAATTACTTGCATTCCATGGGCCGGTTTATTCTCTTCAACCACCTTGGCTTGACCTTTTTTCCTTTTTCTTTTCCTTCTTTGCTGTACGATAGTCTGCAGATTTATGCCCAATCTTTCCACAGTTGTAGCAATTCCCCTTGAACTTTTTCTTGTTAGGATTATTCTTTACACCAGAAGGCTTTTTTCTTGTTATAATTTGGATTATGCTCAACAATATTTGCTAGCACTATTGTAGCATTTCCACGAGCCTTCTTTTAAGCGGACAATCAGATCTTCAAGGGACATCTCTTTGTGCTTATGTTTCAAGTAATTCTTAAAGTCCTTCCACAACGGAGGCAACTTTTCAATAACCCGCAAAATGAAACACCTTATTTATTACCAATCCTTCAAAGAAAAATTTGTTAGCAACAATATAATTCATACTCTTAGCATAACTATTAATTATGATCATACCTTCAGCAAGGAGATCATGGGTAATGACTTGAAGTTCTTGGATTTTGGACACAACAGATTTGTTATCCACCATCTTCTAGTCTAGAAATTTGGAGGCCACAAATTTTTCAGTCCAACATCTTCAGTTTTATATTTCTTTTCTAATGCATTCCATAGTTTCTTTGACGTTTCAATGTTAATATAAACGTTGTACAAGTCATCTTCCAACCCAATTAGAATGCAATTCTTACATAAGAAGTTAGAATGCTTCCAAGTCTCAGTAACAAAGAAGCGCTCGTTGTCAGGTGTTCCTTCGGGCAGGACATGAACGTTTTCCTTAATGAATTTTTGCAGGCTTAGAGCGGTCAGATAAAGAAACATCTTTTGCTGCCATCTCTTAAAGTCAATGCTAGAAAATTTTCCCAGCTTTTCCATTTGTGGCATTGCAGCCGCAGGTGCAGTGCGACTAGAAACTGCAACACCAAAAACTGTGGTATTAGTAGCATTCACAACAGGATCAGTTTGTTATTCCATTCCGTTTGTCATCTCTATCAAAATTGCACAAGCAGAAACAACAAACAACAACCGGTGAAATATTTAATATTTAAACAAAAAACAAACAGATTTATTAAACAGTGAAATTTTTAATCTTCAAACCGAACACAAATAGAATTATTAAGGGTGAAGTTTTTTAAATCTTCAAACCGAATAACAGTCGGAGTTGAAAACTACGAAGGCTTTAGTCTCCAAAAAAAAAAAGATGAAGTAACAATATGCATAACAAGAGTAGAAAACCACAAAAGTTTAGTCTCCTTAAGCAGTCTCCTTAAACAGAATATTTTATTAATGCAGAAAGTAGATAATGGTAGATTCCTTAAGCTTGTTATTCCTGCGTTCAAAATATCATAAAAATGCAAAAACAACATAGACTTGAAAAATCTCAAGCCCACAAGTTTTTTGTGTCTCCTCAAGGAATCTAATCCTCTCATTGTTGCCCAAGGTTAATGGGTTAATTCCTCCCAGAATGGAATGAGATAATAATTTTACGGTACCAGCACTTCAAACTGTACAACTCGGCGAACCCAAAGAAGCGGAGAAAATCACACGACACTTACTTTTTAATTGAAGTAATGTAGAAGAAATGGAGGAGAAAAAAAAAATTTCGCAAGGGAAAAATCTACAGAAGGATATGTATTTATAGGCAAAGGAGAAGATGGAGTGAAGAGGTGCCATTCGAATGGCAGCCTTTCAGAGGTGGCTGTCTACGAAAAAACTCCACTCTACTGACTGTTTTTAAATATAACGAGAAATTTTAAAACGGGAAAAGGCATATTACCATCAGAAATATTAATAATAAAATATTAGTATTATTTAATAAATTTAGTTGTTGTTGGTTCAAAAAATTGAATCTAAAATCGAGCCACGACGATGGCGAGGCTCACCTTCTTCTCAACTCTTTTAAGAGTTAGAAGAAGTGCTCATCTATTTAAACTTAACAAAAGTTTTTTTCTCTACTAATATGGAGAAAGTGCATTTCTCTCTTTAAAATGAATCTTTTCACATTTCCCTCCATTTTCCATTCATACTTTTCACCTTCCAAACTCAACACTTACAAATAAGATCTTCCGAGACGGACTGAGGCTCCCTTGATTTTCCTTCGCAATTTCGAGTCCCTCCCTTTACTTTGGTAAAATATTATGAAGGATAATAATATTGCTTGGTACATATATATCATTAGATAGTAGTAATTTCTCCTTGGATTATATTTTACTTATTGTTATTAATTGTAGGTGGAAAAGGAGCCTGTGAGTATCCGATAAAATTGTCTTCGTGTAATTTATAGGTCGAGAGTTTGAACTGCAGAAACAACCAATAATAAGCTACGTACATCATACTCTTTGAGGTTCGGCAAATGACTACTGCTGGAGGTGCGGCAACCCCCAGTTTTTCACATCTTCGGGACAGTGAACACCATTGCTGACCGTTTGGCTAATTAGCAGCTGCGTACCAGTCCAAATGAAAACCCACTGCTTTTATTCCATGTTCCTCCTACTTGTTGAATATTGTTCCAGCAGAAACAATGCTCAAGGCTTTCCGCTTTTGTAACAATAATGACTAGTTCATAAATAAAATTATCATTATTGCTAAGAAAAAAATATTTGCTAATAAAACTTCGCAGTTACTAAAATTGAAATAATTTGCGAGGCAATTAAAAAATAGAAAATATCATCCTAAATGGAGGATGTATTATCTATTTTCGCATCTCCATGTCTAACCACCAAAAACATAAAAGCTACAATTAAATAAATTTATTTCTTTCTCTTTTTCTTATTTACCAGTGGCTTATAATAGTACTCGATCCTTGAGTCCCTATTTCTGTAATACATTTTGAATTTTGAGAGTTAAACGTAACTGTTTTGTCCATACCGTAATTTAGACATATAGTTTTTAAGTTTGCCAAAAATTTACATATTTAAAATTACATAAAAAAAATATAACTTATAATTCGAAATATTTAAAAGGCATATAAAAAAATCACACTTAACAAATTTTATTGTTTAACCGTCAAAAATAAAAAATATCACATAGAGATATATAAAATATGTATTTTAGTTGATTCATTGATACAGTTAATCTTAATATGCATCTCGTACGCTAGCTATTTACGCTTCAATTTGATGTCGTAACCCTAAAAGACAGCGTCATACTTGTAACTACAAGGACTCATTTAATTGCCTTGGTATAAAGCTAGTCAAAATTTTGAATGTTGAGCTAGTTAAACAAAAGAACTTGGTATCCTATGGACTTCAGTACCTAATATTTTTGTCTGTAAGAGTCACTACTAGAAATTATCAGTTTTGCGTCACAGTTTGGAGATGGAATTTCCTCTCTAAAAGGTGTTTGGAGACGGAATTCCGTCTCTGCGCATCCTTCGCGAAAAAGCGCGCACTGACACCGTCTCCAAATGAAAAAGTCACTGCGCACTGACACATGCTTGGAGACGGAATTCTCTATCCAAGCATTAAATTAAATGAGGGAATTCCCTCTCCAATATGAAATGTATATATTATTTTTATTGTTTAGAGACGGAATTCCCTCTCCAGTAAAAAATTTAAAAATTATTTTTGTTGTTTAGAGACGGAATTCCCTCTCTAGTAAAATAATTAATTTTTTTTGGTTGGCTAGAGACGGAATTCCGTCTCTAACTACACCTGTTTAACATAAAACAAAGCCACCACGGCCAACTAAACAATTCTACATACATGTTTCATCATTCAGCATTCAACACAAATAAAAACTAAAGTATTTAATTAGTAACATGTTCACAAACTTAACAAACCATATATGAGACTAATCCGCCCCTTGGGAGGAGCCCCTTCCTTGCTCCTTATCCCTCCAAATCTTTGCCACAATTTCCTGTAATTTCTTCACATTCTCACGGTCTTCCAACCGTTGCCTTTCACTATTTAGTAGCCTTTGCTCCATTTCCGCCAATTTAGAGCGCAACTCATCATCCACAGCTTGTGGTGCAGGTGAAGAAGAAGAAGAAGAACAATTAGCATTGACAATACCTACACGAGAAGGCTTCTTGTACCTCGAAGGACCAAAGCCATAGGCTCGATTTTTGCTAGTATAGCCACCACCCGCCTGAACGAACATTGCATTTTCTTCATCCTGGGTGGGTTTAGGAGAGCCTTCATCGACCTGTGATCCTTGGCTCTCAAGCCATTCTTGGTGTAGAGATTTGTAGTTTTCCTAAAACACACGACGCGATTAGAATAATTAATTAAGAATAATTTAAAATAAAATAAAATTATTTATGATATCTCACCTGTAGTTGTTGTGCACGTGGCTCGACCCATCCCACCTCATTTCCTTGTTCGTCATATAAATAATGGAACAAACGAAAAAATTCATAATCACTAACTTTTCCATGTACCGCTTCCTACACAATGCAAATGTTTTGATGCTAAATCAAAATGGTGTTAAGTTTTTAATTTAAATAAAAATTAGATTGACTTACATATCATGCCCGATGGTTGTCCAAACTAACTGAACCACAAGTGTGCTTCGATCCTCCCTTTGCGGATGCTATATTTTTCTTAGCCTGCTCGCTCTGGGCTAAGAATTCAGGTGTTTCCCAATAAATTTTGAGTTTATCCCAATTCTGTTGATAAATCCATTTGGGAACTTTACCCTTTTGCCTGTATTTTAACAAGGAATCACTTAGCCTTTTAGCCGTTTTTTCCTCAAAAACTGCTCGGACTTCATCATCATATATAGCATCCCACGAACACTTGTGCTGAAACAATAACAATATAATAAGTGAAAACTAATATAACACATATGATAATCAAATGACTAAAGCTTCATAAGTATATTTATACCTTAAAAGCTTCAAACATGCGGTTTCTAACAGGTACTGGCACCTTTCCCCAGGACGTCCAATCATCAGTAAAGTGTGGTGTCATAGATTCAACAACAAGTTTCACTGCCTTGTCCGATGGAAGAAACCTGCATTAAATTTAACATACAAAATTATGTTGATAAATATATATTGCATTCAATTCAAAAGTTTATAATTTAAGGGTTAATGAATAAATCTTACCCTTTCTTTGCTGTCAGGCATGATAATCAACCTACCAGACTCATCGAGAGATCCAATACCACCAGGCAACTGAACTGTAGCACTAGTACGCTTTTTCTTACCCTTTTGCTCTGTAGTGGTGACAGATGGAGAGGACTCTGGCGGAGTCTCTGGTACGGGTGTACTCGAACTAGGGCATGCCGATGATGATGCAGATGGAACAGTACTCGAAATGGAAGGTGTAGCAGATGGCAAACTATGTGGATGCATACTAGGAGTAGGTATCATCATCAGCTGTGAAGGGCCCGGTGCGCCGAATGACTGAAATATAGGGGCCCGTACATGCACAGACTGAGGGTATGTGCCTACTATAGGCATGGAATGGAAAGAGGGACCAGCAGGCTGGCCAAACTGATAGTGTGGCCCCGTATGTGGCATGGTCTGTGCAGATATACTAGGGGCCTGTGGCTGATGGAATAGTGGGGTACTAGGGAGACCAGCGAAAAATGTACTCGGATAATTACCTAACTGTGAGAGCAAGGCAGAGGTAGGGGTCAATGTCGGAAGTGGAGAAATAGTATGACCTATGGAAGTATGGCCACCACGGGTCCTAGGTCCTTTCCCACCTCGAGATGCCATATCTGCAAATTAATATTAAATATCTAATAAGAATTAGATATTTAATAAAGTGTATCATCGTTAATAAAAAAAAATATTACGCAAAATATTAGTCACAAATACCACAAACAACCAATATAATGCACAAATATTCAACTACTAACATCAATCATCATCGCTTACTTCTAGTTCATCAAGCAATTCATCCTCAGTTGATTCATTTTCATCTATGTACTCCCCTTCTTCATTTCCCAAAGACGTTGCCATGGTTTGTTTGAGCACCGACATATCAAATTCTTCAAACTAATCCACACCCTGATGCAACTCGTTGGGAAATTCTTCATCTACAATTTCTTAAACAGTTGAAATGTCATTTTGGTATGCTTCATCTAATGCATCATCCACCTCAATTCTTCCAACCGGTTTGGCTTTCAAAACAACCCACCAATTTGCTTTTGCCTTGTTCTTCAGTTTATTTTTGCACTTTGGATAAGGAACGTAGTACACTTGTTTCACATTTTGAGCAATGATAAATGGATCATAATGTGCATACGTTCTTATGTGATTGATTTCAACTATTTTATATACTGGATGCACCTTTGTACCCCGAAGTGGTGTTGGATCAAACCACTTACACCGAAAGAGCACCAACTTTTTCCTTGGATGACTATTAAACTCTAGCTCTAATATTTCATGTATTACACCATAATAGTCAAACTCTCCATCACCAGTGTCTGCATTCACCCACACTCCGCAGTTATATATTTTCTTCCCCATGGACCATTCTTCAGTATGAAACTTATAGCCATTGATGAAGTACTTAGACATTTGTCTGTACTTATAAATAGGACCCAATGATAAATCACAAAACAGTGGATGATTGACGCCGTTTTCAGGATTGTGCACCTAACATGCATACAATTAAATTTATAAGTTAAAACATACTTGCGTATAGTATTCACCAACGGGATATGTGTCACTAAAATACTTACGTATTCTCTAAACCACTCTGAAAATTTGGCCGTCACAGTATCGTGCCCAAAGTTATTGACAAATAAACTGCTATGCACAAAATAATATTCAGGATGTAAAAATTAATATATGTATTAACCTTTTTCGTTATTTGTAGAAAGTGACAAATACCTATAAAAAGGTTGCACTTCTGGGCAATTCAACAGTACATGTGTCGTAGCAACTTGTCTATCGATGTCGTTGAATGGTTTTGTGCAACCTTTTTCTGATCCTCGACCGGGATGATTGAATATGGAAAAATGAGGATACAGTGAATTGCCGCTTCCACCATCATCATGTCGGTTAGGCCTACGACTTAGAGAAGGTACCTCGGCCCCAAAATAATAAGAACAGCAATGCGACGTTTCCCTAACAAGATAAGCCTCACATATCGACCCCTCAATTCTATTCCTATTTTTTGCAGTCCGCTTACATTTGCCAATAGTCCTGTATAACATAGATAGCCATATAATTTAATAATGAATTAAAAAATATTAAATATAGGAGGAAATCTTTGATATGCATTACCTTTTAGTAGGATACATCCACCTTCCCTGAACCGGGCCTCCAAGTCTTGCTTCTTCAACAAGGTGCATAGGCAGATGTTCCATAACATTGAAGAAACCAGGGGGAAATATCTTGGTCAATTTATTAGAGATTGCAGGAATATTACTTTCCATCAATTGTAGATTTTCTTCCCTCAATGTACTAGAAGACAAGTCCTTGAAAAACACACTCATTTCAGTGAGTGGTTTCCAAATTGTATCAGGGAAGCCATTGAACGCAATTGACAACAAATTACACATTTGGATATATTCGATGCGCAACCATAAAGAAACTTAATATTCTGTATCCACTCACAAATCATTCTTCTCTCCTCCAAGTCAAAAGTGTAGTTCGCTGATGGCTTGCGCACCTTAACCCCATCTGATTGTAGGTGCAATTCAGGTCACCGACAATATGCCTGAACATCTAACCTTGCCTTCAAGTTGTCCTTTGTTTTGTTATTGACACCATCACAGTGTTAAAAACAGCATCAAAAAAGTTTTTTTCAATATGCATTGGATCCAGATTATGCCTAAGAAGATTGTCCTTCCAATAAGGAAGTTCCCAAAATATGCTCTGCTTTGTCAATTATGTGTAACACCGAAACCTGCTATTCTAGGCAATGGTTGCTGCTCCGTTGCCTTGGGATACCCCTGAACCCGGGACCAAACTTCATGGCCCGTCAACCTCTGTGGAGGATCATCAAAATCCTCCTTGTTCTTCATGAATGCACTAGTGTTTCTCCTAAATGGATGGTCATCTGGCAGAAACTGGCACTGACAGTCGAACCATGTGTGCTTACGCCCATGTTTCAAATAAAATGCTTTTGTATCTTCCATACAAATAGGACAAGATAGCTTACCAGCAGTGGACCAACCAGACAACATGCCATATGCAGGGAAATCATTGATTGTCCACATCAAGCAAGCATGCAATCTAAAGTTTTGTTTCAAGGAACAATCGTATGTTACAACACCATCACGCCACAATATTTGTAACTCATCAATCAAAGGCTGCAAGAATACATCAATAGAGCTTTTTGGGTTACTAGGACCAGGGATAATATAAGTCAGGAAAACATATGACTTGTCATACACATTTCTGGGGGTAGATTATACGGTGTGACGAATACAGGCCAGCAAGAATATGGTGCAGCAGAGACAGCAAACGGAGTAAACCCATTAGAACTTAAACCCAACCTGATGTTTCTAGGTTCACTTGCAAATTCAGGATACACTCTATCGAAATGCTTCCATGCTACTCCATCAGACGGATGACATAGAATACCAGATTGTCGTGTACGTTCATGATGCCATCTCATATGAGGAGCAGAACTCATTGATGCATACAACCTCTTTAACCTTGGTATAAGAGGTAAGTAATGCATCGCTTTTACTGGGACCTATTTCTGTTTAGAATTTTTGAATGGCTTGTAGCGAGCCTCACCGCAAAACGTACAAAATTATCTTTGTTTTCTTTGTAGTTTAACATGCAACCTTTTTTACAACAGTGAATTCTTTGTGAAGATAGCCCTAAAAACGAAACCAACTTTTTTGCATCGTAGTACGAGGAAGGCAATCCCAATTTACTTATGTTTAGTTCATTCAAGAGTCCAATGATCTCATCCATGCCTCCTTGAGATATGTTATAATCTGATTTAATACTAAGCAACCTAACTGCCACCGACAACTTTGAATGACTTGCCCCCTCGTAAAATGGGTGACTTGCTTCTTCCAACTGTTCATAGAAGAGGTTCGCCTCATTATTGGGAATCTCCTCAACATTCGGTTGAGAGGGTTCCCCTTGGTACATTCCAAACGCATCATTCAACATCTCATTCATAGGATAGTTATACCCGACATAGTCATTTTGGAAGTTCTCTCTATGGACACTAGGGTTACACTCTCCATGTGCAGTCCACACAAAATAATTTGGCATAAATCCTTTTCTATAAAGGTGCAACACGACATTTTCAATTGGTTGCACGTGGCTACACTTGAATTTCACACAAGGACATTTGATTGAACCGCTTCGTATATATTCAGGAAGTAATTTAGCTTTAGCAATAAACCCGTCAACCCCATCTACATAACTTTTCCTCAAACCCATATTTTCATAGAACATATTGTACATCCAACTACGATTTTCATCATGTTCCATCTACAAAAGTTACAAACAAATAAATATAAATTAATGCAACAAAATATACAATTTTTCTAGCAAACTATAGGTGTATAACATTTTCTGTTAAATTATGTTGCATATTAACTTTTTAACTAAATAACTAAATCAAACTCCCTACATTTATTTTATTTGCCATGTTCAATGACATTTTTCTTAATTATTTCTTTCTAATTATCCTTGCATTACATTTATCTACTTTATATTGTTTTTCTAACTATTTCTAAATTTCCAAGAACTAATGACATTTCCAATAATCCAATCTAACCAATATTCTTAAAAAGGAGGGGAATATTAAACAATCACACAAGTATAGAAACATGATAGAGCTTATTAGAAATTCATTATACAATAAATTCAACATTGATAAGGATGACAATGGAGTGTCAAAGTTGGTATTGGGGAGGGGAAAATGGGGGCCGAATTAAATGGTGGGGAAAATGGGGAGGGAAAAATAATTCGAATTATAGCTAAAAATAATGGAGAAGATGAAGAAACTTACTTGAATAAGTTGTTCGGATGGATTGGGTATGCCGAGGTGAATTTTCGCCGGAGAGGGAGGGTTTTCGCTGGAGGGTTTTGAAATTTTTGGGAGGTGACGATCTGAAAGAAATGTGGCAGCGGCTGTGTATATGTTTAGAGTTGGAGAGGGAATTCCGTCTCTAACTCTAAAAAAATTAATTAAATTTTTACTCAAACACTGATTGGAGACGGAATTCCCTCTCTAACTGATTAGAGAGGGAATTCCGTCTCTAATCTTTCTGTAGCTTTTTGCTCGATTTCTAGTAGTGAATTTTCTATGGAGCATGTTTTGTTAATAAAGAAGCAGGAATATATTCAATGACATCTTAGGTTTGGAAATAGGAGGAAAGTAAAGAAAATTTCATTTCCTTTTTTAGCGGTATTTATAAGATTTTATTTCTTCTTGTGGAATTTTTGTCCAATTGCTTTCGCTCTTTACATATTTAGATGAAGAGTCAATTTCAAGAGTAGCGAGAGAGTGAGAGAGAAGGAGAGATACATAGTGGCAAACATGTTTAAGTTAATGACATGATTATATAGTAAACCAAATTCGACAAAAATTTGCGAGGCCAATTGCATGATTTGTAAAGGGATGAGGACACTTAATGACATGCTTTTGTTAGTAAGAAACATAAAACAGGTACATTCGTAAAGGGGTGAGGACCATGGTCTGATTTCATGGTCAAAAGCTCAGTTGAATCCTTAGAGGAAGATATAGAATGGACATAAATGTTCAAAGCACGATTGGTTTGAAGAAGAAAAACTGGACTATTTGGACCATAGATCATTAAATCAGAACTGGGCATATTTAAGATCTGTGTTTTTACTTTCTTGAGGGAACATAGCCTTATCCCATATCAGCTTCAATGATTCTTTGTAGATTTTAGAAGCATATTTATGACTTCTTGGTATGTGGCTTTGCCAACCAACATTATACTGCATCATTTTCATTTCATTCAGCTCTCAGCTCTAGCATTGCGAAGAATATAGTATTAGGCCTAACTTATTCTAAAAAAAACTAACTCGAGAGATGAGAATTTAACACCATTACAATATAACAAGACAAATAACTCATCTCTCAATTTATGCGGGACTTTAAAACCACTCGCACGTCCAGTCTTGCCAATTGAATAACGTGGACAGCATAATATGGGGCTCAACATTAGGTAAATCAAGAACTGAAATGGCCCTAATTGCTCTATCAAGAACTATATATATATATATATATATATATATACCGTCATTACTAATACATATATTGCTAATATCTACATAACTCTTCTTCAAACCAAACGATCCCTAAAAGCATATCCAGTTAATTGTTTCACTTTAAAAAAAAAAGAGCATTCTAACTTGTCAAATTTGTGTGAACATTCCAACTCTTTCTTCGTATGACATATTTCAATGTACACTCACATGTTATTATCAACTTTAGATACTTAAGAATATTACGAAAAATTTAAAACCAATCAAAAGAAGAAGATTTGGAAATAACTTCTTTGGGTAAATTACAAAAATAAGCTAAACAGCACATGATCTTGATTTGCTAAGATATTTTTTGGTGGTCTTGAAAACATAAGCACTTTACCATTAAATGAAGCTGAAAGTACAAAAATACCCTTACTAATAGAGAACTTTTCGTAATTAAAAAAACACCACCAACCATTTTTGAACCCGTACTTACAAAAATGTTACTGCACTTTTTTACTTCCAATATTACGAAAAACGCCAATGCTTCATACACAACAGAAAATAATATCAACCCGGTCGTGTTTCATGTCTACTTTGTGAATAAATAAGGCCAAATTGGCATCGCTTTGCACATATACAATACAACCAATTCGTCTGTGTTTCATGACTATTTTGTGAATAAATAAAGTCAAATCGTCATTGTTTCTCTTATATACAAAAATCAAAGCAAAACATAACATAAGACCAATTCGGCGTCCTTTCTTCATACAGTGAGTAAACAATTATGTTTTTTTTTATGAAGAAATGATGTCAAATCGGCCTTACTTTATTGATTCTAAAAAAATACCTTCAAGTTCTTATATACTTACAAATAACGATAATTCAGCTGTGTTTATTCATATAATTGTTTTTTTTTTTTTTTTTTTGAAGAAATGAGGTCAAATCGGCCTTACTTTACACATGCTCAAACAAGACCTTTAAGTACTTATATATTTAGAAATAACAACAATCTGTCTGTGTTTATGAATATGTCGAACCAACAATTGCATCCATTTTATAAATAATTGAGTCCAAATCGTCTTCACTTTGCTAATATACAAAAATTTAAAGTAAAAATAAAACAAAGACAAATCGTCATCATTTATTCATATTATCACCCACAAATTGTGTGCATTTTACAAATAATTGATGTCAATTCGTCATCACCTTCAACACAACTTTGAATACAAATCGTCATCATTTCCAATACAAATCGTCACCGCTTTTCTAATGACTCCAAATCCTCTTCCACCATTTTAACCACATGATATTTACATGATTAAGAAATAGGAAAAAAAAGAGAGGAGAAAAGTTATTAAAAATTACAACTATTTGAGTTTCCTTGGTTGACTGTAGAAGAAGCAAAGTACAACTACTCTTAATCCAATCCTTGAATCGGGTCCATTACTTTGGTCATTGTTCCATCCTCCATGTAGTAGTCTATTCGTAAAATAAGAACCCAAAATATCAAACAAGTTATATCCTGATTGACATTGGACATTGAAATCCTCATTTGGTATTTTCAAATAAGGAACTCTGTAGTCCTTAGTTCACACTTTTCTCTGTAATTACACCCACCTGAGGAATGTATCGATCGACTTTATCAGTTTTGGCGTATTCAATAGACGATGAAAAGTCATGTTAAATCATTGGAATAAAACTAACAAGTCACAATGGTAAAATTGTTTCTGTTTTCTTTTAAAATCAAATCTACATTAATTCATGGTATTTTCGAAAAGCCAACGGTAGAAACAGAAATAGAAGGCCTGGACGAATCTAGAGATGTAATTTTTACAACATTCAGTGTTGGCCTGGTGGTGTTCAACGCCGGTCAACGGCGGTAAACAAGAGAGAAGGAAGAGAAGTGGGAGATGAGGTTCCTAGGGAGAGAAAGTGGTGAATGTCAAATGACAATGTAGACAAGTGCTTAAAGGGTAGAAGTGAAATATTTTTAATAGTGAGCAAAAAGTATTTATACTTTAAAGACCACCAAAATATAGCTCACAAAATAAAGACCATGCACAAAAGTGCTCATTCCACATAAAAAAATGAATACATTTCACCCTAAATTTTTATGGGGACTATCCAACATTGGGGACTATCTAACATTTCAAAATTCATTGAAGAATAGCCAAAAATTGGCGCGCACACTTAAGCTCCATTAGCGTTGGAAAAACACCCAGACTAGTCCCATAACAAAAAACTGGGGCTTTGAACAAAACTTGTTCAAGGCCCCAGTATTTTATACTGGGGTTAGTTTACTGAAGCTTCCCAGTATTTATACTGGGATTTTTCCGGAGGTAGCTATTTCTCAGCGAATTTGTTTTTGACGACTACCAATCAATTAGAGCGCGCCAAACAGTCCCCTACATGAAAATTTACGTCCAATGCTTTCTAGATGTAGTTCAAAATATTAGTCATATTGCACATACAGCCTCTAATCACCAAATTGAACTTAATAAACCAACATTTTCATCTTCACATAGTCAAATTTTAGATGATGAAACAAGGAGGAAATATATAGTCTAAAAAATGTGCGCCACTAAAGGATGGCATTGTGACATTGTTGGTCACATGCCTTTAACCTCAGTGGCGACTTTAGTGTGAAATCGCGTTTAAAATAATTTGATTTGAAATAAGAAAGATATATATTTATAATTGAATATACATATAGTTGAGTATATAACACATGGAGCAAATAGTAACTTACCTGGAATTTTTTATTATTAGTACTTTTTGAGTCTTCTATTGTAGGATAGGTGACTCAAGTTTTAAGTATTAGTTATAGGTGCCTTTTTTAAGATTAGTGCTAATAACAAATATATTAAAACCCCAATATTTTCATATTTACACATAGCCCCCTGCCTCCTCACCTCCCCCTTCCTCCTCATCCCCCTCCTCTTCCTCTACCACCCTCCTCCTCCTTTTTCATCTCCACCTCCTCCATCTCCACTTCTTTGTCTCATCTCCGCCTCCTCATCTACCTCTCTCTATCCTCCACCTTCCCCACCTCCTCCTCACCCATCTCCGCCTCTTTCTTCGCCCCCTTCACCTTCTCCTCCTTCTCAACTACAAAAAATCCTCCTAAAATCAAACAAGAAACAACAACAGATTCAGTTGTTGCAACAACTGCGACAGTTGTTCAACAACTTTGATGATTGTTGCAATTTGTTGCAACAATTACAGAAGTTGTTGCAACAAATTCGATAAATTATTGCAACAAATTCGATAAATTGTTGCAACAATTTTGAAAAGTTGTTGCACAAATAAGAACTTGTGCAACAACTTTGAATTTGTTGCAACAACTTTGAAAATTTGCTGCAACAAATTAGAATTTGTGCAATAATTTTAGAATTTGTTGGATCGATGTCAGAATTTCCTCCAATGGTTAAAAATTTATTATTTCTCAAATCTTCTCCACAGATCTTCATGATCAAACTAAAAACATACTTTACATTAAGAAGGAGGAGAAGAAGAAGACGACAATGGCTGTAAATTAAAAAGAATAAAGAGATAGGAGAAGAAGATGATGATAAAGAAGAAGAGGAGGAGGAGGAGGAGAAGGAGTAAGAAAAAAGAAGAAAATGTGGAAGAGAAAGAAAAAAGGAACAAGGAACAAGAGAAATGAAGAAGAAAAGAAGATAAGATTTGAAATTTGAAATTTGAAAATATAATATTTGGGAAGGGAGGGATCTTTAAATTTTAAAATTTTCAGATTTTTCATATTACCCTAAAGTTTTAATAATTCTAATTGAACTCCAAAATTACTTAATTAGTACTAGTTATGTTTGATCCAGTCAAAGACACCTTTTTTTAAATGAAGACTTGAAGGATACATTCCCCTAAATCTTCTCAACTTACTAAGCAAATAAGGATATATCTATATTAAGTAAATATTGATATAAAAAAATATTAATTCAAATAC
This sequence comes from Petunia x hybrida, assembly GCA_037355625.1. Lineage (NCBI taxonomy): Eukaryota > Viridiplantae > Streptophyta > Magnoliopsida > Solanales > Solanaceae > Petunia > Petunia x hybrida. The sequence goes on from JBBBVM010000627.1 coordinate 2,011,359, forward strand.
TTAAAGAGTTGATATAAAAAAAATATTAATACAACTAGTAAACATGCATATATGTATATATATATAGAAATCAAATATGTGGTAAGCATGACATTTAGGAAATATTTATAATATAGATTAATTATAATTCAATAAGAAAAATAATATAATTTTTTAAAGACTTGACCTCCAAAGTCTTAAACCCCTCACAAGCTATTATTTAACTTGGAGAAATTTATAAAAAAAAAAAAAAAAGTTTAAGCTTCTGCTATGCTTGAGATCTTTCAAGAAAAATTATCATTTCGTGAACCTCTAATTTTCAGAACTTTACTTTACATTTGCAGATGAAGTTTAACTCCAAAATGGTTTGCATTTGAAGCCTCTTTAGAAGATAACTTAAATTCACAGGTTCCAAAATTGCACTAGCAGCCCCCTTTAGGCTTCAAACTTTAAGCTCTTGTAACCTGTTATGTTTTGCAACTCTTTTCTAGTTTCAGAATTTACATAAACAGTCTACTTCTGACCCAATATTACTATTTCGGCCCTTTTAACATATAACAACCAAAAGGGAAGATTAAAAATGGCCTCTGATAGCCGTTTTACTGTTCAAAACAGCACCTGCATTTGTCTTAAACAACTAAGAGTATCTTATGATGCTTAAATACAAGCAATTAGCCCTAGCAAATACATAATTTTAAAGTATTCAATTTCTAGTTACAAGACAAACTAAAAGAAAAGCAAAGAGGAGAAGTTAGAGACAAGGCCTTTTTCCCATTGTTTTCCAGGCTTTATCAAACCTTGCTAATTCACTTAAATACCTGCAATAATCTATTAACACGGGTATAATTTTAAATTAACCCAAAATATCTGTAAAAAGACGTTAGTAGTGGCCTATAACAGGCCCAGATAGTTCACCCATAGAGCAAACAAACAATAACCAGCTTGTCAATACCAAGTCGCAAAAATTAGAAAATAACGTAGCTAAATTGAGGATAAGTAAGACGAGAATCACGTAGTAAGTACCTTGTCTTGACTTTCAACCGACCAAAAGATGAATTTAAAGAAAAAGAGTTTAGAGAAGGAGGAGTGAAAATTGCTTCTCTATTTTTCGTCAAGAGAAGGCAGCAGTCATGGTCCCTTTTAGTTGAAAAATATGTACTATTTATAGTGTGAAATATAATGAATTAAACTAACCATATAAGGAAAAGCAAGATTTAGTTTTAAGACTAAAGGAAAGAGGAATATTTGTCCTTTAAATATATATTATATAATTTGCTAGAAAATCTTGTGAGAAAGATAATTTATTACCGTTAAAAGTGTATCCATAAAGGAGCAAGAATGTTGTATTTTTACCATATAAGATATGTGCAAAAATTGTGTTAAAAATAATACTAATAATAGTTTGCAATTTACTTTCCAGAGAGTAACTCTAACAAGTAACAACCTAAGCAAGGATTATTCATGCTAAACTAAGAGGGAAAAGTCAAATTAACGTTTTGATTAATCTCAAAAGATCATAAACCATACCCACTGTGCCAATTTGATCTTTTGCCATTTTTTTAATCAAAATAAGAATACATGATAATCATATGACCTAATTTCTACCTTTTAACTCTAGAAGACTCAGTAAAATGAAAATAATAGTCAGCAAATTTTATAGAATTAGAGAGAACATTGTGAAAAGAAATACATCACAGTGATGCCCGCTTGGTTTCCATTCTTGTCTAATTTGTTCAGATTCGGGAAGATCAGCTTGAATCTTTCCATTTTTCGTTCTCGTGTGTGTGTATTATGTTTTGATTTTCTTTGGTTTCCATTCTTGTCTAATTTGTTCAGATTCGGGAAGATCAGCTTGAATCTTTCCATTTTTCGTTCTCGTGTGTGTATTATGTTTTGATTTTCTATTTTCTTGCTTGATTCGCGGGGATTTATTGCGATTCTTTTTTTCTTGTTGAAGTAGCGTGACAGTGAGGAGAGAAGGAGACAAGATCGCCCGATTTAGGTGAGGAGTCGTTAATGGCGGAGATACGGTGAATGTGGGTGTATTTGGACGATTTTTGGAGCAAGAGAGAGAGAGAGAGAGAGGGGGGAAGAGGGTGGCGGCTGGTATTTGGAAAGGGAAGAGAAAAGAGTGTGTTTAGGGTTTTAGAGTGAGGGTGTGTCTTGCAATATCGAAAGTAAGAACTAAGGTGGTCGGTTGGATTAAATGAGTAAAGGGTCACAATTTGGACATGTGCGCACATATGTATACAAGTATGTGTGTATGGGCTGATGTGTAGGGGACAAGAATAATTAAATGGTGCTTAGAGAGGTCGTACCGTACTCTAAAGTAAGTTGTACCGTACGCTAGAGTAAGCTGTACCTATGCTAAATGTGTGCATATTAGCTGTAGGAGTGTGTTTAAGTGAGGTGTAGGCTTAGGTGGTATATATATGAACAAAAGATGATTACATGAAATTGGTATTGTAGAAATGAAGTTGTAAAATAACAAATTGGCTAGTATTTAATTAAAATAAATATTTAATATAAAAATTTAAAAAATTATAAATAATTATAAATAAATTTATTTAATCACAAATAAATATAGATGATCACAAATAATACTAGTTAAATATAAATAGCCACATATAATCATTAAATGATGTCGTAATGTATTAAATCGCACAAATAGCATATGTATTTTAGAAAATAGCCTAAATAATGCAATTACGTAATATAGTCACAATTAAGTAAGGATAATATAAATAGAGGATTAATAATAGTATTACGCACATAAATGCAGGTTATCTAATGCAATTTTATTTGAAAAATTAGTATTATCAATTTTAATTAAATATAGTCAAATCGCGAAAAATGGAAGGATATAATTGGGTGTCAACAATTAGCAAAGTGAAGACGATTTGGACTCAATTATTTACAAAACGGATGCAATTGTTGTTTCAACATATGCATAAACACAGACTGATTGTCATTATTTTTAAATATATAAGTACTTAAAGGTCTTATTTGTGTATGTTTGAAGTAAGGCCGATTTGGCCTCATTTCTTCACAAAGAAGACACGGTTATATGAATAAGTACAGTCGAATTGTCGTTATTTGTAAGTATATAGGCACTTGAAGGTATTTTTTGTGAATCAGTAAGACCGAATTTACATCATTTCTTCACAAAACAAACATAATTGCTTACTTATTGTATGAACAAATGACGCCGCATTGGTCTTATGTTATGTTTTGCTTTGATTTTTGTATATAAGAGAAACGATGAAGATTTGACTTTATTTATTCACAAAATAGTCGTGAAACACAGATGAATTGACTACATTGTATATGAGCGAGACGATGCCAATTTGACCCTTTTTATTCACAAAGCAGACATGAAACATGACTAGGTTGGCATTATTTTCTGTTGTGTAGGAAGCATTGGTTTTTTTCGTAATTTCGGAGGTAAAAAGGTGAAGTAGCATTTTTGTAAATACGGGTTCAAAAATGGTCGGTGGTATTTTTGTAATTACAGAAAGTTCTCTATTAGTAAGGGTGTTTTTGTGCTTTCAGCTTCATTTAATGGTAAGGTGCTTTGTTTTCAAGACTATCAAAAATACCTTAGCAAATCAAGATCATGTGCTTTTTAGCTTATTTTTGTAATTCACCCAAATATTAAGGAGAATTACACAAATATACTACTCTAAATACCAAATTTACAAAAATATCAATATTATACCATTTTACAAAACATACCAATAGTTTTTTTACAAATCATATACAACTTCCATTAAACCATACAAATGAAGGTTTACTCCCTCCCACAGCCACTGATTCAGTCACGGGGTCGCCGCCGGCCACCGGCAGCTGGTCTCCACCAGTCAGTTGCCGGCCACCAGCGCCATGTCACCGATTTTTTTTTAAAAAAAATCTAGAAAAAAAGCTTCTAACATACAAAAACCAAAAAATGAAAATACATAAACATACATAAACTAGAAAATAAAAAAACTACAATTATTTAAACCATAAATACAAGACATATTCTTTACACAAAAATGTGACACACTCATAAATATAAATACTATTATACAAAACTATACAAAATATATAACCAAAAAGTTGCCAGACATACACTCGAAAGTACAAAGTGCACATACAAATAAACACAACTAGATATTCAAAAAAACTTCAATGTATTTTTACACTAAAACATACACATACACATAAATACAAAAATCCTATACATGTAAATAAAAATAAATACACATAGAAAATCAAAAAAACAAAAAGAAAAAAGAAAAGAGAGAAGTAGATCTGAAAATATATATAAAAATACAAATATATATATATATATATATATATATATATACACGCATATATACACATACAAAAGAAAAAAAAAAAAAAAAAAAGAGGACCAAATCGGAAAAACCCACCGAAAACATATAGATCGGGGCGTTGAACCACTGCACTGCAACAGCGCCGCCGTGAGGAGTAGTGCCGCTGCACTGCGGCGGTAGCAGCGCCGCGAGAAGTAGACACAGTGGCGGGCAGCAGTAGCAGCAGTATTGACGGCGACGGCAGCAGTGACGGGGATGCTCGCCGGCGAGATGGAGGGGGACGGCGGTGGGTGAGTGGGTGGATGGGTGGAGGAGTGGATAGAAAGAGAGAGAGATAAAGAAATTAGGGTTTGTGGTTGGAAGAGTGGGAATGGTATGTAGGGGCATATTGCTCTTTGACCTCTCCCAAGTCTTCAATTAAAAAAATGACCTCCAAGTTTCAAAAATTGGGTAGATGACCTCCTCTTATTTAATCATGTTTAAGGCTTAATCATCCTTTAAAAAGTAGAAACACCCCAACCCCCCCAAGTTCCGAATAAGACAAAATGGTCCATCTTCAAAAATATAATTTTTTTCCAAAAATAAAAAATTTCTTCCCCACAAATCCACCCACTCCCAAAAATTTTCCACCCCGTTCTAGCTCGAAAATTGACCAAATTCAGTACTTGAGCTCATAATTTGTTTCAAACTCTTACAAATCTTAGTTTCGTCTTCCTTATTTCACTGTCCATTTCATAATTTTTGTTTGTAAGAAAGCTCTATAATTTTTTATTTTTAATGGAGCAAAAGCTTAAGTTTTTCGATTTTGCAAAGTATTTTGCCACTACATTTTCTAGGGTTTAGATCTTTTGAGATATGCGTTGTGTTTTCTTCATCTAATAAGCTTCAAAAGCCCTGTTTTATTGCTTTGATGCTGCTCCATTAGAGATCTGGTTTTCAGATCTGTGGTTTTCATATCTGCTGTAATTGTTTGTCATCAACCAATCCTAGTCGATTGTAGATCTTATCGCAATTAATAGACCATTGATGTGGCGCTATGCAGTAGCGGATACTGATTTCTAGGATTAATGGGTAGAGATGGCAACATGTTTGCTTAACATTCCATGACAAGTGCAATAATACCTATTCTCTTAAAATTATACGCTATGTATGACAAGTTAGTTAATAACGTCGCTGAACATGGTTAATTAACTTGCTACCAACGCATGATATCCATTAGATATATGCTTATATTGTGTATATAAGGGGGAAATAGTTCGTTCATTCATAAAATAATAGTAATATATGTGTATTTCTCTTTGATGTCGCTAGTAATAGCAGTAGACCTAGTTTAAACATATTTATTGCATAAACATTCAAACTTCTAATTTGAAACAATTAAAATAAATATATATTTAAAATAATAATAACACTTTACTAAATTAATAATTAACTATTGAAAGTTTATTAATATATTATTGCAAAGAAAAAATAAGATAATATAAAGAAAGACTACGTATGAACACTTCAAATTTGATACCATAAAAATAAATAAATGTATATTCACAAAAATACTAACACTCTACCAAATATATAATCAACTACGTATAATTTATTCATAGATAATTATAGAATAAAAATTAGTTAATATTAAGGAGGATGACGCGTGTCCCTTTCAAATTTGATACAAAGCAAAAAATTAAGCATACATTCAAATATCAGAAGGGATATCTCTTCCTCAACATAATAATATTTTCATCAATAAATAATATGATTTCATTTGATTTAAAAAATATACATTTAAAGAAAAAACTAACACTATATTACTAAATTAATAATCAACCGTCCTAGGTATATTACAATGTCCCCTAAAAATTTGATATAAATAAACGTAAAGAATCATTTCAAAAAAATACCAAGTTTGTGAAGTTGATAATCAACCATCCTAGGTATATTACTCCCCCCGTAAAATTAAAAAAAAAATAAACCAAGGACTAACGTGTCCTCTTAAAAACTGATATAGAATTCAAAGAATCATTTAAGAAAAAATATCAAGTCTGCTAAGTTGATAATCCATCGTTCTGAGTATATTAATCCAAACTGTAAATTTGTAATAAATATAGAATAAAGACTATACGTGTCCTCTTAAAATTAATATAAATAAAATATTACACGTTTCGGCTCCTAATTTGATAAATAATAAAATACTACACGTGTCTCCATCCAACTATCTGGAGTGTTATAGGTTGACAATCTACAGATTAGGTTTATCATCGACGATATTGATTTAACATTTGTTTGAGGTATTAGCACTGAGACATATGTGTAACAACCCTTAAACACTAAACAAAGATGTTAACAACATTGTGAGATAATTTAAGCCATTCAAGTAAATCAAAGCATCGCTTGCTTCCCACATTATGATCGCCCTCTATGTTTATGGAACAAGGTCTTGTTCAACCACAACCGTAACATTTGTATACATTTGATACATATGTAAACAACCCTTAAACATTAAATAAAGATGTTAGTAATGTTGTGAGATGGTATTAATCCATACAAGTAAATCGAAGTAGCGGTTGCTTCTCACATTACGATATTCTTCTATCTTTAGGGAACAAGTTCTTGTTCCACAAGAACCTTAACATTTGTATACATTAGATCCTGTATTTTATCAAATGTCATTCATTATCAATGCTATTAATCATTATTATAGTACATTGTGCAAGAACTTTGTCATGTTAATGGTTTTCTAATTTGTACACCATCAAATAACTTTTTTCTATTGTTTAATATAGGTTTTTTATGTTAAAATTTAGTAAAACCCTATCCATATAGTTTCGACTTGACTAAGTTTGATCATCAAATATAGTATAATTTTAGGTCGTTGATAATATACTCATTAAGCCTCAATCATCTATATGTACCCTAATACAAAGCCCCAAATCCCAAGCGCGTAGACCCTAAACCCTAACCCTAAACCTAAATTTCAAACCCTAAATGCAAAACGTGATAGGTGTACAATAGACTACAGCCAGCTTGTGCATAAATTTTTTTATTGAATTAATATTTCACTAAGTTTGTAAATAGACCAAAGTTAAGTTGATGAAATATTATAATAGACCACAAGTAAGTAGTTAAGATATTGCTTATTTATTAATTTAATGCTGAATATTTTAAACCAAATACATTTTTTTAATAGTTGATAATCGACTATCTACTGTTTGAGTGTAAACCACTCGTTAAATACTATCAATCACAATATTTACTAATCAACTATCTTCGTGATAGTCATTATAATAAATTGAGTAGTATAATGATTTTTTTTGTTGAGTGTCATTCAAGTTCGATTTAGGAATTTTAATGGAAGGTATTACTTTGTAAATTGGATTAAATATTGACACAAGCCAAGTAAATGAAAGCACATAAAATTTGTTAAACCAAAAGTCTTATTTAACTAACAATAATTTTAAAGCATACATTACTGAAAATTATTTTTGATACATAAAAGATACAAGATTATATAGGGGCTCTTGGAAAAGTTGGAAGGGCGATGTAGTTTTCTTATTTATCGATTATTCAATACGTTAGTCTTCAATCGATCAACTTGCATTTTATAACCTAAAGCAACAATTCAAGCACACCTAAATCCTATCAACATCTATCTCGCTTTCAAGATTAATTTTCTAAGAGGTGTTGCGACAGTAAGTGATAATTTCATTTGTCTTAGAATCTCAAGCCAACACTACAACAAATTTGTCCTATGGCCACACAAATTTTAGGCAACACTTGAAAAGGGTTGCCAACAATGTCTACAGAAACACTTTTAAGGGGTGGCCTTTGCATTGAGCTTTTGGCTACAGTTTTTTAGGCAACACTTACAAAACGTGTTATTTAGGTATAAAGACTATCATTGTTAAGCGTGGCCAAATAATAAAACTAGTGACAACCACTTATTTACTTATATATCAACGCTTTTTGAGGGTGGTACATTTTAATCCTAAAAAGAACTCTTGCTAAGCGTACTCTATAAATATTTCCAGTGAAAAATTTTCCCAAATATTTCCCGCATAATATTATTTCTTTCAATGAAATATTTTCCTCCTCTCTCAAATTTTGAACATGCTAAGGAGACTAGTACCCATTAAAAACATTCCCAATTATGAAACACTACTTTTTTTTAGGGCAAAATCTCCCAATTTTGAAGTAAGAATAAACCTTCTTATTTACCGCCGTTGCTTCCCATTGCATCTGTTGTTGCTGCTACACTACTTTCCTTTGCCATTTCCTCCAATGTTTGACACCGAAGGTGGGCCCACCATCCACAAGCTTTAATGTAAGAAGTCTTCTTTCATTTTTTATTTATCTAAGAAAATTTAACTCAAAAACCTGAATAATAGAAGGAACATCGATAATGGAAGCTTTTACTACTTGATAAATTAACTGCATTGTGTGATAGTTTGATTTAGGACATTTGTTATGTTGTGGCAATAAATTGCGTTTCAAACTATCTAAAACATGTCTTTGTAGAATTTCAATTACAGTAAATTATCTCAACCCTATCTTGAACATAACTATTTCTTTCTTCAATTTTTGGGTCTTCAAAACCTTTAAACAATATTTTCTTTGTAATTTACAAGCGTATGATCCTGACGCATTTGAAAAAATTAGGGCTTGATTGGCTAACATACGTTCTTTAAAATCTCTTTCTATTTACTCAACCTAAAATTATTTTCTCCACTCTCATGAACTCTGAATATTGTAGGTTGAAGCAAAAGCAAAAATACTGGCTGAAGTTTTAGCGTTGACAACTATTGAATAAAAGAAAGAACTATTACTTTTTGTAATGGACTTGAGACTCGTAATGAAGTATTGCAGTTTATTTGTTATGAAGAACCATTGTTTTTTGCAATGAGGTATTTCTTGTTTATTCCTTTATTTTTGTAAGTATCTTGATTACTGGTGCAGATCTGGTGTGCTTTAGGTGCATTCCTAGAGTTTGATGGTGCATTCCTATCACCTTCTGACATGAAGCTTTTAAATACTAAGCTTTTTGGTAGCACGTAACTGAAGTTTCTGATTTTCTAAACGTAGCACTTTGTGTTCTCCATTTAGTTTATTTCATTTAGTCTATTACACTTACCTTTGTTGCATTTAGTTTGTATCTATCCCAGGAAACTTAGCTCTACTGCACTTAGCTTTGCTACATTAACCATGTATGAAAAGTGGTGCAAGTCCTGTAGCGAGAAAAGTGAAAGAGAATAAATCGCAATTATGGTTCATAATTTGTATAGTTAATCGTGTTACGTTGAGTATTTTGTTTTAAAGAAAATAACATGTTTTTTTCAATTATTATCAGGCGGTGCACGTCCATCTTAAGAAGACTGTGGACTAACAAAGTTTTTGGAAGTACAGAGCTATTGATAAGGTATCTTTCAACTTTATTTATTTATTTACAAAGCCTAGAGATAGTGCAAGTATCCTATGCCAATGTCCATCACGTAATAGTTTTGAAGTTGAATTATTGGTTTGATAAATTACTTATATTTGGTAGAAAATAAAAAGCATTTGAATGAGAGGTATTGGCTTTAGTGGAAAGCTTGCATTGAAGAACACTGTATGCATAGTTGATTTATTTAAACATAACTAAACACTAGAGATCAAATCCTATGCATTCATAGTTGAATTTCTTTCAAAATTCAAAGAAGAGTTTTTAGTTTACTTATGAAAAGAGGGAAAGTACATGAGAAGTACCTAGTGGCTTTTATTTACAGTAAAAATGAAAAATAGTGTACTTGTTTGCATTGTATCCTTGGAGATTTTGTTGTGTGTTGTTCTTGAATTTAGACACTGTTGGCTCATTAAGCTTAAGTATCGTGTGTTATCTTCATGATGTATAGCTTTCTGGTTTTAGTTTTCTTGCCACTTAAACGTGTCATGTTACTAACCATTTTTGTTGATATTAGTGACTGTCTGATATGAATAAATTTTAGAAAGATCGTACAGAATGCACCTCACTTGCAGGATTATACTGGGTATGTTGTTGTTGTTGTTGTTGTACAGAATGCAGTAATCTAAGGATTAACAAATTGCATAAATTAGAAGCACAAGAGAATTTAATGAGATTGAAGACAATAATAGAATTACATAAGTTTACTATGTATGTCGTGGACTACCTGCCTGAAGCTAAATGTCTCAATAAATCATGCTTCTCATTTGGTTGTCAGCTGGTGGACTGAATTTGTAATGTTTATTTGTGTTTTACACACGGGTGAGTAATGACTATGTAATAGAATGTGTTTTAGATTGGTGTTTAATTCTTTGGATTAGTTGCTTTAATGTGCATCTGATGTTCAGGGGAAAATGACTTTGAAAATTTGCATTTTCATCTATAATTTAATTTACAGGTTATTGTTTAACTAAATTTTAATTTAGCAGGTTGCTGGCCTAAATAGTCTTGTTTGTTTGTATGAAGAATGTCCCTAAGTCTTAATTGTTATTGTTTCACATTCTGCATGGTGATCACTCATAAAATAATTAAAACGTACTTTTTCACGTCCGAATGGACTTTGGTAGGACTAAGAAGCTAATCCCGATGGATTGACTTAAAGTATCCTAATTGTAAGTGGGCGTAAGAGATAGTTACCTCCCAAAGAAATTGTTAGGGTGCCAATTTTCCTTGTTCAAATACTTTCTTCCAAACGAGATTGCAAAATTCTGATTTCTAAATGAAGTTGGGTGTATGAATACTGATCCATAGACTGCAGTATATGTGAGAAATCAAATATTATGTATAATGTATCATTTTCTATTTATATAGTGGTCTCCATCTAATTTTTAATTTTTTCTAATATTTGTAGGAAATGGGCGTGATGCACTTGGAAATGATAGCCACAAATCACTTTGATTATTTATTGGACTGAATTTGTATACTTTTTGAATTGGTGGTGCTCATTATCTAGGATACTGTATGCTTACATCTGATTATTTTAGACTTTTTGTTAGTGTACATCATGAAATTTTGCTTTATTACAATGTGTTGTACACTGGATATTTGTTTCTTTTTCAAATTTTATGTAAGTTTATGCATTTAAATTGTTATTCTTTTGTTACTTCTTTTCCAATTTGGTGCTTGAGATCATCAAGATGGATGATGATATTGTATATACTTGATAAAATATCTGATTACATGATATATACAAAATTTGAAATTTTCAACCACATGATTGTGGTCGTATGAATTTTTTTTTTTAAAAAAAAATTACAGCCTAAACATTGCCACGCTTTCAGACTGTGGCCTATGATGTTACAATAGGCAACGTTTCTACATACTGCTTTAAGATGTGGAAAGTGTTGCAATATGGGGTACTATAAACGCTGCCTTTGTACCTTATAGGCCACACTTTTTAAGTGTGGCTGTTAAAGCAACACTTGAAAAGTGTGGCCTTAGAGCAAAGGTTACGCTGGAATAGGCCACTCCTAGAAAAGCATTGCCTAAAGTCAAAACGCGTGGTCTTTGATCAAATGCCACACTTTTTGATAGTTTAGGCTACACTTTCTTGGGGTGGTTGAAGGCCTAAAATGTCGTAGTGCAATATATTGCCACCTCCACCAATTGATCCAAGAAATCAGTATCTGCTACTGCATAATTGCCCATCAATGGTCTATTAATTGTAATAACTAAAATCTATCAACAACATGATTGGTTGATGAACTGTTACAGCAGATCTAAAACCAAACCTCTAATGGAGCAACGTCAAAACAACAAAATAGAGCTTCTGAAGCTTATTAGATGAAGAAAATACAATGCATATCTCGAAGGAGCTATACCCACGCCAATGTAGTGATAAAACACACTGCAAAATCGAAAAATTGAAGATTTTGCTTCGAAAAAAAATGAATTGGAAAGAAGAAGAAAACAAAAGATAAAATAAATAGCGTTATCAACGTCCATCTCGTTTTCTATATTATTTTTCTTAGAGGTGCTGTGAAGATAAGTGAAAATTTCACTTGTCTTGGACAGTAAAACCAAATTGTTGTCATCTCCACCCATTGATTCAAGAAATTAGCAACCGCTACTGCATAGCTCCCATCAATGGTCTATTAATAGCGATAAGGTTTACAATCTAGGATTGGTTGATGATAAACAGTTACAGCAGATATGAAAACCACAGATCTGAAAATTAGACCTCTAATGGAGCAGCGTCAAACCAACAAAACAGAGCTTTTGAAGCTTATTAGATGAAGAAAATATAATGCATATCTCGAAAGAGCTAAACCCAAGCAAATGTAGTGACAAAATATCTTGCAATATCGAAAAACTGAAGCTTTTGCTCCGAAAAAAATAAAAAATTATATAGCTTTCTAACAAACAAAAATTGTAAAATAGATAGTGAAATAAGGAATATGGAACTAAGATTTATAAGAGATTGAAACAAATTGTGAGCTCAAGCACTGAATTTGGTCTATTTTCGAGCTAAAACGAGGTGGAAAATTTTGGGGGGAGGAAAAAACTTATGGAAGAAGATAAAAGGATTTCGAAAAAATTGAAAGAGATGATGAAGAAACGATCTAAAATGGTGCAAGAACCGTTTTTGTTTTTGACTTGGAGAAAATAACCCATTTTTGGGTGATTTGTATACTATTCCATAAGTTTCAAAAATACTCACAAGTTTTTCTATTTCTAATTAGGCCCCCGTCCCCTACTTAACCACACTTCAGATTTTTTTCCTAATAAAAATAAGGCAAAAAGAAAATAAGATGTCATTTATTTAAGTCAAGTTTTTGGGGGGTCTTTTAATTAAATCTTCTCTGGTATGTAGGGTAATTTTTTAAAGCGGGATTTACAAAAATACACATACATCTTATTTTATTTACATGACTCTACCCATTACATTTATACCCATAACTTATTTACGCTCTATACCCATTAGCTAATTACCTTCTTATTTTGAGGCATAAAACAAAGAACTCAAGTTCCTCTCTCTCCTCATATCTTGTATTATTTTTTTTCTCCCTTTTTTGTCATTCTTTTATAATTCTTTTCTCCTTCTTCGTTTTCACTATTCTTCATTTTTTTTTCATTTTTTATTCTTTTTTCTTTCTTTTTTTTTCCTCCTGTTTCTAGCACTATTCATGTCTCCCTTTTTTTTTTTTTTTTATTTCTTTCTCCGTAATCTTATTATACTCATTTTTTTTATTTCTCCAAAAAGGCATACTTTGTTCATAAACACAAAAATTAAAATATTTTATTTGCTCGATAGTATCTCATACTTTTATCCAAACATAAAATGGTATACGAAAAGAGTATATATATTAAAAAAAGGTATGCTTCTTTAAAAATAATAAAACTTAAAATATCCATGTGCTCTAAAACATCTCCCACTTCGATCCGAACATAACAAGGTATATCGAATGAGTATACAGTATATCAAAAAGATATATTTTGTTCAAAATAACAATAATTGAAATACTCATTTGCTCAATAGCATCGCACACTTTGATCCAAACACAAAAAGGTATACAAAAAGAGAATAGAATATACCAAAAAGGTATACTTCTTTAAAAATAATAAAATTAAAATATCTATGTCTTCTAAATTATTTTGCACTTCGATTCGAACACAAAAGGGTATACTAGAAGAGTATAAAGGGTATACTTTGTTCAAAACAATAAAAACTGAAATATTTATTCGCGCGGTAGCATCGCACACTTAGATCCAAACACAAAAGAGTATACCAGGAGAGTATATAGTATACCAAAAGGGAATACTTTGTTCAAAACAACAAAAATTGAAATGATTATTTGCTCGATAGTATCGCCCACTTTGATTCAAACAATAAAAGGGTATACCAAAGAGTATACAATATACCAAAAAGGTATACTTCTTTAAACATAATAAAATTAAAATATCTATGTATTTTGAAACATCTCGCACTTTAATCCGAACATAACAAGGTATACCAAAAGAGTATACAGTATAACCAAAAAATATACTTTATTCAAAACAACAAAAATTGAAATATTTATTTGCTCGATAGCGTCGCACACTTTAATCCAAACACAACAGGGTATACCAAAAGAGTATACAACAAATCAAAAAGGTATACTTCATAAATATTAATAAAAATTGAAATAATATGTGCTATGTAACATCTCACACTTCCATCCAAACATAATAAAGTATACTAAAAGACTATACAGTATACATAAAAGGTATACTTTGTTAAAAACAATAAAAAAATAAAATATTTATTTGCTAGATAGCATCGCACACTTTGATCCAAACACAAAAGGATATACCAAAAGAGTATACAATATACCAAAAAGGTATACTTCATCAAAAAATAATAAAAATATATTACACTTTGATCGGAACATAACAAGGTATACCAGAAGAGTATAAAGTATCCCAATAAAGTATACTTTGTTCAAAGCAACAAAAATTGAAATACTTATTCGCTCGATAGCATCGTACACATTGATCCAAATACAAAAGGTATACCAAAAGAGTATACAATATACCAAAAAAGTATATTTTTAAAAAAAAAATAAATAAAAATTAAAATATCTATATTTTCTGAAACATCTTGCTCTTCGATCTGAATATAACAAGGTATAATAAAAAAAGTATACAGTATGCCCAAAAGGTATACTTTGCTTAAAATAACAAAAATTAAATTATTTATTTGCTCGATAGCATCTCACACTTTGATTCAAACACAAAAAGGTATACTAAAATACAGTATATCAAAAGGGTAAACTTCAAAAAAAATAATAAAAATTAAAATATCTATCTATTCTAAAACATCTTATACTTCGACCCGAACACAACAAGGTATACACAAAGAGTATACAGTATACCAATAAGGTATACTTTGTTCAAAACTACAAACATTGGAATATTTATTTGTTCGATAATGTTGTACACTTTGATCCATACACAAAAGGATATACCAAAAGAGCATACAATATATTAAAAAGGTATATTTTAAAAAAAAAAAATAAAAATTAAAATATGTATATATTTTGAAGCATCTCGCACTTTGATCCGAGTATACAAGGTATACCAAAAGAGTATACAGTATACCTAAAAGGTATACTTTGTTGAAAATAAAAAATATTAAAATATTTATTTACTCGATAGCATCGCACACTTTGATCCAAACACAAAAGGTATACCAAAAGAGTATACAGTATATCAAAAAGGTATACTTCATCAAAAATACTAAAATTAAAATATCAATGTGTATGTTACATCTCGCATTTCGATCCCAATATAATAAGGGAAAGATAATTCTAAAGAGTATACGGTATATACAAAAAAGTATATTGTGTTTGAAATAACATAAACCAAAATACTCATTTGTTCTATAGCATCCACACTTCAATCCAAACATAAAAGGGTATATTAATGCAGGGGCGGAGAGATATGATGTGGGAGCTAGGGTTTTCCTTTTCTAGTTGTTTGTAACAACTTGTATATAAAAAATAATGTTATATTTGTAATATGAATAGTATTTCTATTTTTTGTAATTAAGGTTTCAAACTTATCTATAAGTGTGATTAAATCTTATTTAATATGTACAAATACTCATTTGTTCGATAGCATCCACACTTCAATCCAAACATAAAAGGGTATATTAATGCAGGGGCGGAGAGATATGATGTGGGAGCCAGGGTTTTCCTTTTCTAGTTGTTTGTAACAACTTGTATATAAAAAATAATGCTATATTTGTAATATGAATAATATTGCTATTTTTTGTAATTAAGGTTTCAAACTTATCTATAAGTGTGATTAAATCTTATTTAATATGTACAAATTGCTTATAGTTGCATCTTTAAGAGACATTGATTATTGCATATACTTTTATATGGTTGGGCCTCATTGAGTTATAGAATTCAGTAAATGTCTCCCATTTAAATATTAATTTTTTTAAAAAAAAATGGAATTACTTAGCCATGGTTGAACATTAATTAATATAAAAGTAGTAAAATATAAAAATCAAATTAGCCACGGGTCTTACGTGGCAAATGTGACAAATGTTTATTGGATCTTTAAATCTACAACTTGTTAGCTAAATAAGTCGTTGATGTGGCTAAATGCTGTCGATACCCGTAGCTAAATGCTGTCGATAGCCTCAGTTAATTAGCTATGGTTAACCGTGGCTAAAAGCCTAACTTCTGTAGCGTATTCCATGTAAATATTTATGCTAAAATGGGTATGGAGTGAAATGAAGTTTAAAATGGGCAAAAAATTGTAATATTTTATAAAATATGGGCATGTAGTGTAAAAAGACCTTTTTTAAACTATTGTTATGTTTTGTAAATATAGTAAAAGTATTATAGCATGGTTGGCATGGCTTCTTAGAGCCAAAAGTGCTTTTAAAAGTACTTTTTCTTTTGGAATTTTGAGGTGTTTGGCAACCCAAAAAAAGTACTTTTAGGTAGAAGCAGAAGCAGTTTTTCTGCTGTTGGAGAGAAGCTACAAATATCCGCTTCTTACAAGAAGCAGAAGCAGAAGCAGAAGCAGTTTATGAATTTTTTTCAATACAAAAATATCCTTACTAAAAATTCATATTTACCAAATTATCCCTCATTAATTAACCATATCTCTCTCTAAATAAAATTGTATTTGTCTTTTTCCCATTTTTTTCCTTCTATATACTTTTATAAATCTTCTTCCTCCTACTACTAGTTTTTATTTCAAGTGATTTCTATCAACCGTATATAGGATCTCCTATTCTTTAAATCATTTTTTAAAAGTAAGTAATTATTAAAAAAATTTAATTCGGTTATCACTTCGATTTAACTATATTTTATGTTGTTTAATAGCTTAAATTTATATATTTTACTTTATGTTTTATATTTTAACTAAATAATCTTTTTAATTAAAGTCTTTTATGATAAATATGTATAATTATTTCTTTTTTTTTCTTAATCCAAATGTAAAATGAATTTGGATGTACTTTTTGTAATTTAACACTCAAAAGTACTTTTCGTAAAGATTAGCCAAACACAAATTATTTATCAAAAGTACTTCTCCAATGAGTTGTTCAAACACAAACTGCTTATTATCTAAAAGTACTTTTTTGAAAAGTACTTATACCAAAAGTACTTCTAAAATTAAGCAGTTTTTTGTAGCAATCCCAAACAGGCTCTTAGTATATTTTGTAATTTAGCTATTAGGGTAGCCATGTGTGTAAATTTTTCTTTATAAAAAGACAAATTTTCTTTTGAGCCTAGGCTTTTACTTAAATGCCATGAGTAAGGTAAAAATTTCATGCAGGGGCCTGTTAGGCGCGCGTTAATTGATTTGTAGCCGTTAAAAATAAATTCGCTGAGAAATAGCCATCTTCGGACAAATCTCAGTATAAATACTGGGGCCTTGAACAAAACTTGTTCAAAACCGAGTATTTATACTGGGAAGCTTCAGTAAACTAACCACAGTATAAAATATTGGGGCTTTGAATAAGTTTTGTTCAAGGCCCCAGCATTTTGTTATGGGACTTTGGATAAAACTTCAGTTCCATAACAAAATGCTGGGGCTGTGAACAAAACTTGTTCAAAGCCCCAACATTTTGTTATGGGACTGAAGCTTATATATATTTTGTACAAAGTCCCCGTATTTTGTTATGGGACTAGTCTAGGGTGTTTTTCCAACGCTAATGGAGCTTAAGTGTGCGCGCGAATTTTTAGCTATTCTTCAATGAATTTGAAAACGGTGGATAGTTCCCAATGAGCGAGTTAAAAAATGGCTAGTGATCAAAATTTTCCATGAGTAAGGCTCGGGCCATTCCAAACTTTGAAGTGCAGGCGTAGCCCCATTTTAATAGTGTCATTATAGTTACAATAATTATAGCTCAAATTAAAGGCTGGTCGCTTAAGATCATCTATCTTTAGACAATTAAGGCTGAAGATTGTGTCAGAGTAAGTTAGCTTTGACCCTTTTGCTCTGAATTTAAAATATGGTAGTTTTTTTTTCTCAACTTCAAACGAAAGATTTAAATTTAATTTGAAATTGAGCTTAACTACACACTTTTGATTTGAATTTGGCACGGCTCATTTAGAACTACAAAAAATCTATGTAGTGTAAGGTCGCACAATGGTCTAAAGTTGAATACATAACTTCAGACTTGATGGTCCAAAAGTAATTGGCTATGCCTACAAAATAATCTGCGAAAATAAGAATGCAAACCAAATGGCAGAGCAAAATTGGCTGCTCGGCCAATTTGCAGAACTATTACACCATAGGCAATGGTTTTCCTCCCCCCCCCCCCCCTCCCCCCACCTCCATAACTGTGGTTAAGCAAAAATAATCCCTATTTGGTTTAAAGTATGAGTTCAGACGAAAATACCCATATGAATCTTATAATGACGCCCGTATACCCGTCCTTCCTTTCTCTGTAAGCGCTACCCAATTAAGAGGCAACACTTGCCTTTGACCCTTCTTTCTCAAGCAACACTTGTCATTGAATCTCACATTCTTCTAGATAAATTGAAGTTTTGTCTGCCACTTGACTTCTTCCTAAAAGGCAGTACTTATCAATCGATAACTTGAAGTGTTGTCTACGTACCGAGAAGTGAATATTTTGTTAAAACCATGTTAAGCGAGGGACAGTCAATTTTGGGGACGCCATATGAATTTTTTTTGCAGATAATCCCAATGGGTTTTTTATACATCTATACAAACATACACCCCTAAATTATATAAAATTAGCAATATTTTTTAAATTACAACACATAACAATATTTTTTAGCACATTTTACAATAATCAAACAGAAATTATAAAAGGGAAAACTCAAAATCAAAGCAACCACTCCTGCTCTCCTCCCTTCACTCACTTCCACCAACTAAACCTTACAATTCCCACTCCGTTCCTCCAACCTCCATCGCCATCACCTCACCTCCCGCCGTCTACCGCCGACGTGTTCATCAAAGACCATCATAACGACGAAATAGGGGTAAAACAGATCGAAAAGATCAAAACAATGATAGATCGGGAACTAGAGAGACCATCGGGACGGAGGGGTACACCAGCGACGGGAAGCTTAGCCGGAAAACGCCAACAATACACTCTTCTTCCACTGTTTCCCTTTTCAAAATGTAGATCTGATTCACCTGTACTAGTGTGTGTGCATAGGGTATAAGATGTTGACGAAGTTCTGGTTAAACAACAAACTTGCTGAGACGGGGGCTTGCGGATGAGTTTGCGACTTTGGATTAGACGAAGATGTTGACGCAACAGATTAGACGAAATTCATTAGTAAAAGTGAAGACATCTAGCTCAAGATGCATTGCAATAACATAAGTAATAAAGCTAGTGGCGCATCTAAACTAAAAGCAGCAGACTAGTGGCATATGTAGACGAAGTTGTAGGGATATTTGATACCAATCATCTTTAATTTCTCTGTAAACCTACTACTACGTTTGCTCCATTTTCGCTCCCCTTTTTGCTTCTTTTTAACTCTTTCTTTTTCCTTTTTTCTTTTCTTTTCCTTTACAAAAATATAATAGCTGATTGAAATTTGTAATATTCAAACATTTTTTTAAGGAGACCATTGTATTTATTAGTAAAATTAAGATATCTGAATATTACAAACTTCAAAGAAATCAACCTATTAATTGTATGATGAAACAGTCTTGAGACGACGCTGAAACAGTTTCAAACAGCTCAGATACAACGAGATTCAGTGCTAAAACAACCCGAAACGATGCAGAAATAATTAGATATGGTGCTGAAACAACCTGAAACGATGCAAAAACAGTTAGATACGGTGCTGAAACAACCTGAAACGGTGCAGAAATAGTTGAGATACAGTGCTGAACAACGAGATACGGTGTAGAAATAGTTAGATACAATGCTGAACAATGAGATACGGTGCAGAAAGCGTTAGATACAGTTTGATACGGAGCAAAAATAGTGCAGATACAGTGAGATACAACGTTGAAACAGTCTAAACCACTAGGGAAAAAGTTCAAAACAAAATGTAAAAAATAATGTGAAACAATGCAAAAAAGGTGAAATATTTAGAAATAGTGAGAAGCAACGCACAAACGATTAGATACGAGGTGGTTGGTAGTTGAGATACAATGAGATACGATGTGCTTGGTAGATGAGATACAATGAGATATGATGTGGTTGGCAGGCGAGATACGGTTAGATACAAGGTGGTTGGTAGTTGAGATACAATGAGATACGATGTGGTTGGTAGGTGAGATACGGTTAGATCCCAGATGGTTGGTAGCTGAGATACGATGTGGTTGGTAGGCGAGATACGATTAGAAACGAGGTAGTTGATAGTTGAGATACAATAAGATACAATATGGTTGGTAGGCGAGATACGGTTAGATACGAGGTGGTTGGTAGTTGAGATACAATGAGATACGACGTGGTTGGTAGGCGAGATACGGTTAGATATGAGGTAGTTGGTAGTTGAGATACACTGAGATACGATGTGGTTGGTAGTGAGATACGGTTAGATACGATGTGGTTGGTAGTTGAGATACGATATGGTTGGTAGGCGAGATACGGTTAGATACGAGGTGGTTGGTAGTTGAGATACAATGAGATACAACGAGATACAATGTGGTTTGTAGTTGAGATACAATGAGATGCGATATGGTTTATAGGCGAGATACGGTTAGATATGAGGTTGTTGGTAATTGAGATATAATGAGACACGAGATAGTTGGTAGTTGAGAAACATCGAGATACAGTGAGATACAACGAGATACAGTGAGGATGGAATGAGAAAAAGTAAAATTGGGAAAAATGGGAGGAGTAAAAGTTAAATTGGGGGGAAAGTGAAATTGGGAGAAATGGAAGGAGTAAAAGTGAAATAGGGGAAATGGGAGGACCAAAAGTGGTAGTGGGGAAAATAAGAGGAAGAATGTAAGGGTTTGGTATGTTATGGAAAAATATTACTATATTTTTGTTATGTTTGTAATTAACTTATGTTTTTCTCTATATAGGCTTATTTTGCTAAAATGTTGCTATGTTTGGTAATTAAGTTCTAAAAATTGTACTTTTATGTAAAAATTCCAATCCCAATCGTAAGCCCATTATACCTAACCTATTCATCATAAATTTTCTAAAAAATTTAGTCAGGGCCGAGTTTTCCTAGGCCATTTAGATATTAGCAAATATTTAAAATTATTTAATTTTTAGCCACTATATTGAAGGTTCGAAGTCGGAAACTGCCTATGCCTAACTTCAAATCTTAAGGATTGAAGTTGAAGGTCTAAAATTCAATTTAGTGTCTAAAAGCTAAATAAATTATAAAAGCTAGCTAAAATCTAAATAATGCGTCTAAAATAGGTTGTTTGTGCACTTAGCTTGCTTTAGCTGTGCAGCCCCCTTTTCCAATGCCACTAAGTTAGCTACTCTTTAAAAATCTTTTGCAAGAGTAGCCACTCAAGTTCAAACCATTGGGCTTGAATCTATCTATGTATACAAATTCAAACGACAGTGCGAAGTTCACTTAACTTATATTTTTTCGCATAAAATATGAAAAAAATTTAGATCAAAAGTATGAAGTTGGGCTCAACTTCAACCAAATTTAAATCACTAGTTTGAAGTTGAGCAAATAGTAGTAGATTTTTCTGAGAAATATGGCTTCAGTTAGCTGTGTCTAGCCTGAACTTCAGCTCTGATGGTCGGAAGATAACAATTTGGTTTGAAACTGCTAGCTTTTGCAAGGATGCACCCAAACTGGCTGTACCTAAAATGGTAGTACTAAAATAGGCTATGCATGCACTTCACTCTTATTCATGGATAATTTTGACAGGTGAATTGCAAAAATATGCTACCAGAAGCCATGGTTTGCCAAATTGCCCTCACTAACAGATGTTTAGCAAAAATGTCCTCACTAGTTTAATGAAATTTTTTTCGGGCCAAAATACCCCTACAAACTAATAAAAAGACGCGCACAGTCCATCCCATCTTTTTCAGTATTCACGCGATCACAGCAACCTTAAAGACCCATTCCTTTCAGAGATTGCTCCGTTCAAGCGAAGGTTCACTGTAAGATTTCTTCAAATTGCTATTGAATTTTACTATCAGTTATAATTTCATTTATGTTATGCTTAACTTTGGTTAAAATTCTATATAAACCAAACGAGATATGATTTTTATTCATAATAATAAAAAAATACATGACATTAGATTGATTACAGTAATTGTAATATGCACTTTCATAAATAAAATAAAAAATCAAATCTATCAATTCTGGAAAAGTCTTGGCTTATTGACAATAGTTTAAGCTCTGGTGCAATGGGAGGATTGTACAAAGTTATTGCCTATTGCCAAGACCTTCAACCCTATTGCAATGAGGGGCTATAGCCAAGACTTACAGCTCTGATGCAATGGGGTCCTTGTATACACTTCTTCCCTATTGCCAGGACTTACAGATCTGTTGCAATGGGGTACTTGCAGACAAATTCTCTGCAAGCCTTGGCTATAGCCAAGACTTGTAGCTCTGTTGCAATAAGCACAAAGAAGAGACTTCTTGGCTATTGCCAAGACTTTCAAACCTGTTGCTATGGGGGGACACCTCATGTGGAATAAGCACCTAGGAGAAACTTCTTGGCTATTGCCAAGGCTTTCAAACTGTTTCTATGAGGGGCATGCACACAAAATATCTGCAACTCTTGGCATGTAGTACAATAGGCACCTATGAGACACTTCTTGCTTATTGCCAATACTTAAAGACTGTTACTATGGGGGGATTGCAGACAAAGTCTCTCCAAGTCTTGGCTATTGCCAAAAGTTGCAGCTCTGGTGCAATAGGCACCTCAGAGAGACTTCTTTGCAAGACCTTAAGCCCAGAAAAGGGCAATACTTTTACCGATTATCCTGATTCTATTAAAGCATATTATTTGTATTGATTATGTGCAGGATTAGTACTATGGAAACACATTGCATTTGCATAGCTTATAATGGGAAATGAGATGCAAACAGCAGATACAGAAATCATGACATAAAGTTGATACTTGTCGAAGACGGTATAACCTACCAGGCATTTGAAAAAGAAATTTGTAATGCTCTAAGCATCAACACTGATGAAAGTGAAGCAAAGATAAGGTTTGACACGAATCTTGAAACGTGCAAAGGCATGATGGTAACAAATGATCAAGAACTTATGACTTGCATGTATCTGGTGAAGAATGATGACAATTTCAGAAAATCCCGCTTCATAGTAGAAGTTGTTAAAATGAATGACATGTCAAGTAACAACACCACCACCACCACCACCACCACCACAAGTACATGCGAATTCTTTGTGAATGAAGCTGACCATAACATGGTGTTGCATCAAAAGGAAGGGTAGTTGTTAATTATAAATATTTTTAAAAATCAAACGTGATTGGAAAGTTAATATTATCAATAAACTGAATTTTTGGCTATAGCCAAGACTTTACACTCATACAGATAACCAATTCAATTTAAATTGACGCAAAGTCTTGGCAAACGGTAAGACTTCCTACTAAAACTTATTTATCGACTTTAATATTAGTAATGATTAAGTTGCCTTGAAGTCTTGCCATAGACAATAGTATTGATAACTAAATTTCGACCAAGTCTTGGCAAAAACATTACCAGCACAACTCTCCACAAATTATTTATCAATTTTAAATTAATTATATAATATCAGACTTGGAATTAATTAACTAGAATTTAAGTCTTGCCTATTGGCAAGACTTTCCATCTAATCCCTTCACCCCACAACAACTAAAAAGCCTTGAAGTCTTGCAATTGCTAACAATTCCATCTCATCCAATTCAAAACAACTCTAGTCTTTAAAATAACAAAAATATCAAACATCAGAGTCTACTTGTTTACATAAACATAAAAAACAGAATAAATATGAAACACACGTAATTAAAACTACTCATAAGCTTTCTCTAACTCTTTTGCAGTACTAAAAGTCTTATTTGGACTACTACACGGACATCTTGCGATGGAGGTAACAAACGAAAATTTGAAAATTCATCGCCCACATCACATTTTGGCCTTTTCCTGGCACCTTCATCAGAAAATCTTGATTGACTTATAAAATCATCCAACATATCTAAATGTACATGGTCATGATCAGAAGATTCAATATCCATTACCTGCAAAATTTAAAAATATAACAATGACAACACATAATAACAAAATAATGAAACAATAATGAAAAGACCATATACAAAAATACTCCATAAATTTGTCGAAAATTCCACCTTTCAATAATGTCAATTGCCGCTCCGTCAAAAATTCACTAACCAAACTACTATACTTCACATCACTACCCCAAGAACCTTTGGCATCAAACCAGTGCTCAAACTTAAAATTTTGATCTCCTTCCTATAGGAACAAAAGATAAAATATGCATATTCAACAAATAAAATTACAAAAATAGTATGATAACAAAACAAAAAGTAAAGACAAGAAAATATTCATTACGAAGTGCCATCATGAACTCATGATTAATATGCAGAAAAATTCCTATGTCATTACCATAATTCAAAGTCAACAGGCCAAAAGCAAAGACAACTGAAAAACACAGCAACAACTACAGAATGCATGACTGATGAAAAGAGCAAACTATAGAAAAAGTCTCTACAACTATTGACAATAGCCAACACTTTAAACGCTAGTGGGAGGGGCAACTTGTAGAACTAATCTTTACAATTATTGGCAATTGCCAACACTTTTACCTATACTGCACTGACAAACTTGCAGAGAAAGTCTCTGCAACTCTTGACAATAGCCAAAATTTTAAGTTCTGATGCAAGGAGGACCTTACACTGAAAATCTCTAAAAGTATTGGCAATTGGCAAGACTTTTACCTCTACTGCAGTGAACAACTTGCAGACAAAGTCTTTGCAACTCTTGGCAATAGCCAAGACTCTAAGTGCTGCTGGAAGCGATAACTTACACGAAACATCTCTGCAAATATTGGCAATAGCCAAGACTTTAAAAACTAATGCAATAACCAACTTGAAGAAAAATTCTATGCAACTCTTGGCCATGGCCAAGACTTTAAACTCTAAACAATGAGCAACAACAAAATCTAATAGCTATACCAGTAAAAAACCTTCAAATCACCGTAATCAACAAAAAACAAGCAATCTCAAACTTAATTCAACGATTATCCATCCAAATGCAAAAGAAACTAATAGATAAATATAAACAATAAGTATAAAAATAAATTATAAGAAACCATCCAAATGCAAAAGAAACTAATAGATAAATATAAACAATAAGTATAAAAATAAATTACAAGAAAAAATAAGTACAAATAAATCATTAGCGAAATAAAAATTTAATTTTTAAAAAATAATAGAACAAACATAAGATAAACATACGAAAAAGAGAGAAAAACAAACCCGTAAATCTCCCGCACACAAAGATGAAACAAGGAAAGAAACTAGGAAAGAGAGAAATGAATGCGTTCAATGTGAATTAGGTTTAGTCAGGGGCAAAAGAGTCCTTTCGGGTGGATGATGTGGAGGGCATTTAGTTAAAACATTTCTAAGTGGGGGAAATTAGGTAAGACCACCTCTTATTGAGGGTACTAGGTGAAATTTTTTGAATTTTGACGGACTACCCAGTTTTTAGGTTGCTTAAAGAGATATATCCAACCGTTGCAAACTTTTAGAAACATTGCTATATTTTAAGATGCGATAATTATAAAAATATACGAACTTAATATCATATTTACAAAACATAACAACACTATACCACTTCACAAAAAATAACAATACTTGTTTTACATATCATATACAAACTTCATTTAAACCATAAAAATTAGGATTTTTACAATCTCCCTCCCCACTGCTTCAGTCACAGCACTGGCGCTGGTGGCCAGGGGCCCGTAGCAGCCGCCGTATTTGTATTTTTTTTTTTAGATCTACAAAACGAAATATACAAAATATACACATATATACACATAAAACTTCATATAAATTATTGTGTTGAATTTATATATAGTCAAACATACACAAACATACAAAGATATACAAAAAAATATATACAAATAATTTTTTTACTCCACACATACACATATACAAACATACAAAAACATACACATATATACACCAACATATACATATAAAAGTAGAGAATAGATATTTATATACAAAAAATACAAGGATATATACATTTTATACAAAAAAATATAAATATATACATACTATACACATACAAAAAGGGGAAAAAGAAAAAAAAAAAAGGGGACCAAATCGAAAAATCCACCAAAAAACCACCAGAAAAAAGATAGATCGGGGCAATGCACTGTTGCAGTGCAGCAGCGCTGCCGCGAGGAGCAGCGCCGCTGCACTGCGGCAGCAACAGCGCCGTAGTGCAGATTCGTTGGACGAAATTCTCTTAGTCGTAACATTTTTTCAAATTTCAGAAACAATTAAGAAATAGATCGGACTAGTAATACATATAATATTAAGTGTTTGGGAAAGCTAAATCGGCGAGTTTCTGATCATTTCAGTAGATTTGTCTAAGTTTCAGTGAAAATGGTGAATCAATTGGTTTAGTCATGATGGAAAAGGTTAATTTGGATAAGCGAGATAGAAGTCTCATTGTTCAAGGTCTTGCAATGGATTTATTGGATGATAATAGCGTATAAAGATTTTCTTTAGACTTCCTCCTCTATCTAAGTGTCAAATTTTAGCTCATAGGTGGTTCGTTTTGAAGTGACTTCATCTATATATTTAACACATGCGTGTACTACTCGTTGTGTAGTAAAATTTCATGTCAGTCACAATTGGATTAGAATCAATATAAAGCTTAGTAGATCATGAGTCTTGGTTCTTAGCGAAATGCTACGCGCTATCTTACACACGATGATTTAGATCACCAAAGAGGAATTCCAGTAATGTCGTACGGTCCAAAGACAATGTCATTGAAGGGCATAATAAAATATAGGACTGCTCACAGGAGTCCGAGGGGATGCAGCTAGGTTGACGGCGGACGTAGCAGCGACGGGGCTGCTCATCGGAGAGAAGGATGGGTGGGTGGGTGGATGGGTGGAGGAAGGGAGAGAAGAGGGGAGAGGAAGAAATTAGAGTTTTGTGGTTGGAAGAGTGGGAAATAAAAATATGATATATAGGGTAATTTTTTAATACTATTATTATGTTTTATAAATATAGTAAAAGCATTGGTATTTTTTGTAATTTAGCTATTAGGATAGTCATATGGTGTAAATTTTCCTTTTAAGAATAAGAGATTTATTTGAAGACTAGCCACATGAAAAAAAAATATATAATTTGAGCTAAACTCTAGGAAAATTTTCTTGGATTTAGTTCGAAGTTCAAGAAATTTTTTTCTAGAGTTTCATATTTTGCGGCCCGAGGATATTGGGAATTCAAATAAATCCTTATTTTTTAATCTCAGCAATCTTTTTTGGATTTGTGGTAGCTATTTTTAAAACTTTTGCAGTGTTTTTTAAGTTATAGATTATTTAAAAAACTCTTGTTTTTCTAATGACTGTTTTTCTTTCAACACGCTACAAAATGGCTACATGGTCAAATTTGTACCTTACTCACCTCCGATGGAAGCCCACTTTTCTCAGCAATGCTCCAATTTCTCACACACTCATTCATTATAGAGCTCTAAACTTAGTATTTTCTTTTATTTTCTAAACTTAGTATTTTCTTTTATTCATTATAGGCAATGGCTAGGCCACACCCTATCATTCTTCCTGTTAATGGATCATCAAATTACTGCTACCTTTATTATATCCCTTGTTCTTAGTTCATCCAGTGTCTTTTAGTTGAAGTTTTCCTTGTGGGTTAGGATCTAATACATTCAGTTTGATATATTAGCTGGGTAAATCTTGGCTATGCTAATACAAAATAGGTACCACAATTATTGAAATGTACGTTTGATGGAACAACAATTATAGCCAAATTGATTAGCACAAGCGAAAGGAATTCGATCATAAAAGTCCAGAAGTTATAGATTCCAATGTTTTCATGATAGATTTTGATTAGCTTAATCTCAGTCATCGATCGCAACATTAATTAAAGATTAAAGCCACCTGTAGAAATGAGCTGACTAATACTTTGGTGGTGATAGCAACAATTAAAATTGTAGTGCTAGCTACCTTTATTTTTTTAATAACCATCTAGTATACCAAACTTATTCTCCGACTAATTTAGATTACGTTGTTAGAACTCAAGTGTAGATTAAACAACAATTACCTCAAAACCTATTATGTCAAATCACCAAAAATAATAAACTGAATGCGAAAGCGTATCTGGATCCATAACAACTAGTGTGATTCACGTGGTTTTGGTCTTCCAAATCTGGACGTAGCCTTGCTTCTTCCACTGATGATGAAATATCAGTAAAATAAAACAAACATCTGATTTAGGGACCATAACCCTATTATAGTAGAATGTAGTTTATGTAATTCTAGTTTAACCCATCATTAAACTAGAATTACATCTGGATATCTACACATTAGTTCCATACTTTACGAGGCATCTAATTAGGTCCACATAACTTTAAACCTTAGTAGATCACGTTTAATCTGGACCAACCTTTTCATGATAGCATTTAACATACAATTATTTATACTTTATATATGTGGAAGTCCATATATTCATACAGTCTCCCACTTGGACTGCACATATATACAAAGACATAACCTTATAATTGTATGTTACCTTATGAGCTCAAAATATTTGCTATCATAAACTTAAGTACCTCTAAACAATCTCGTCCATCAATCATGCTATCATAGAACCAAGGCGGCTTTCATTACATTCATATCATAACTAAACCTTCCCTGATCACGTATACCAACATAACCAAATGACATAGATCAAGCATGGATGCGCAGCGTGGAAATTACATGCAATGTGATCTAAGCATGCCTATTTCTAACTGGTCCAACCGAAAATCAAGTAAGAGTGGAAAAATTAACCGAATACTTTATTTCTGCAGAAATATCCTCCAAATATCCATAAGCTGAAACTGTAAACCTTAAATCATAAATCAAAAACTGAAGTGCGTCTATAACAAAAGAACATCAGCGGTTATAAACTCCCACTGAAACTGAATATCCTTAAATGACATGCCACCCTGATGAATAGTATGCTCATGAAAAGCCTTCAGTGGTAGTCCCTGAGTATGTGGATCCACAAAATGGAGTTTGTACCAATGTGTTCCATAGATACTTGGCCACTCTGAACTCTAACTTAACAACCAGGAAATTTATGTCAATGTGCTTTGAATTTACTGAACTCCTGTTGTTATTGGAATATGAGACTGCTAACTTATTATTACAAAATAACCTTAGTATCTTTCAACATTATCCTTAATTCACAGCCCAGTAACAAGATTCTGCAGTCATATTCCATAATTAGATGCCTTACAACGTGCTATAAACTTTACTGTCATGGTGGAATGAGCTACGAGTGTCTTTTCAACACTCTTCCTGATATAACTCTTCCACCAAGTATATAAATATAGCCTTTGCACTATCTTGGAATCTAGTGAAGTCGGTATCTGAATACTTTATTATCTTTAACTTTTCCGACTTTTTTTATGAGAGCTTTAAATATTTTGTTCTCTGTAATTACAATAAGAAGCTTTGTCTGCTCCTAATTGTATATTTTATAGTTACTCAATAAATGCCTATAATCTCAATAATGCAAGCAATATTCGAATACATACAAACCTAAGCATATATTAAATTCCTATAGCTGAAGCATATTGAAATACTTTCAATTTCCTTATATTTGAAATCTTCTAAGGGCACTGTTTGAGACTGAATCAGTCTCTTTTAGCATAGGGGTATCACCTGATTTGAAATCTTGCATCCCAAATCACTTTAATAACTTTTTCACCATAGACATATTATGATAATCCAAGAACACCTTGAGAGCGTTCTTGATGTATTTGAATCCCTAATGAAAAACTCGTGTCACCAAGATCTTTCATCTCAAAATTTTTTATCAGAAATATCTCAGTTTCATTCAACAAGTCTATATTATTTATGGCTAGCAAGATATCAACAATATATAAAATTAGAAAGATATACTTACTTCCACTGACCTTGCGGTATGCACAATAATCACCCAGATTTATCTCGAAATCAAATAAGACATAACTTAATGAAAATTGTGACACCCACGATGAGACGCTTATTTAAACCCATAGATGAACTTTTTTAATGCACAAAGTTTTCTGCTTGCACTATATAAACTTTCTCATCAATGTTGCCATTAATAAATGCAGTCTTTATATCCATCTAATGTAGCTCAATATCAAAATATGCGACTAATGCCATTATAGTCTTGAAAGAGTCTCTCGATGAAATCGCAGTGAAAGTATCTTTATAATCGATGCCTTATTTTTGTGTGAAGTATTAGCAAGATGACGCGCGTTGTACCTTTCCACATTCTCCTTTGAATCCCTCTTGGTTTTAAAAATCTATCTACAACTAATGAATTTCACACCTTCAAGCAACTGAACAAAGTCGCATACGTCATCGTCTTTACGTACTTTATCTTTTCAATTATTGAATCAATATACCTTTGAGGGTTAGAACTTTCATGGCTTGACAAAAGTTAACTGAATTACCTTCCACCATTCCAATGCCAACTTTATGTTCTTAAGAAAACGCAATGCAATTATCTAAATTGCACTTCTCCTCTCTATAGTGGATCTTCTTGATAACATTGGTTCTTGAGGTTGTAGAGTTTGTTTTTCAGAAACAACTTACTGAATAGGAAGTTTAATGACATTGTCTTGATCTAGAGTTGCTTCTTGAACTATTCAGGTATAGGAAACTGTTCCTGACCATTGTCAATAGCAATTTAACGAATATCAACATATTCATCTTCAAAAACAATGTCCTTTATCATTTCTTCCCCTTAAACATAACATCCTCAATGAACCGCATATTATTCATCTCGTAATAGGCCTTAGTGGTGGGATCTTAAATGTATATCCCCTAGACTTTTTAGAGTATCCAATATGATAGCACTTAAAAGTCTTTGTGTCATGTTTTATTTCATTTGGCCTATATGGCTTCGCCTCAGCTGGACATCCTCAAATGTGAAAATATTTTAAACTAGCCTCCTTGCCTATCCAAAACACAAGGGATATTTTTCAGTCACCTTACCCGAAACTCTATTAAGTATATACATTTTAGTTTTTAATGAACTAGATAAAGGTAGCCATATTTTGAAAAGTTGTCTATGGACGTTATGAGAAACAATAGACCATTACAAGAAACTGTAGAGAATGGTCCACAAATACCAAATCTCCAAATCTCTTAATATCTGTTTGTTTCCTTTTATGCAATTAAGCATATACAAAATATTGGATAAAATTAACTGGATCGAGTATGCTGTCAGATACAAATCTCTTTTTCTCTGTTTAGAGATATGACTTAATATGTCATGTCATAACAAAACAAAATCTCACCAATTATAATAAACATGCAAGGAATCTTTAAATGAAGTGATTTTATTAAGCAACTTTAGGTTAGTGTAACCTCATAAAGAACTGGGACTAACCAGTTCTAAAGTATGAAGGATACAATATTTGCGATTTCAAATGAACAACAATTACCAAACTTGTCCAACTTTGGAATGAAAATTGAATTCCGTCTAAAGAAGCAGTGCATCATAAGTCTCATTCAATTCAAATAAACATCAAATAGCTTCAACCTTAACTGACTTGTCGCCACCACCATATATGTTTCTTTCACCATTATTAGGCTTCGACAATCCATACATCCTTGCATAGATATATTGGTGTGAGTTGTTATCCCAAAATCTTTCCACCATGTGTGTCTTGGTATTGAGGGAAGGCAATCCCATAACAAACAAACTTAAGAAAAAACATCCTAATAACTTGCAACTGCACTTCAGAAATAACTCGTCTTAGTTAATTCTTTATATTATTATTGTAATCGCAACTTTCTTACTTTTTGATTTTTCAAGAGTGTACATTTTCTATCTTCTCATTCTTGACAAATTCTTTTTTATTTTATTTTTTAATTTCGGTCATGAATTTCTTATTTGTCATAATCTTATTTGACATAGTGCTCCTGAATGTTACCGAAATAGCCTTCTTCATAGACATGCATTTTGATCTTTCTCACCTTTCTATCTCCCTCTTTTCATCAGAGGTACTCTATCCTTAAAAAATGTTGGAGAATCCATCTTTAATATCCTGTCAAGATCCATGACTCTGAGAATAATATTAAAGTTCTCTTGTCATAATCTGTTAGTGCCATTTAACTTAAAGATTAAATACAAATTTAAAATAATACTTTCAGAAGTAACTATAGCTAAATTCAGAGAACAACCCAATAACAAAACATCTCACATAAGACTTAAGTCGAATTGAAAATAAAATGGATAAAGGTAAATCTCATCTCAAGATACCGGACACTCCATTAATATTTCATCTTTGGATTAAATATTAACTTGTAAGTGATATCTTGGCATAGTAATCACACACTAATAATAAAGAACATGTCGAATGATAAATCTTTCTTTGGGCCGATTTACCATTCACACGTAAAACCAAATAATTATCACGCGTTTATTATCAAAAGAATGCATATATAATTCTGGCAAACATTGAACTTCCTTTGGGCTGATCAATATTCACATAGGTTACACGCGCACAACCTTTTATATTTCAAAATGAATAATTCTCCACTAAAGAGGTTACATTGGCGATATCTCGTCTTAATTTATTCATCTCAAAATACATACAACCATACAAATATCCAAGTTTAAATCCACCAAAATTGCAACATTTAAATTCCAAGCCAAATTAAATTATGGTGGGTCCGAAAATTAAATTAACCAAAACCTTGAAAAGCTGTAGGATTTACATTAATCGTCTAATCTAAAATATTAATTCAACCAAATAAGATAGTTAAGCAAACATCGCTTTTTCTGGCAACAAGTAAAATAGGACAAGCCTCCATGATACAAAATCTTGATATGATAGCGCACGCGACTTTGTTCTTAAACAATTTCTTTTTGGTTGCTTAAAACATACCAAATCCAACCAAAATAGAAAGATAAGGAAACGTATAAAAAAAATAAGGACACCATAAGTGCCTTGGCTGTCGTAAGTTAATGGAGGTTAAGACCTCCCAAAATCAATTTTCGCGTTGTCTTGGCAGTA
Source organism: Petunia x hybrida (assembly GCA_037355625.1). NCBI lineage: Eukaryota > Viridiplantae > Streptophyta > Magnoliopsida > Solanales > Solanaceae > Petunia > Petunia x hybrida. The sequence continues at coordinate 2,044,801 of JBBBVM010000627.1, forward strand.
GCTTTTCACAGTATAATTTCTTCTAAAGCTTAAACCAAACAAATAAATAAAATATTAAAACTTCAAGAATGGGTAATCTGCCAACCGCAATTAGTATCGGAGTCTGTAGACAAATTTACATGCTGATACCAGTGAATTCATGGAGTAATTAGCTTAAGTAATTCCTATTTTTCTGAAAGCAACCTAAGAGCCAAAAAATACTCTTATCCAAATTTGTGATGCCGATGCAAAAATACGACACTTTATATCCTCGAAATAAAGCAGGTAACCGTGCTCACCAATCACGAATGACAACTATAAGTCAATTTGTTAAACATGCTTTAAACTTGTAATCGGTAATCACGCTATATATAACTTTTAAATTAGAAAAGCTCATGAAACTCCAAAGCAGCAGTTAGTCCAAAATGAATACGTTTTCCTTTTTTTTTTTGGACTAATTCCCAATGATTCAACACAATAGAGGCTCTGATACCACTTGTTAGAACTCAAGTGTAGATTAAACAACAAATACTTCAGGACCTATTATGTCAAATCACTAAGAATAATAAACTAAATTCAGAAGCATACCTGCATTCATAGCAACTAGTGTGATTCTTGAATCACGTGGTTTTGGTCTTCCAAATCTGGACGCGGCCTTGCCTCTTCCACTGATGATGGGATATCAGTGAAATAAAACCTACGTCTGATTTGGGGACCATAACTCCTTTATAGTAGAATATAGTATATGTAATTCTAGTTTAGCCCATCATTAAACTAGATTACATCTGGGTATCTACTCATTGGTTCCATACTTTACGAAGCGTTTAATTAGGTCCACATAACTTTAAACTTTAGTAGATCACATTTAATCTGGACCGATCTTTTAATGATAACAGTTAACATACAATTATTTATACTTTATATATGTGCAAGTCTATATATTCTTACATACGTCGCATACGGTCATTATAGGGAATGCTCCTTATCAATATTTTCTTTAAAATTTTTAGGAATTGAATATGAGACCTCTTTTTAAGAATGGAGAGATCTTATCTATCTCATACACCAACATTGGCAGTTGTTAGTAAAGAGTCCGTTTGGGTGAGCTTAAAAGTGGCTTATGAGCTTATAAGTCCATTAATATATGTTTGGTTACTTAAAAATTTTTGGACTTATAAGCCATAAGTGGCTTAAAAGCCACTTTTTGAGAAATTCGAAAATCCTAACTTCTCAAATAGTGGCTTTTAAGTCGCTTTTTGACTTATAAACCACTTAAAATAAGCTGCTTATAAGCCAATCCAAACGGGGTGTAAGAAGTTTGCCTTCTTCCTAGATCCAGCTTAAAAACAGTTATACTACTTTTTCATGGGGACGTTGACTTTTAATGCGTTCAATTATGGTACTAGACTAAATTCCAGAGGTTATTTGGACTTTGGCTTGTGGTCCGTGAATATAAGGAAAAGGTTTAAAAACCGAAGTGTTTGATACAAGTGGAGTGTAGAAATTAAAGTGCAGTTATTTCTGTTCCGTTCGACAGTGCATTAGACTATTAGTAAAGGATTCCTTACTCCTTAGTTTAATTTAAAATTCATTTTAACTGCTTTTATTTTCTTTTTCATAAGTGAGTAATGACATGATCACCATTGAAAGGTATTTTCTCCTAGTCAGTAGTCACTACCCGTTTGCCTTTGGCATAATGTTATACTACTTGTATGGGCCTAAATCGTTTTTAGGTACACAAATCGAATTTGGATTCGAATATAAGCAAATCTTTGTATCAAAGCGGTAAATAATACACTGAATAGACGAAAATACGTAAACAACTTGCTTTCAATATATAGATGATCAGTACAAATTTGGACAGAGTTTTGGTATGTATTTCTGGATGCCTACAAATAAAAATGAACTTCTATTTATAAGCCTAAGGGCCAGACCCACGTTCTCCATCATCCATTAATGTCTCTTCCACGATCTTGGTGGGTAAATGCTGAGTAGTGGCTGAGTTAGTGGGGTGAAGTAGTGGGCTGCAAAGCCGCTGGAACCGAGGTGGTAACCGAAGCCTTGTCACAAGACTTCGGTCGTTCGACCTTGCTGTTCGAGTAAGATAGCTCATCGCCGAAGCTTAAGGTCTAACTTGCCTTCGGGCGTGTCACAGGGCGTCGGCTTCGGTGGTTTGACCACGAGACCGCTAATCCTCTCTTCGGAGCATCAGCTCGTTTTGCCTTCGGTCTACCATCTCGAGGTGCTGACCGAAGGTGACGATTTTTACCCAATACAGATAGTCCCCCCACTCCTCGGTAGACGCCGAGGTCGCCGAGGAGTGGAATGAGTTTGAGCGGGAAGTCGACGTGGCACAACCCTATCCACGAATTTTCAAAAAGTTGCGCATCTGTAGGGTCGCCGTTCCGCGTTACGTGGCGGCTCGCGATAGGTCTCTGAACGGTCGCGCCGTCTTTTGTTTTCTCCAATGTTTCAGTCATCATTAGCTTCTCCTACTTGCACGTGTACACACACTATAAATACCTCACCTTTGCCCTTTTCATCTTCACTTTACCAACTCACTTCAAGAAGAGAAAATAGCAGAGTTCATCCGCCATTGTCACTTCCGTTCAAAATTTCTCTTCACTTCATTCTCTGATTCCCAACATGTCTACCAATGTTTCTGCTACCATCTCCGGCCAAGGCTCAAGCGATTCCGGCGAGAGAGCGGAACGTTTTGCGGCCATGGCAGTGAATGATGAAGCCATTCCCTCTGTGTCACCATTGCAAGTGGCTGGAGCGGGAGACGGCGGCGAAGCCACTTCCGCTGCTCCTACTCCTCTGCGACGTAAAACGAAAGCGGGTCGTGGCTCGGCTGAGGTCAGCGAGTATGTGGATTTGGATGTAGCTGATGACATCGAGGGTGGTGATGCCATTGGCGTGAGGGAGGTGGGTGGCTCGGGCGAGGCGGCCGAAGTGAGCGAGATCAGTGGCTCAAAAGGTGAAACCGAGGTGGGCCCTTCGAGGAAATCAAAGAGGAAGATTCCACTCGAGGTGGAGATTGACCCTCGGTTGGTCATCCCCTCGAGTTTTAGCAATGAAAAAGATTTGAAGGTCCACGCTCAGTCAGATGCTCAGAGGGGGAAGAGAAGAAACATCCCTGTTCATGTTACCCCGAGCATCGTGACCGAGGAAAGGATTGCAGCTGTTCGGGCAGACTGCCGCTGGGGTCCCGAAGTGGAGATTAGGATCCCGGCGCCTGGTTCGGCCGCATCTACGCACGTTGAAGGATATTCCACAGTTTTTACTTACCCCTTCACCATAGGTTTTGATTTGCCCGTACACCCCATAATTGACACGTTTTGCAGATCATATAACCTCTGTCTTGCCCAACTTGGGCCCGGGGTTTGGAGGGTCGCCCTTGAATATTTGAGTAGCGCCGTGGGGGTGCCATTCACTTTTCAGCATTTGATTTCGCTCTACTACCCCTATTTCCACAAAGCCGGGGTGGTCGCTCTCTTGCCTCGGGGCTCATATGCAATCTTAAGCAAGAGCGAGGATCATGGGGACCGAGGATGGAACGACCGGTTTGTGCTCATTCCCACGAACCTGCTGTCTGCTGAGCCTGGCTTTCCCGAGGCGTGGAATGCTCAGCGTAAGTGCTTATCTTCATTCTTCCTTTTTGTTTGAATTATCGCAATTGTTAACCGACCTCCCTTTTCTTTTTTATCCGCAGCTGAAAAGGTGGCGGTTGTACCCCCGAGTAACCTGCTCGGGTGGGTGACCGAAGTCATGCAGCCGAAAAAGCGCCCCGAGCGGCAATGGATGGTGTTAGCTGCTCTGCCTGAGAATCGATGGGCGTGCAAGAGGCACGGTGAGTTGCTGACTTCGGGCCGCTGAGTTTTACTTTGAATTAGCCTAACTTTTCCACTTTGATTGCATAGGTCTCCCCAGCAAGGCCGTGAGATAGGTCGACGAGGAAGAGGAAGCCGAGGTAGAGGGCGGAGAGGAAGAGAGAGGAAACAAAAGGGCGAAGAGGAGCGAAAAACTGGTGACCGACGTCACCGAGGGGGTTGCCAAGATGGCAGCGATGGCGAAGAAGCTCATTGAAGAGAAGAAAACTAAAGCCTCTTCGAGCCAAGGGGCGTCACAAGGTGAAATTTTCTTGGGTAGGTTTTCTTGTGTTTCCACTGCCACTCGTACTTATGTTAGGCACATTGCTCCTCTTCCTGCCTCAGGTGCTAAGAGGAAAAGGGCGAGCTCGAAGCGGGCCGCCACAGCAAAAGGTCCTCGAGTTGAAGAAGCCGCTGCCCCCGTTGCTGAGACTCTGATCACTAAACGTCGAGGGCTCGTTGATGTGCCTAGCGATGAGGAGCTCCCTCCTTTGATTCCCGAGGAGAGGCCAGATCCAGTCCCCGAGCCCGCTCCAGAGGTGAGGACTGAAGTAGGCGGGTCAACCGGGGTCATTCGCGTGGAGGAATCTGACCAAGAGACCGCGAGAAGAAAGGGTAAGGCGAAGGCGAGCGGAGGGTTGATCAAGAGTATGGTCAAAGCTTCAAGGGATTCTTCGAAGCCCACCAACATTGCAGCTCGGGCTTTGGAGATATACCCCGATGCTAATTTACTAGATGCTACGAAAGAGGACATCATGTCTCTTGACGGCTTGCTCGGGCCAGCTGAAACTCATGCCCTTCGGAATCTCAATCCCATGAGTTTGATGGGTGTTTCAGCCGCTTCCGCTCTTCGGGTAAGTCTTAGTGTCCTTTTAACTTAATATGCTTTACCAGACTTTGAGTGCTGACGTGTGTTTCAAACGCAGAGCTTTGTCCTCGCGCTGCGAGCTGTTCACCTCGAGCGAGATCGTTCTCAAGAACTTCAAGCAGCTGCTACCGCTTGGGACGCTCAGAAAAAGGTCCTCAAAGGGCAGGTCGCCGAGTTGGAAGCTCGGTTCGCAATTTTGAACAGCGAACTGGAGCGTGCCAACGAGGCGGCGGCAAAAGCCGAGGATGACCTTCGGGCGGTTGCAGAGTCCTCCGAGGCTCGTGTTCGAGCTGCGACGGACGAGTTTACTGCTGAACGCTCGAGGCTCAGTCTTGAGAATGCCCGCCTCGAAGCTGAATTGTTCAGGGCAAAGACCGAAGTCCTTGAGGCGGGGGAGAAGTATCGTGGCAAGCTCGGGGAATATAATGCTAAACTTCTTGAGCTGCAACGCCAAGTGGGCGAAGTGCCAGCCCTTCGGGCCAAGGTATCCAGGCTTGAAAGGCGAGTTGCCCACCTTAACGAGCGGGCCGAGGTCAGATCAACAAGGGCCAAATTTGAAGAAACATGGGCCGTGGTCAAGACTAGGCTCGATGTCCTCGAGCAAGTTCAGGCCGGGCAGATCGCGCTCGAGGACGAGATCGTCAAAGCGAGGGAGGCTGCTGCCGAGGCCCAAAGAATTGTGGACGAACTTCCCTCAAGCGAAGAATCAGATGATGAGAGCGACAGTGCCGAAGAGGGCAGCGGAGATGCTGATGGGGCGTTGCCTTAGTAAACTTTTGATGTCTTTCATTTTTTGAGGCCCTCGTGCCTTTTTTGGATGTTGGCCTTCGGGCCTTTGTACTTATGTTTGACCTTCGGGTCATTTTCAGATGTATATAGCTTCAGCCTTCGGGCTTTTAATGAAAGATCGCTTTGTGAATTTTGCGTGTATTTTTCATGTGTATCGAACACTTTTAAAAGTAAATGACATGCTTGTAAGACTTTAAGCAAAATTTGACCGGTGCGAACTTAGGACGACGTCTCGTCCTCGTGTCGATGCAATACGCGGCTCAAGTAATAACACAACTAATAACACGGATAGAATGAGAATACCCGAAGTCGCTTTGTTAATATCAACAAGCCAAAAGGCTATGTACATAAAACCAAGTCGGGATGGACCTTCAAACTAAAACGTAATTTCAAACTAAAACGTAATTTCAAACTAAAACATGCCGCTATCGGGCTAATTTACAATGTACTAAATCTAGTCCTCGGGCAACAATCCCCGGTTGTCGGCTAGACAAGCATCGGTTGGGAGGCACGGTGGCGACCTCGGTGTCAACCCTTCTCACTCCCCCCAGTGTTCGGTTATGAATCTCGATGAGGATCCGAGCACTGGAATCGGTTCAGTTTGCTTCCTGAAAAGGTTGAGCAAAAAGGGCGGAACGAGGAGTGAGTTAGTACATTGTTTGTCAATGCCATGGGAGCGTTGTTCGGCTCGGGGCTGTTTAATTGATAGAGTTGAAGGTTATTTACCTCGGCTAAAAGTAGTAGCGCTTTAGATGAGAAATGTTCCAGTTCAGCGGTTCGGGTTCGCCTTGAAGAGACTCGATTTGATAAGAGCCTTTTCCAACGATTGCTTTGACCCTGTAGGGCCCTTCCCAATTTGCGATAAGCTTTCCCCCGTTGTCCTCCTTTGTTGATTGATTCACGGTTTTCAACACATAATCTCCCACTTTGAAGTCTCTAAACCTAGCTTTCCTGTTGAGGTACGCTTCGATTTGTCTTTTTTGGGCAACAAGCCGAACCAAAGCTAATTCCCTCTTCTCTTCGAGCAAGTCTAGCTCGATGCGCATCGCCTCTTGGTTGGCATCTTCGGTTGTGTGAGCATACCGAAGACTTGGTTCGCCCACTTCCACTGGGATGAGAGAATCCATGCCGTAGGCTAATGAAAAAGGGGTTTCACCGGTGCTGTTCTTCTCATCGAGTCGCTTCTTCAAATTCTCAATTATGATCCTGTTTGAAGATTCGGCCTGGCCATTAGCACTTGGATGGTAGGGAGTCGAGGCTATCCTTTTGATTCCCCATTGTTTAAAAAAGTCAGTGATGGCCGCCCCCATGAATTGTTTGCCATTGTCGCAAGCGATTTCTTTTGGGACGCCGAACCGGTAGATGATATTCTTTTTGATGAAGTCGATTACCTGCTTCTGTTTTACCTCGATGAGCGCTGCGGCTTCCACCCATTTTGTGAAGTAATCAGTCAATACCAAGATGAACCGAACACCACCTTTTCCTTTGGGTAGTGGTCCAACAACGTCCATTCCCCATTTCATGAAGGGCCATGGTGATACCACTGAGTGTAGAGGCTCGGCCTGTTGGTGGATCATTTGCCCATGGCGTTGGCACTTGTCACACTTTTGCACGAAGGCTTTCACATCGGCACTGATGGTGGGCCAATAATACCCAGCTCTCAACAATTTACGCACCAATGATTTCCTCCCCGAGTGATTTCCACACTCGCCTTCGTGTACTTCGGCCATCACGTACCTCGCCTCGTCGGGGCCCAAGCATTTAGCCATCGGGCCGCAGTACAATCTCTTGTATAGATTGCCTTCGATCATGTGATATGAGGCCGCTTGGGTCCTTAGCTTTTTCGCTTCTTTTTTATCTTGGGGAACAGTCCCCGAGTCGAAGTAGGAGATGAACTTGCTTCGCCAATCCCATCGATTGTCAACCGAATTGACTTGCAACTTCATCTCTCTCATTTGGGCGGACAGCAACCGAACTACCGAGTCAGTCCCCGAGTGAGCTTCGTCAATTGCCGAGCCAAGACTTGCTAAGGCGTCTGCCTCGGAGTTGTCTTCCCGAGGTACTTGTTTGACACTCCATTCTTGGAATTGGGCCAGAACCCTTTGTGCCCGATCCAAGTAAAGCTGCATTCTGGGCTCTCGAGCCGTGTAATCACCGAGGATCTGGTTGACCACTAATTGTGAATCACATCTTAATTCGATTCTATCAACCCCCATTTCTTTGGCCAGCTCTAGGTCAGCTAGAGCTGCTTTGTATTCTGCCTCGTTGTTGGTGACCTTTTTGAATCGAATAGAATGCCTAATCTTCTCCCCGGTGGGTGTTCTCAACACGATGCCTAAACCCGAGCCTTTTGAATTCGTCGCCCCATCGGTGTGCAGTACCCACAGCCCCGAAGGGGATCCCTTCGTCTTAGAGCTTTCCTTTTCCGCTTCGGGCAATATCCCAATGCTGAAATCAGCCACGAAGTCTGCCAAGACTTGAGATTTGATGGCAGTTCGAGGTTGATAAGTGATGTCATACTCACTTAGCTCAACCGCCCATTTGGACAACCTCCCCGATAACTCAGGCTTATGCAATATATTTCTCAAGGGGAAGGTTGAAACTACCGCTATCGGGTGACATTGAAAATAAGGCCGCAGTTTCCGAGCAGTAATGAGCAAAGCAAGTGCTAGTTTTTCCAAGTGTGGGTACCTGGTTTCAGCATCGAGGAGCGTTTTGCTCACATAATAGATGGGCCGCTGCTTGCCGTCTTCTTCCCGAACCAACACAGCACTCACTGACACCTCGGACACTGCCAAATAGACAAGCAATGTCTCCCCCTCTTTTGGCTTAGCGAGCAACGGTGCGTTAGCCAAATATTGTTTCAAGTCTCTCAAAGCTTGTTTGCACTCCGGTGTCCATTCGAAGTGGTTGTTTTTTCTCAAGACGGAGAAGAATTTGTGACATCGCTCCGAGGACTTTGAGATAAAGCGGCTCAAGGCAGCGATTCGGCCAGTCAGGCGTTGAACTTCTTTCACCCCGGTAAGCTCTTCGGGGATGTCCTCAATTGCTCTGATTTTATCTGGGTTAGCTTCGATTCCCCGCTCGGAGACAATAAATCCCAAAAACTTGCCCGATCCTACGCCGAAGGCGCACTTCTCGGGGTTCAATTTCATGCCGTATTGTCTTAGCACAGCAAAAGCTTCCCTCAGATGACTCAAATGATCCTCCATTCGGATCGATTTGATGAGCATGTCGTCTATGTAAACTTCCATAGACTTCCCGATGTATTCCTTGAACATGCGACATACCAACCTTTGGTAGGTTGCCCCGGCGTTCTTCAAACTGAAGGGCATCACTTTGTAGCAAAAGGTACCTCGGTCAGTGATGAACGAGGTCTTTTCCTCGTCATCGGGGTCCATGAGGATTTGATTGTAGCCCGAATACGCATCCAAGAAAGTTAATAGTTTGTGTCCAGCCGTGGAATCTATTAACCTGTCGATTTGCGGCAATGGATAAGAATCTTTGGGGCAAGCTTTGTTCAGGTCGGTGTAGTCTACACACATTCTCCACTTGCCATTCTTTTTCGGCACAACTACCACATTCGCCAGCCATTCGGGATATTTGACCTCCCTTATGAAACCATTTTCTTGCAACTTCGTGGTCTCGTCTTCGATCGCATTCCTTTTCACCCCAGCGTGAGGCCTCTTCTTTTGCTTCACCGGGGTGAATTTTGGATCTACGTTCAGCTTGTGGGTCATGATCTCCGGATCGATACCCGTCATGTCTGAATGAGTCCAAGCAAAGCAGTCATGGTTGGACCTTAAAACTTCCATAATCGCTTCCTTCGACTTCGGGTCCAACTCCGAGCCGATGTGTACTTTCCTCTCTGGGAACTCTTTCATGAGAGTGAAAGAATCCAGCTCTTCGACAGTGGAGTCCTCGGCCTTCTGTTTCCGAGGCTCTTGGACGCATGCCGGGATCTTTTCAATTTCATTTTGGAGGTTCGCCTCGCTGGACCCCGGTTGCGTTGGTTGCTATTTTTTGGGCCCGCTCGGGGCGACTCCACTCTTCAGTGCAACCGAGTAGCATTCCCTCGCTACCCGCTGCTCCCCTTTAATTGACCGAACCCCCCAAGGCGTTGGGAATTTGATCACTTGGTGTAAAGTGGAAGGAACAGCTTCCATGGAGTGGATCCACGGCCGCCCGAGGATTACATTATAGGCCAGATCCTCGGGCATCACTTGAAACAGTGTCTCCTTGGTGACACCCTCAGCGAATGTCTTCAGCGTGATTTCACCCAAGGTTTTCTCTGTTGAGTTGTTAAAACCAGCCAACACTGTTGACTTGGGAACGATTTTCCCTTTTAGCCACATCTGCTTCACCGCCCCGTAGCTGATGATGTTCACCGAACTGCCGGGGTCAATCAATACTCTCTTGATGTCGGCGTTGTTAATTCTTAGCATGATGACTAGAGCATCGTGATGGGGGAACATCATCCCATCACAGTCATCCTCATCGAACACGATGTCCTTGCCCGAGCCTCCAACTCGGGTCCTCTTCTCCATGGTGATGGAGAGCTTAGCAAATTTTTTGGCTGCGGCGAAGTTCACGCCGTTTACTTCTGATCCCCCGGTGATGACGTTAACTACTCTCTCCGGAGGTGGAGCCCGAGGTGGTTGCCCACCGCCTCGGTTCTTTGAAAAATTATCTTTCCCCTTGTAAGTGAGGAATTGAGCCAAGACTCCTTTTTTCAGTAGGTGAGCCACCTCGAGGCGCAGAGCTTTGCAGTCCTCGGTCTTGTGACCATAATCTGCATGAAACTCGCAGTGCAAATTCTGATCCCTTTTGTCCACCGGGGTTCTCATATCTTTGGGAATTCTTACCCCGGCTGTCCCCTTGACGACGTCGACCAGCTCCGAGGTCGATATGTTGAAATTATAATCTTGAATTCGGGGAGGATCCTTTTTGGGAATCGAAGCGGAGCTCGAGGGGTTCCTTTGGTTCACATTGGTTTGAACCTTCCCTCCAAGCCTTTGGCTTATGTGAGACGTCGGGTATGAGTTACTGGGGTTGTTCCCCAGCCTTTGAGTAACATGTTGCCTTGGCGAGGTATAAGGTTCATACCTCCCTTTCGAATTATTTCGTGGCGCCTCGGCGCGATTTGAAATATCACCTCGGTTTTGGTAACCTCGGTTTTTGAACTCCGCCTCCTCCAATCTGATTTTGGAGTAAGCTCTTCTATGTAGATCCTCCCACGTCAGGACCTGATACTGTTGCAACTCCTTTCGCAATTCAGCAGCAGCATTTGAATTGCGACTGTTGATACCTTTCTCAAAGGCCATGATAGCCAAGGTATCATCCATTCGAGGCAACTCCATGCGTTCAGCGTGAAATCGCTCGAGGAATTCTTTAAGTGGCTCGCCAGACCATTGTTTTACTTCACATATATCCTCCTTCCTCTGGAGGATCTTTTGCGCACCGGTGTGCGCCTTGACGAAGGCGCTGGATAGCTCTTTGAACGAGGAGATTGACCCCGGTGGCAAGCACAAATACCACCGAAGGGCACCTTTTTCTAGCGAACTACCAAACTTTTTTAAGAACATGGATTCGAGCTGCGTGGACGTCAAGTCGTTGCTTTTTACCATGGACATGTACTCCCTGACATGCTCCTTGGGATCAGTTGTCCCATCGTACTTTTTGAGGAATGTGAGTTTGAAACCCACGGGAGTTGGAGCGGATGCTGCTTCGGGCTTATAGGGCTGCTCCCTGTATTGCTCGATGTCGAGGTCATCTTCCTCCTTGCTTATCCCCGGGACGCGCTCGAGGCGTTTTTCGAAGCGCGCCTCGATGCGTGCCTCGATCTCTCTACTCATTTTTTCAACGTCAACCGATGACGTTGTTTCCGCCACGGAGGGAACCGTCCCGAAGTATGGCATGGAAGATGGATTACTCCCCGACCCCCCAGACGCGGTTCCGTTGTGAGGTCCCCCTGTTGTCGCGCCCTGAGGAACGAAAGGCGGGGTGCCTCCACCAGGAGCCGAGGGCTGGGTGCCGTTTGGGGCGGCGCTGTTTCGTCCTTCTAACGAGGCGCGAAACTCGGCATTGATACTAGCCTGCTCATCCTGCTTATTTTGGAGAGCTCTTAGCGTGGTAACAACGTACATTTGAAATTCTTCGGTTGTCATTGGGGTGAAGGATTGTTGGTTCGTCGGAACGTCAACCCGATCACCATTACCACCATTGTTGTTATCAGCCATAGTGTAAGATCACAAATTTCTTGACGAAGAACAGATTTCGAACTTTGGAACAAAGCGTTTTGCTTATATCCCCACAGACGGCGCCAATTTGTATGGGCCTAAATCGTTTTTAGGTACACAAATCGAATTTGGATTCGAATATAAGCAAATCTTTGTATCAAAGCGGTAAATAATACACTGAATAGACGAAAATACGTAAACAACTTGCTTTCAATATATAGATGATCAGTACAAATTTGGACAGAGTTTTGGTATGTATTTCTGGATGCCTACAAATAAAAATGAACTTCTATTTATAAGCCTAAGGGCCAGACCCACGTTCTCCATCATCCATTAATGTCTCTTCCACGATCTTGGTGGGTAAATGCTGAGTAGTGGCTGAGTTAGTGGGGTGAAGTAGTGGGCTGCAAAGCCGCTGGAACCGAGGTGGTAACCGAAGCCTTGTCACAAGACTTCGGTCGTTCGACCTTGCTGTTCGAGTAAGATAGCTCATCGCCGAAGCTTAAGGTCTAACTTGCCTTCGGGCGTGTCACAGGGCGTCGGCTTCGGTGGTTTGACCACGAGACTGCTAATCCTCTCTTCGGAGCATCAGCTCGTTTTGCCTTCGGTCTACCATCTCGAGGTGCTGACCGAAGGTGACGATTTTTACCCAATACACTACTAATACAACTCATTGAACATCAAATGACCTGTAATTCAGCACTTTTTTTTTTTTGTCGTATCTCGATGTCTATTTTGAAATCAAGTCATGTTACCGAAGTTTGTACTCTTTAAAGTTTCTCAGATAAATTAAAATTAGTAGTATAAGTCAGTAAACAAAATGAAGGTGGCAAACAGAATTGATGATTTGTGTACATGCATGCTTTATATGTGGAATGACATGATATAAAATTTGTGGGAATACATATACGATTCTAGATCTTTACTGGTTACAAGGAATGGGAATCTTTTGCTGATTATTCAAAAGGCCAACCATATGTTACATTTTGTTTTGCCAAAATGAATCCATATGAAATGGTCAAAGGAACTCCCCTTCTATTAGCAAATAAAAGTTTTATATTCTTTGACTTCACTAATTTGTTTAAATGGGAAATTGGTTTCAAAGATTTTTTATTTTTTGGAATCTGATCACGAACTTCCAAATTTTCGTTCTCATAATTTATTGAAAGATGAGTCTCGAATATATTCTATGTTTATGGCCTAAGAGCCAGCTTGACATTTTCTTTGTTGTCTTTTGAAGGAAGGCAGGATTTGGTCTCATAAGTATAGCTTGGGGAGAGCTCGTTGCGTGTTTTGAAGAAGGAAATTAAGATATTGACTATACAGAATATACACCCATAAACTAATATCCACCAACAGCGGAAGATCTTCCACTTTTTCTGAGGTTACTTATAAATATTTTTTTGGAATTTGATAGAGAAAAATATTCTTTACAAAATATATATATATATATATATATATATATATATATATATATATATATATATATATATATATATATATATATATATTAAACTCATTTTAAAAACTTGCGTTTTTCTGTAAATAACTTACATAAACTAATCACAGTTTTGCAGATCCACTCCTTTAGAATGAAAGCGGTGTTTTCAACTCGAAATACATTATGTATTGGGAAAAAATTGACGTGCTCGGTTAGCACCTCGGCATGACAAATTGAAGACAATCGAACTGATGTTCCGTGGCAGAAAGACCGAAGCAAGAGATTGAACTACCGAAGTCGAACATCAACTTCACAACCGAAGACGAGTCGTAAGCTGAACTTCGGTGTCACTCACTTCAGCTGATCGATGAGGTCATGCCACCGAGGTCATATACTTGAACTTCGGTTCCAACGGCTCAGCAGCCCACTATACTGGCCCACTAACTCCCCTGATTAATACCCAGAACGTGGGTTTAAGCATGTTTAATGATGGAGAACGTGGGTACTGCCTTTCTAGCCTACAAATAGTCTTAGATTTTACCTTATAATCATTTAGAAATATATACAGAAACTCTGGAAAAATTTGTACTCGCTACGATATATTGAAATCAAGTTATTTTGCTTGCATTTTACGGATATTCCTAGCATTTTTATCGACTTTGATACGAAAATTTGCTTGTATCTCGACCCAAATTCGATTTGATCCTAAACTGATTTAAGCCCATACAAATTGGCGCCGTCTGTGGGGATATAAGCAGAAACGCTTTGTTCCAAAGTTCAACGTTCTCTTTCGTTAAAGCCCATAAATTTTCGACAATGATATGGCTGACAGCAGTAGAAATCTTAATGAACCGACTGACGTTCCGTCGAACCAACAGTCTTCGTCTCCAATGACAACTGAAGCTTTTCAAGGTTTTGTTGTTTATACACTAAAAGCTCTTCAAGAGCGACAGGACGAGCAAGTTAACATTAACGTCGAATTCCGCGCCTCGTTAGAGGCGAGGAATAGCTCAGCACCGAACGACACTCGGCCTTCGGCTCCAAATGGAGGCATCCCACCCTTCGTTCCTACGGGCGCGATAATAGGGAGACCTCACAATGGGGCCACATCTGGGGGTTTGGGCAATATACCGGGCACAATACCACACTTCGGGACGCTTCCCACCGTGGCGGAAACTACATCTTCGGTCGATGTTGAGAGATTGACCAGAGAAATTGAAGCCCGCATCGAGGCTCAGGTCGAGGCGCGCGTAACAAAGCGCCTCGAAAGCGTCCCGGGGTGGCTAGGATCGAAGACGAGCTTGACATAGACCAGTACAGGGAGTTGCCATTCAAGCCCGAAGCAGCACCAGTCCCAACTCCCAAAAATTTCAAGCTCCTCTTCCTAAAGAAGTACGATAGGACCACCGATCCCAAAGAGCATGTAACTGAGTCCATGGCAATGGTAAAGAGCAATGACTTAACGGCGATTGAACTCGAGTCAATGTTCTTGAAAAATTTTAGCGAATCCTTGGAGAAAGGAGCGCTGCGCTGGTATATGAACTTATCAGCGGGGTCAATTTCCACCTTCACGGAAATGGTTAATGCCTTCTTTAAGGCCCACACCGGAGCATAAAAGATTCTCCAAAGAAAGGAGGATATCTGCGAGGTCAAGCAGCGACCCGGTGAGCCACTTAAGGAGTTTCTTGAGCGCATGGAGCTACCTCGAATGGATGATACCCTAGCCATCATGGCATTTGAAAAAGGTATCAATGTTCGCAATTCTGACGCTGCCGCTGAGTTGCGAAAAGAGCTTCAGCAATACCAAGTTCTAAAGTAGGAAGATTTACACAAACGAGCCGACTCCAAGATAAGGTTGGAGGAAGCTGAGTTTAAGAGCCGAGGTTATAATTACAAGAACCGAGGCGAATCCTCGTACCGCGCCGAGGCGTCGCGAGGAAATTCGAAGGGGAGGTACGAACCATATACCTCCACGAGGCAGCCTAGCAGCCAAAGGTTGGGAAATTTCTTTGGAAACTCGGTTGTAAGCTCGCATATAAGCCAGCGACTCAGAGGAAAGGTTCACTCTAACACGAATCAAAGAAATTCCTCAGGCCCAGCTTCGGCTTCGAAGAAAGAATTACCTCGGATCCCTGACTATAATTTTAATATATCGACCTCGGAGCTGGTCAACGTAGTCAAGAGAACTGCCGGGGTAAGAGTACCCAAAGACATGAGAACTCCAGCGGACAAAAGATATCAGAATTTGCACTGCGAGTTCCATGCAGAATATGGCCATCGAACAGAGGATTGCAAAGCATTGCGCCTCGAGGTGGCACATTTGTTAAAAAAGGGTGTGTTTGCCGAATTCCTTACCGATAAGGGAAAAGACAACTACTCCAAGAACCAAGGTGTTTGATAGCCACCTCGGGTTCCACCCCATGAGAGAGTTGTAAATGTTATCACCGGGGGGTCAGAGGTGAACGGGGTGAATTTCGCAGCTGCAAAGAAATTCGCCAAGTTGTCGATCACCATGGAAAAGAGAACCCAAATGGGAGGCTCGGGTAAAGAAATTGTATTTGATGATGACGATTGTGATGGGAGGATGTTCCCTCATCACGATGCTTTGGTCATCATGTTGAGGATCAACGACTCAGATATCAAGCAAGTCTTGATTGAGCCCGGTAGCTCGGTCAACATAATCAGCTGCGGGGCCATTAAGAAGATGTGGCTTAAAGGGGAAGTCATCCCCAAAGCAACAGTGTTGACGGGCTTTAAACCCTCCACGGAGAAAACTTTGGGTGAAATCACACTCAAAACGTTTGCTGAAGGAGTTAGCAAGGAAATACTATTTCAAGTGTTGCCCGAGGACATAGCATACAATGTGATCCTCGGCAGACCATGGATCCACTCTATGGAGGCTGTTCCCTCCACGCTTCATCAAGTGATCAAGTTCCCTACACCTTGGGGGGTTCGGTTAATAAAGAGAGAGCAGTGAGTAGCAAGAGAATGCTATTCGGTTGCGTTAAGAAGTGGAGTCGCCCCGACTGGGCCAAAATAATAGCAACTAACGCAACCGGGGTCAAGCGAGAAGGACCTCTGAGGAGAAGTTAAAAAGATCCTGGTATGTATTCAAGAGCCTCGGAAACAAAAGGCAGAGGACTCAACTATTGAGGAGCTGGAATCTTTCACCTTGTTAAAAGACTTCCCTGAAAGAAAGGTATTTATCGGCTCGGAGTTGGACCCAGAATCGAAGAAAGCAATCATTGAAGTTTTACAGTCCAACAACGATTGCTTCGCTTGGTCCCACTCATACATGATTGGTATCGATCCGGAGATCATAACCCACAAGCTGAATATTGACCCAGAATTCACCCCTGTGAAGCAGAAGAAAAGACCTCACGCCGAGGTTAAAAAGAAAGCGATCGAAGATGAAACGACAAAGTTGCAAGAAAATGGTTTCATAAGGGAGGTAAAGTACCCCAAATGGCTGGCTAATGTAGTCGTCGTACCTAAGAAAAATGGCAAGTGGAGGATGTGCGTAGACTATACTGATTTGAATAAGGCTTGCCCCAAAGACTCCTACCCATTGCCGCAAATAGACAGGTTCATAGACTCCACGGTTGGACACAAACTATTAACTTTCTTGGATGCTTATTCGGGCTGCAACCAAATCCTCATGGATCCGAAGGACGAAGAGAAACCCTCGTTCATCACTGACCGAGGTACCTTTTGCTATAAAGTGATGCCCTTCGGTTTGAAAAATGTTGGGGCGACATACCAGCGGTTGGTGTGTCGCATGTTCAAGGAGTATTATTGGAAAATCTATTGAATTCTACATAGATGACATGCTCATCAAGTCAATTCGAATGGAGGATCATCTGAATCATCTGAGGGAAGCTTTTGCTGTTCTTAGGCAATATGGCATGAAATTAAACTCTGAGAAGAGTGCCTTCGGCGTGGGGTCAGGAAAATTCTTGGAATTCATTGTCTCCGAGCGAGGAATCGAAGCCAACCCAGATAAGATTAAGGCTATTGAAGAGATCCCCGAAGAGTTGACCGGGGTGAAGGAAGTTCAACGCTTAACTGGCCAAATTGCTACCTTGAATCGATTCATCTCAAGGTCCTCAGAGCTATGCCACAAGTTTTTCTCTGTCTTGAGGAAAAACAACCACTTCGAATGGACACCAGAGTGTAAATAAGCGTTGAGAGACTTGAAACGCTATCTGGCTAACGCGTCGTTGCTCGTCAAGCCAAAAGATGGTGAAACTTTGTTGGTGTACTTGGCGCTATCCGAGTTGTCAGTCAGTGCTGTGCTTGTTCCAGAGGAAGCTGGCAAGCAACAACCCATCTATTATGTGAGCAACACATTCCTCGACGCTGAAACCAGGTACCTTCACTTGGAAAAACTAGCACATGTTTTAATCGTTACAGCTCGGAAACTACGACCTTATTTCCAAGGTCACCCAATAGCGGTAGTTTCAACTTTCCCCTTGAGAAGTATATTGCATAAACCTGAATTATCGGGGAGGTTATCAAAGTGGGCAGTAGAATTGAGCGAGTATGACATCACTTATCAGTCCCGAACAGCCATCAAATCCCACGTCTTGGCTGACTTCGTATCAGATTTTAGTGTTGGGATCCTACCCAAAGCCGAAAAAAAGAATTCAATGTCGAAAAGAGCGGCTTCGGGACTATGGATACTTCACACCGATGGGGCAACTAATTCCAAGGGTTCGGGATTAGGCATAGTGTTGAAAGCGCCCACCATGGAGAAAATTAGGCACTCCATTCGGTTCAAGAAAGTAACCAATAATGAGGCCGAATATGAAGCGGCTTTAGCAGGCTTGGAATTAGCTAAGGAAATGGGGTGGAAGTAATTGAATTGAGATGCGACTCCCAGCTAGTAGTGAACCAAGTGCTCGGTGAATACACGGCTCGGGAGCCCAGAATGCAGCTATTCTTAGACCGAGCACAGAGGATTTTGGCCCAATTCTAAGAATGGCAGATTAAATAAGTACCTCGAGAGGAAAATACCGAGGCCGATGCCCTAGCAAACTTGGGTTCGGCGGTAGATGAAACACACTTGGGGATTGACTCAGTGGTTCGGTTGCTTTCTGAGCAAATGAGAGAGATGAAATTGCAAGTCAACTCGGTGAAACACAAATGGGATTGGTGGAGTAAGTTTATCTCTTACTTCGACTCAGGGACTGTTCCTCAAGACAAGAAAGAAGCCAAAAAGTTAAAGACCCAAGCTGCTTCATATCATATGATCGAGGGAAGTTTGTATAAGAGATGGTATTACGGCCCGATAGCCAAATGTTTGGGTCCCGATGAAGCCAGGTATGTGATGGCTGAAATTCACGAAGGCGAGTGTGGCAATCGCTTGGGAGGAAAATCTTTGGTGCGCAAAATACTTAGAGTTGGGTACTACTGGCCCACCATCAGCGCAGATGCAAAGGCCTTCGTGCAAAAGTGTGATAAATGCCAACGCCACGCACAAATGATTCATCAACAAGCCGAACCTTTACATTCGATCATGTCACCTTGGCCTTTTATGAAATAGGGGATGGATGTTGGTGGTCCCTTGCCGAAGGGTAAAGGTGGTGTTCGTTTCATCCTCATTTTAACTAATTACTTTACTAAATGGGTGGAAGCAGGAGCTCTTACCGAAGTTAAACAGAAACAAGTAATCGATTTCATTAGGAAGAACATCATCTACAGGTTCGGTGTCCCGAGGGAAATCGCTTGCGACAATGGTAAACAGTTCATGGGAGCAGCCATCACTGATTTCTTCAAACAATAGGGGATCAAAAGAATTGCTTCGACCCCTTATCATCCAAGTGCCAATGGCCAAACTGAGTCTTCGAATAGGATCATAATTGAAAATCTCAGGAAAAGGCTCGGTGAGAAGAAAGACCCTTGGCCCGAGCAGTTGCCAGGCGTGTTGTGGGCCATGCGAACGACAGAAAAAAACAGCACCGGTGAGACTCCTTTTTCACTTGCTTATAGTATGGACTCCCTTATCCACATGGAGGTGGGCGAACCAAGTCTTTGATACGCTCACACCACCGAGGATGCGAATCAACAAGCCATGCGCATAGAGTTGGACTTGCTCGAGGAGAAAGAGAGTTGGCTTTGGCTCGGTTAGTCGCACAAAAAAGGCAGATCGAAACATATCTCAATAGGAAGGCCAAACTTAGAGATTTTAAAGTTAGCGATTATGTGTTGAAGGCTACAAACCAGTTAACGAAGGAAGAAAACGGGGGGAAAGCTTGTGGCAAATTGGGAAGGACCTTACAGAGTCAAAGCAATTGTTGGGAAATGATCTTATCAAATTGAAGATCTGCAGGGCACACCCGAACCCCTAAATTGAAACATCTCCAATTTAAAGCGGTACTACTTCTGATATCGAGGAAGCGCATAAAACGATTTCCAGTGCTCGGATCTTCATCAAGATTCACATCCGAACACTGGGGGGAGTAAGGGGCGGTTTGCAACCGAGGTCGACACTGAGCCTCCCAACCGAAGCCTATCTGTTCGACAATCGGGGACTAACACCCGAGGAATAGATTAATACATTGTAATTACGCCCGATAGTGGCATATTGTCAATTTATTTTTACGCCCAAGGTCTACCTCGACTTCGCTTTACGTAAAAACGCCAATTTTGGCTCGATGATATTGTCAATGAAATAAACTTGATCCCGTATCTCTTTGTTTCTATGATCTTGCACTTCGAAGTTGCACTTTAAATGCATCGACTCGAGAATGAGACGTCGTTCTAAGTTTGCATCGGTTTGATTCAGTTAAGTCTTGCAAGCAAATTATCGATTTTAAATGTTCGGTTCATGCAAAAACTAACATTTAAGTTACAAAGCGCAAAATCATATCATTAAAAGCCCGAAGGTCAAGGTCATATATACATCCAAAAGCCCCAAGGCTTACATCCAAAGGCACAAGGGCCTAAACAAAAAAAAAATAGTATACAAAAAATGAACTATTTTGTTCTTTAGGGTTCTCCCCTTCGGCATCTTCACTTCCCTCTTCGGAACTTTTTCCCCCCTCATCGCCCTCAGATTCACCATCATCCGAACCCTCACTCGAGGGAAGGTCATCTACTCTTTTGATCTTTGGCGGCAGTGTCCCTGGCTTTAGCTATCTCCTCTTCGAGCATAATTTGCCCAGCTTGGACTTGCTCAAGTATGCTGAGCCTAGTCTTAACGACGGCCCAAGCCTCCTCGAACTTCGCCTTTGTCGCTTTGACTTCGGCCCGCTCGTTGAGGTAAGCTACTCTTCCTTGAAGTTTTGAGATCTTGCCCCGAAGAGCAGGCACTTGATCTACCTGGTTTTGTAGTCCAATAAGCTTGGCGTTGTACTCCCCTAGCTTGCAACGATATTTTTCGCCAGCTTCAAGCACTTCGGTCCTGGCCTTAAAGAGTTCGGCTTCAAGTCGACCATTTTCGAGGCTCAGCCTCGAACGCTCATTAGTAAACTCATCTGTCACTGCTCGAACCCTGGCCTCGGCAAATTCCAAAGCCCCATGCAAGTCCGCTTTAGCTTTAGCCGACGCCTCGTTTGCGCGCTCCAAATCTTCATTCAGAGCAGCAAACTGGGCTTCCAGCTCGGCGATTCTACCCACAAAACCTCTCTTTTGTTCTCCCTAGGCAACGGTTGCCGCTTGAACCTGTTCTATTCGGTCACGCTCGAGATGGATAGCTTGCAGCGCGAGAACCAAGCTCTGCATAAGACAAAGGTGTTAACATGGGGAGGAAAGGAAAGGTAAGTTGCGCGAACGAAGGTGCATAAAACTTACGCGAAGAGCACAGGCAGTTGAAACTCCCATCAAACTCATGGGGCTTAGGTTCCGAAGAGCGTGGGCCTCAGCAGACCCGTGCATAGCATCGAGGGCAGCTACGTCCTCCTTGGTGGGATCCAACAGATTCGCCTCGGGAGAAATTTCAAATGCATGAGGTGTAGAGTTCGAAGCTTGAGCCGAAGTTCGAGAAGCTTTAACCATGCTCTTGATCAAGCCTTCTCTTGCTTTAGCCTTGCCCTTCCGCTTAGCAGCTTCATTGTCAGACTCCTCTACATTTATCACATCAGTCGCTCTAGGGATCTCGGCAGTTGGTTCTGGGGTCACTTCGGAAGCTGGCTCTGGAGCTACCTCGGGAGCCATGGGATGGATCTCCTCGTCGCTGGGCTCATCGACAAGACTTCCGCGTTTTGTGGCCACTGCTTCAGCAATAGGACTGACAGCCTCCACAACCCGAGGCCCTTTTGCCTTGGTGGCCCTCTTTGACTCAGCCCTTTTCCTCTTCGAACCTGGGGAAGGGAGGGAAGCAATCTCATAAGTATGAGATGAATCAGAAGTAGGTATACATACAAATTGACCTATAAAAATTTCATCACCTTGTGAAGTCCCTTGTCCCGATGCGCCCTTAGCTTTCTTATCTTCAGCGAGCTTCTTGGCCAAACTCGCCATTTGATTTACGCCTTCGGTGGCGTCCATCAACTTCTTTTCCTTCTTTTTCTTATCTTTCTTCTTCTCCTCCTTTTCTCCCTCTCCCCTCTCTTCGGTTTCCTCTTCCTCCTCATCTTCGGCATCCTTCACAGCCCTGTTGGAGAAACCTAAACGGAAGGAGAAAGAGAACATCGGGACGCAGTGATTCAAAACAAGTGTTAAGGAATTATAAGCGTAGATATATAACTTACCATGCCTTTTGCACATCCATTGGTTCCCTTTCAGAGTGGCTAAAATCATCCACTGCCGACGTGGACGCGTCTCTTGCTTCATGACCTTGGCGGCCCATTCAAGTAAATCCCCCGGTTGATTGATTGGAAACTTTTCAGCTGCAAATCACAAATGAGAAAATAAGCACAAGCTACAGCAATCAAAAGCCGAAGGGAAAACAATAACACTTACGCTAAGCATTCCATGCTTCGGAAAAACCAGGCTCGGTTGACAGCAGCCTCGCAGGAATAAGCACATAGCGGTCATTCCAACCTCGATCACCGTGGTCTTCGCTCTTGCTCAGGATAGCGTAGGATCCCCAAGGTAAGAGGGCTACCACCTCGGCTTTATGAAAATAGGGGTAATAGAGGGAAATCAAGTGTTGGAAGGTGAAGGGAAACCCAGCTAATTTGCTTAAGTACTCAAGGGCTTGTACAACTCTCCAGACCCCGGGCCCCAATTGAGCCAAGCACAAATTGTACGACCTACAAAATGCATCAATTATGGGGTTAACTGGCAAGTTGAATACTATGGTGAATGGGTATGTGAAGACCGAAGGGTACCCTTCGACGAGAGTAGAAACAGTCGTGTCCGGGGCAGGAACCCTGATCTCTACTTTGGGGCCCCAACGGCAGTCAGCCCGAACAATCTCAATCACGTCTTCGGTTATGATACTTGGGGTGACATGAATTGGTATGTTCCTCTTCTTCCCCTTTTGAGCATCGGATTGAGCATGAACCTTCAAATCCTTTTCATTGTTGAAATTTGAAGGGATGACCAACTGAGGGTCAATCTCTATTTCGAGAGGAATCTTTTTCCTCGACTTCTTTGAAGCACCAGCTTCGGTCTGAGACCCCTCCTTGCTGGCTCCGGCCTCGCCTCTCTGGCCACTGGCCTCTCTACTCACTTCGGTTCCGCCTACCTCTTTGGCACTGGTGACGTCGTCCCCCTCAACGTCATCCCCACCATCGCCGTGGTCGTCACCACCTACCTCAACATCGACGTCATAACTAACCTCCGCCTTGTCGCGACGAGCTTACACCTTGCGCCGCTTAGGAGAAGTAGCCGCCGACGTAGCTTCTCCACCACCTTCCTCCAAAATCATCTACAACAGCGGTACGGTGGGAAAAACATCTCCGCTCATTATCGCGGTGGCAAAACGATCGGCCCTCTTGCCGGAATCGCTAGACCCTTGTCCAGATGTCACCATTGGTGTAGTGTCAGATTGAGAAGGAAATCAAGATCAAGGAAGCTGGTTAAAAGATGGAAGCTTTTACTTTTTGTGATTTCCACTGTGCATAAAATATTTTCAGGTGGAAAAGAAGACTGCAAAATGAAGTATTTATAGGGGATGTACTCGTGCAAGTTGCGGAAGCAATGATGACTGTAACGTTGGAGAAAGCGAAAAAAGTTGGCATGACCGTTCGGTAGCCAACCAGCACTCGCCACGTAATGTGGAACAGTAATTCAAAAGGCGTGCAAATTTTGAAATTATTGGATAGGGTTGAGCCACGTCAGCTTCCCGCTTAAATTCATTCCACTCCTCGGCGACCTCAGCGTTCATCCGAAGTGGGGGGACTGTCTGTATTGGGCAAAAATTGACGTGCTCGGTTAGCACCTCGGCATGACAAATCAAAGACAATCGAACTGATGTTCCGTGGCAGAAAGACCGAAGCAAGAGATTGAACTACCGAAGTCGAACATCAACTTCACAACCGAAGACGAGCCGTAAGCTGAACTTCGATGTCACTCACTTCAACCGAACGACGAGGTCATGCCACCGAGATCATATACTTGAACTTCGATGGAAGAGCTTCGGTTCCAATGGCTCAGCAGCCCACTACACTGGCCTACTAACTCCCTTGATATTTGCTCAGAACGTGGGTTTAAGCATGTTTAATGATGGAGAACGTGGGTACAACCTTTCTAGCCTATAAATAGCCTTAAATTTTACCTTGTAATCATTCAGAAATATATACAGAAACTTTGGAAAAATTTGTGCTCGCTACGATATATTGAAATCAAGTTATTTTCTTGCGTTTTACGGATATTCCTAGCATTTTTATCGATTTTGATACAAAGATTTGCTTGTATCTCGACCCAAATTCGACTTTTGATCCTAAACTGATTTAGACCCATACACAGTATAATTACATAAAATTCTTCTGACACACATTTGACTATCGATATCAGAAAATTTTGGTAGTAGTAGTAGTTTTTAAGCTCGAGAGAAGTAGTGTTAATTTTTACAAGCATTTTATAGAGATCCACCATGACCCTAGCTATAATGAGGGCTAACGTTAAGGGTTAAACGAGCTTTTCAGAGTCAAAAGTTAAACACTGTCATCAAAGAAAGCAAATTACTCGTTAAAATTAAAGCGAGATACATACATTTAACTATATTTAAGTAGTAAAATTTTGTGTACCAAAGCCACATATCTTGCCTTCATTATTTTGATATAAATTTGAGATGTGCAAATTTTTACCTGTTGTCAAGTGGCTTCAAAATTGAATCGTTCGTTAATTACGTTATGCAATTATATTAAGATGCATAAGTTCACTTCTTCACGCAAGGGACAACATAAGATTAGAAAATCCAAAAGTTGCTACCACTTTGATTGGCAAAATATTTCTTGTACAAAAACAGGACATTATTTTATATTGACGAAGCATATACTAATTTATTAAATCATAACAAAACGTCTGAAATTTTGCTACCTCATTCCAAATCTTATGGAACTTCTGTTTAAATTAAACATAAACTAAATCAAACTTCTTCGTCATCATCAATTAAAAGTCCTTAAGCAATTTCCTGACCTGTTCCAGTGTAACAAATAGCACGACAGTGAATGGTCCCTGCCTTGAAATTGTGGGGATAAATCCCTTGTACAAGGCCATAGGCCCTTCAGCTTTGATTGTCTTCATTGCACAATCAAGTGCCCCACTGTAAGGTGGAGCCTTTCCTGGCTCCACCTTCATGTTCATCACCCGAGTCTTGATCACATCCACCGGGTTAGATGCCACGGCTGCCACAAAACCGGCTGCAAAGCTCGCGGTCACGTGGGTCCCAAGTCCGTCTTTCATCAGACCCTTCTCTAAAATTATCTCCTTTATTTGATCATAAGATGCTAGTTGTGACGATGTCACAAGCATGGCGCGGTTCACTGTAAGAGATGAACCGCGCCATAGACTAGTAACACCCTCGTTCTTGCTCATTTGCGTTATAGCATCCACAACGCTCTTGTAATTCCTTCGTTGCGCAGCGGGCAGCCGACCGTCTGCCTGCATACGGACCATCGCCACGTCCGCAGGATTCCCAACGGCGGCACCTATGCCGCCGGCAATTAGTCCTGCAACAATCTTTCTACCTAAAGGCATGTTATTCGTATTAGGATCGGTCCATTTTTGCTTCAACATGTCATATATACCCATCCGTGTAGTAGAATAAAGGCATTGCCTGAGAACGGTCGCGGAGACACCGGAAAAGAGGGCGGCAACCCCCTCTTGTTGGAAGATACGTACACCGACAGTAATGGGCCCCACACGAGGGACCGTTACTGGTGTCGGTACATTTACATGAGTTGCATGGTTAGCGGGATGGAACGCAAGAGCTGGCCTAAGAGTACGAATAGATGAATTAGGAAGTGAACTAGGCGTTTCACCTTGAAGTTGCATACGTACCTTAATAAGATCAAGTGGATGTGTACTACAACCAGCAATAATAGATGCAATTCCTCCTTCAACAAAGCCTTTCACCCCCATATTAAGATCTGATTCAAAATCGGTACAAGTACTAGTGTCTATTCGTCTATTAAATCAAATCAGAACAAGTGTTGATCAAGAGTAAATAGTATAATTCTCAGTTTGGATTATAGGGGATATATCAAGACCAGTTGGAATTAGAGGACATCTCACTGGAAACCAGGAGATGAGAATGAATTCCAAAAGCTGTAGATGCAAAGTGAGGAACGTTGGTTCTTTGAGACATATGCTAGGAAAAAATATAAAGGACGAGATGTGAATGGTTGGTTGGGAGGAAAAATAGGAAAGGAATTTATAGGGGAAAAGCTAAGTAATAAAGCAAGAAGGAAAGGAAATGGAAATTAGGTTACCGAAGTACGCGTGATCTCCTTTCTGTGTAGCATGTGATTAGTGACATATCCGGGGAAGTTAAGATTACAGATAAGGTAAGTTGTTAAGTTTATTTCCTCCAAAATTTACGAAGATATGGTCCCTTTACTCAGTCAACTATTGGAACGAGTTGAAAAGTGTTTAGTCATTTACATTTAGCTACAATTCCAATTATTAGGTTATAAAATAAAATAATATTGGACTTAGATTAACTTACATAACATTTACGCAGATATGGTCCATATATATTTGATCTTTCTGTTTGTGAATCTTCACATATTTAATGAATTATTAACTTTTACATCATTGAATTATCGTATGGAGTATATGTTCTTACTTCATATATGAAATAGGAGTATATAGTATTAGAAGTAGTTTGTAAATGTAACATAATTTCCTATACAAAGGGATTAAAAACACATTTTTAATAGTTAAAAGTGCTTTGTCATAGTATATCACAAGAACCGGAATGAGGATTTATCAATAATTGAGAGACTGAATATTGCTACATCTAGTTTTCGAAAGCTACTTTTTAATTATCCTTGGATTTTTTTTTTTTTGGTAAATTCATTTAAAATCAAAATAAATCTCAAAAAAAAAAAAAAAAAAGATTATCCACTATGTTATAATTGATCCAATCATCCAATAGATAGGTTTTACTGTATTGGTCAAAATCCAGACGAATACTTGCTGCACGTGACTGATGACATTGCGAATGTTGTGCAAATATCGGAATCAAGTCAGCATCGAATTTCCTATGAAGAGTTGTTTAATAATGGAGGCGTGAGAAGATCAATCGGTCGATGATTCGGACACTACAACTACGGAGATAAGGATCTGATCGGTTGCAGGAGATAAGCTTTATCTCTAACTGCTTCCGCTATTTTCGGGAGGCCGTTGAACGTAGGCAAACGCGTTGTTCAGTGATGAAGAAACGTGCAAGCAAGGATTCTCACTAGGTTTAGGAGTCTTTGCCTATAAATACAATTCTCCTTCCCTATTGTATAGTTTACATTCTTCTGCACAAACGAATCCCTATTATACTCTCATCAATACAATCCTCCTCCATATGCACGTTGTTTAATCATCGCGACTTTGTTACAAATAAATAAAATTAACATAAAGACGATCATTATTTCCTCTCAGAAAAAAAAAAAAAAAAACAGAGAGAGAAAGAGTGAGAGCAAGGGACTGCGTTATCCTTTTCGTTTATACCTAGTGCTTATACACGAAGACAGTCCTGCTATAAAGAATCCAATGTCAGATTTAAAATGTAAAAACCATTACTTATAATTGTAGTACTAGTAAAAAGTAGGGAATAAACGAACCAGGGTGCTGACAGGAAAGCCCCAGCTCTGACTCACGTACTAATTCAGTGACTGAAACAAAAATTAAAAGAGGGCATACTTGCAACTTGCACGTCATTAATTAACTCATGAAAAATGTGTTAGAGTTAAAACAACTACGGAGTACTAGAACAATTTAGACAACAAAAGGTTGCATTTCCATGTTTCACGCATAACTAGAATCTAAAAATAATGTGCCAAATATGTCAATATAAAAATGTAAAGGAACACTTTTGCAAAAGTATGAAAGTAGTTATCATGTATAGAATTAGGATGTCACGAGTTTGGAAATAAGCTCTTACAGACCATAAAATAAAATAGCATATCATACATGATTTGATCCTTTTTTGGAACTTACGGAAAAACTTAGTGCACCCATTCGTCTTTTTCGAGATTTAGTTCTTAAAACATCTGATTGATCAAATAAGGAATCATGCTATCAAAAAACAAAATGCCGTGTTGTCATAAATTTATCAAATGACCCAAATGGCTGAAACTTCCAAGCTGTTAATAAGTGCCTCGTATAGTCGTATTGTCTGAGAACAATTAAGGGGTCCCAATTTTTTTTTCTACACCAATTACGGAACTGTCAACTTGTAGCATTATATATCTTTGGAATATTTTTCAACCTCTCAACTCATCCATTAGTGTGGTTAACTATACATAACAAGTGGGCAGAAATTGTCATCTTGTCTCTGCCTTTATAACATTTTTTTCGTTTTAAGAAGAACGATAAAGTTACATTGTCATTGAAGAAATACTACTGTATTGGGTAAAAATTATCGTCTTCGGACAACACCTCGAGTTGGTAGACCGAAGAAAAAACAAGCTGGCGCTCCGAAGGGAAAATAATCGATCGTGGCTGAACCACCTAGATCAACGCCCGAAGGCGCGACCGAAGAGAAATTAAGTCTTGAACTTCGGGTTCACGGCACCCTATTCGGATAGTAAGGTCAGACGACCGAAGCCTTGTAGCAAGGCTTCGGTTACCACCTCGGTCCCAACGGCTTTGCAGCCCACTACTCTACTCCACTAACTCATCCATGTTGCTGATCAGATCGTGGGAGGAATGCAAGCTGGTGATGGAGAACGTGGGCAAGGTCCCTAGGCCTATAAATAGAAGCTCATTTTGTATTATAAGCATCCAGAAACACATACCAAAACTCTGTCCAAATTTGTACTGAACATCTATATATTGAAAGCAAGTTGTTTTACGCATTTTCGTCTATTTCGTGCATTATTTACCGCTTTGATACAAAGATTTGCTTATATTCGAATCCAAATTCGATTTGTGTACCTAAAAACGATTTAGGCCCATACAAATTGGCGCCGTCTGTGGGGAATATAAGCAATAACACTTTGTTCCAAAGTTCAAAATCCGTTTTTCGTCAAGAAATTTGTGACCCAACGTCATGGCTGATAACAACAGTGGCGGTAATGGTGATCGGGTTGACGTTCCGACGAACCAACAATCCTTCACCCCAATGACAACCGAAGAATTTCAAATGTATGTTGTCACCACACTAAAAGCTCTCCAAAGTAAGCAGGATGAGCAGGCTAGTATCAACGCCGAGTTTCGCGCTTCGCTGGAAGTGAGAAACAGCGCCGCCCCAAACGGCACCCAGCCTTCGGCTCCTGGTGGAGGCACCCCGCCTTTCGTTCCTCCGGGCGCGACAACAGGGGGACCTCACAATGGAGCCACGTCTGGGGGCTCGGGGAGTAACCCATCTTCCATGCCACACTTCGGGACGGTTCCCACCGTGGCAGAGACAACGTCCTCGGTCGACGTTGAAAGAATGAGTAGAGAAATCGAGGCTCGCATCGAGGCGCGCGTCGAAAAACGCCTCGAGCGCGTACCGGGGATAAGCAAGGAGGAAGATGATCTTGACATCGAGCAATATAGGGAACAGCCCTATAAGCCCGAAGCAGCGCCGGCTCCAACTCCCGTGGGTTTCAAACTCACGTTCCTCAAAAAGTATGATGGGACAACTGATCCCAAGGAGCATGTTAGGGAATACATGTCCATGGTAAAGAGCAACGACTTGACGTCCACACAGCTCGAGTCCATGTTCTTAAAGAAGTTTGGTAGTTCGTTAGAAAAGGGTGCCCTTCGGTGGTATTTATGCTTGCCACCGGGGTCAATCTCCTCGTTCAAAGAACTATCCAGCGCCTTTGTCAAAGCTCACACCGGCGCGCAAAAGATCCTCCAGAGGAAGGAGGATATATGTGAAGTGAAACAGTGGCCCGGCGAGCCCCTTAAAGAATTTCTCGAGCGATTCCACGCTGAGCGCATGGAATTGCCTCGGATGGATGACACCCTGGCCATCATGGCCTTTGAAAAGGGTATCAATAGCCGCAATTCTGGCGCTGCAGCTGAATTGCGTAAAGAATTGCAGCAGTATAAGGTCCTGACATGGGAGGATCTGCATAGACGCGCTTACTCCAAGATCAGATTGGAGGAAGCAGAATTCAAAAACCGAGGTTACAACTACAACAACCGAGGTGACACTTCGAACCGCGCCGACGCGCCGCGAAATAATTCAAAGGGGAGGTATGAACCTTACACCTCGCCCAGGCAACATGTTAGTCAAAGGTTGGGAAACAACCCCGGTAACTCATACCCAACCACTCATATAAGCCAGAGGCTCGGAGGGAAGGTTCAAGCCAACGTGAACCAAAGGAATCCCTCGAGCTCCGCTTCGGTCCCAAGAAAGGATCTGCCACGGATCCAGGATTACAACTTTAACATTTCGACCTCGGAGCTGGTCGACGTTGTCAAAGGGACAGCCGGGGTGAGGGTTCCCAAAGAAATGAGAACCCCGGCAGACAAGAGAGATCACAATCTACGTTGCGAGTTTCACGCAGATTATGGTCACAGAACCGAGGACTGCAAAGCTTTGCGCCTCAAGGTAGCTCACCTACTGAAAAAAGGAGTCTTGGCTCAGTTCCTCACTGACAAGGGGAAAGAAAATTTTTCCAAAAATCGAAGTGAAGGACCACCTCGAGCTCCACCCCCTGAAAGAGTGGTGAACGTTATAACCGGGGGGTCAGAAGTAAACGGCGTAAACTTCGCCGCAGCCAAGAAGTTTGCTAAGCTCTCCATCACCATGGAGAAGAGGACCCGAGTAGGTGGCTCGGGCAAAGATATCGTCTTCGACGAGGATGACTGTGATGGGATGATGTTCCCCCATCACGATGCTCTAGTCATCATGCTCAGGATCAACGACTCCGATATCAAAAGAGTCTTGATCGACCCCGGCAGCTCAGTGAATATCATCAGCTACGGGGCCATTAAGCAAATGTGGCTAAAAGGGGAGATTATTCCCAAATCAACAGTGTTGGCTGGCTTCAACAATTCGACTGAGAAAACGTTGGGCGAAATCACCTTAAAGACGTTCGCCGAAGGAGTCACCAAGGAGACGCTGTTCCAAGTTATGCCTGAGGATCTGGCTTACAATGTGATCCTCGGAAGGCCGTGGATCCACTCCATGGAGGCCGTTACCTCCACTTTACACCAAGTGATCAAATTCCCAACGCCTTGGGGAGTTCGATCAATTAGAGGGGAACAACGAGTAGCTAGGGAATGCTACTCGGTTGCATTAAAAAGTGGAGTCGCCCCGAGCGGGCCAAAAAAATAGCAACCAACGCAGCCGGGGTCGAGCGAGGCGAGCCTCCAAAGTGAAATTGAAAAGATCCCGGCGTGCGTGCAAGAGCCTCGGAAGCAAAGGACCGAGGACTCAACTATCGAAGAGCTGGATTCTTTCACTCTATTGAAGGAATTCCCAGAGAGGAAGGTACACATCGGCTCGGAGTTGGACCCCGAGTCGAAAGAGGTGATTATGGAAGTTTTAAGGTCCAACCATGACTGTTTTGCTTGGGCCCATTCAGACATGACGGGTATCGATCCGGAGATCATGACCCATAAACTGAATGTGGACCCAAAATTTACCCCGGTAAAATAGAAGAAAAGGCCACACGCCGGGGTAAAAAAGAAGGCGATCGAGGACGAAACCACCAAGCTGCAGGAGAATGGTTTCATTAGAGAAGTGAAATACCCCGAGTGGCTAGCCAATGTTGTGGTCGTGTCGAAAAAGAATGGCAAGTGGAGAATGTGCGTTGACTACACTGATTTGAACAAAGCTTGCCCCAAAGATTCTTATCCATTGCCTCAGATAGATAGGTTAATAGACTCCACGGCTGGACATAAACTATTAACCTTCTTGGATGCGTACTCGGGCTACAATCAGATCCTCATGGACCCGAAGGACGAAGAAAAGACCTCGTTCATCACTGACCGAGGCACCTTTTGCTATAAAGTGATGCCCTTCGGTTTGAAGAACGCCGGGGCGACCTACCAAAGGTTGGTATGTCGCATGTTCAAGGAGTACATCGGGAAGTCTATGGAAGTCTACATAGACGACATGCTCATCAAATCGATCCGAATGGAGGATCATTTGAATCATCTGAGGGAAGCTTTTGCTGTGTTGAGACAATACGGTATGAAACTGAACCCTGAGAAGTGCGCCTTCGGCGTGGGATCAGACAAGTTTTTGGGATTTATTGTCTCCGAGCGGGGAATCGAAGCTAACCCAGATAAAATTAGAGCAATTGAGGAAATCCCCGAGGAGCTTACCGGGGTAAAAGAAGTTCAACGCTTGACTGGCCAAATCGCTGCCTTGAGTCGCTTTATCTCAAAGTCCTCAGAGCGATGCCACAAATTCTTCTCCGTTTTGAGAAAAACAATCACTTCGAGTGGACACCGGAGTGCAAACAAGCGTTGAAAGACTTGAAACAATATTTGGCTAACGCACCGTTGCTTGCCAAGCCAAAAGAAGGGGAAACATTGCTTGTCTATTTGGTAGTGTCCGAGGTGTCAGTGAGTGCTGTGTTGGTTCGGGAAGAAGATGGCAAGCAGCAGCCCATCTATTATGTGAGCAAGACACTCCTTGATGCTGAAACCAGGTACCTACACTTGGAAAAATTAGCACTTGCTTTACTTATTACTGCTCGGAAACTACGGCCCTATTTTCAATGTCACCCAATAGCGGTAGTTTCAACCTTCCCCTTGAGAAATATATTGCATAAGCCTGAGTTATCGGGGAGGTTGTCCAAATGGGCGGTTGAGCTGAGTGAGTATGACATCACTTATCAACCTCGAACTGCCATCAAGTCTCAAGTCCTGGCAGACTTCATGGCTGATTTCAGCATTGGGATACTGCCCGAGGCGGAAAAGGAAAGCTCCGAGGCGAAGGGATCCCCTTCAGGCATGTGGGTACTGCACACCGATGGGGCAACGAATTCAAAAGGTTCGGGTTTAGGCATTGTGTTGAGGGCACCCACCGGGGAGAATATTAGGCATTCGGTTCGATTCAAAAAAGTCACCAACAACGAAGCAGAATACGAAGCGGCTCTAGCGGGCTTAGAGCTAGCTAAAGAAATGGAGGTTGATAGAATCGAATTAAGATGTGATTCACAATTGGTGGTCAACCAGATCCTCGGCGATTATACGGCTCGAGAGCCCAGAATGCAGCTATACTTGGATCGGGCACAGAGGGTCCTAGCCCAATTCCAAGAATGGAGTGTCAAACAAGTACCTCGGGAAGAGAATACCGAGGCTGACGCCTTGGAAAATCTTGGTTCGGCTGTTGATGAAGCTCACTCGGGGACTGACTCGGTGGTTCGGTTGCTGTCCGCACAAATGAGAGAGATGAAGTTGCAAGTCAATTCGGTGGACAATCGATGGGATTGGCGAAGTAAGTTCATCTCCTACTTCGACTCGGGGACTGTCCCCCAAGATAAGAAAGAAGCAAAAAAGCTAAGGACCCAAGCAGCCTCGTATCACATGATCGAGGGCAATTTATACAAGAGGTTGTACTGCGGCCCGATGGCCAAATGCTTGGGCCCCGATGAGGCGAGATACGTGATGGCCGAAGTACACGAAGGCGAGTGTGGAAATCACTCGGGGGGAAAATCGTTGGTGCGTAAATTGTTAAGAGCTGGGTATTATTGGCCCACCATTAGCGCCGATGTAAAGGCCTTCGTACAAAAGTGTGACAAGTGCCAGCGCCATGGGCAAATGATCCACCAACAGGCCGAGCCTCTACACTCGGTGGTATCACCATGGCCCTTCATGAAATGGGGAATGGACGTTGTCGGACCACTACCCAAAGGAAAAGGTGGTGTTCGATTCATCTTGGTGTTGACTGATTACTTCACAAAATGGGTGGAAGCCGCAGCTCTCTCCGAGGTAAAGCAGAAGCAGGTAATCGACTTCATCAAAAAGAATATCATCTACTGGTTCGGCGTCCCAAAAGAAATCGCTTGCGACAATGGCAAACAATTCATGGGGGGCGGCTATCACTGACTTTTTTAAACAATGGGGAATCAAAAGGATAGCCTCGACTCCCTACCATCCAAGTGCTAATGGCCAGGCCGAGTCTTCAAACAGGATCATAATTGAGAATTTGAAGAAGCGACTCGATGAGAAGAAAGGCCTTTGGCCCGAGGAGTTGCCCGGGGTTCTGTGGGCCATGCGAACAACGGAGAAGAACAGCACCGGGTAGACCCCTTTTTCATTAGCCTATGGCATGGATTCTCTCATCCCAGTAGAAGTGGGCGAACCAAGCCTTCGGTATGCTCACAGAACCGAAGATGCCAACCAAGAGGCGATGCGCATTGAGCTAGACTTACTCGAAGGAAAGAGGGAATTAGCTTTGGTTCGGCTTGTTGCCCAAAAAAGACAGATCGAAGCGTACCTTAACAGGAAAGCTAAATTTAGGGACTTCAAGGTGGGAGATTATGTGTTGAAAACTGTGAATCAGTCAACAAAGGAGGACAACGGGGGGAAGCTTATCGCAAATTGGGAAGGGCCCTACAGGGTCAAAGCAATCGTTGGAAAAGGCTCTTATCAAATCGAGTCTCTTCAAGGCGAACCCGAACCGCGGAACTGGAACATCTCTCATCTGAAGCGATACTACTTTTACCCAAGGTAAATATCCTTTAATTCTATCAATTAAACAGCCCCGAGCCGAACAACGCTCCCATGGCATTGATAAACAATGTACTAACTTACTCCTCGTTCAACCTTTTTGCTTGACCTTTTCAGGAAGCAAACCGAACCGATTCCAGTGCTCGGATCTTCATCAAGATTCACAACCGAACACTGGGGGGGAGTGAGAAGGGTTGACACCGAGGTCGACATCGAGCCTCCCAACCGAAGCTTATCTATCCGACAACCGGGGACTGATGCCCGAGGATTAGATTTAGTACTTTGTAAATTAGCCCGATAGCGGCATGTTTTAGTTTGAAGTTCGTTAATTCGTTTTTTACCCAAGGTCCGTCCCGACTAGGTTTTATGTACATAGCCTTTTGGCTCGTTGATATTAATAAAGCGACTTCGGGTACTCTCATTCTATCCATGTGTCTTATTACTTGAGCCGCGCAATGCATCGACTCGAGGACGAGACGTCGTCCTAAGTTCGCATCGGTCAAATTTTGCTTAAAATCTTGCAAGCATATCATTTATTTTCAAAAGTGTTCGATACACATGAAAAATCAACACGCAAAATTCACAAAGCGATCTTTCATTAAAAGCCCGAAGGCTGAAGCTATATACATCCAAAAATGACCCGAGGGTCAAACATAAGTACAAAGGCCCGAAGGCCAACATCCAAAAAAGGCACGAAGGCCTCAAAAATGAAAGACATCAAAAGTTTACTAAGGCAACGCCCCATCGGCATCTCCACTGCCCTCTTCGGCACTGTCGCTTTCATCATCTGATCCTTCACTTGAGGGAAGTTCATCCACAATTCTTTGGGCCTCGGCGGCAGCCTCCCTTGCTTTGACAATCTCGTCCTCAAGCACGATCTGCCCGGCCTGAACCTGCTCGAGGGCACCGAGCCTGGTCTTGACCACGGCCCATGTTTCTTCAAATTTGGCCCTTGTTGATCTAACCTCGGCCCGATCGTTAAGGTGGGCGACCCGCCTTTCAAGCTTGGATATCTTGCCCTGAAGGGCTGGCACTTCGTCCACTTGGCCTTGCATCTCAAGAAGTTTGGCGTTATATTCCCCGAGCTTGCCACGATATCCCTCCCCCACCTCAAGGACTTCGGTCTTTGCCCTGAACAATTCAGCTTCAAGGCGG
Source organism: Petunia x hybrida (assembly GCA_037355625.1). NCBI lineage: Eukaryota > Viridiplantae > Streptophyta > Magnoliopsida > Solanales > Solanaceae > Petunia > Petunia x hybrida. The sequence goes on from JBBBVM010000627.1 coordinate 2,080,321, forward strand.
GCATTCTCAAGACTGAGCCTCGAGCGTTCAGCCGTAAACTCGTCCGTCGCAGCTCGAACACGAGCCTCGGAGGATTCTGCAACCGCCCGAAGGTCGTCCTCAGCTTTTGCCGCCACCTCGTTGGCACGCTCCAACTCACTGTTCAGGATTGCGAACCGAGCTTCCAACTCGGCGACCTGCCCTTTGAGGACCTTTTTCTGACCATCCCAGGCGGTAGCAGCTGCTTGAAGTTCCTGGGCTCGATCCCGTTCGAGGTGAACAGCTTGCAGCGCGAGGACAAAGCTCTGCGTTTGAAACGTATGTCAGCACTCGAAGTCTGGTAAGGCATACTATGTTAAAAGGACACTAAAATTTACCCGAAGAGCAGAAGCGGCTGAAACACCCATCAAACTCATGGGATTGAGATTCCGAAGGGCATGAGCTTCAGCTGGCCCGAGCAGGCCGTCAAGAGACAGGATATCCTCTTTCGTGGCATCCAATAAGTTAGCATCAGGATATATCTCCAAAGCCCGGGCCGCGATGTTGGTAGGCTTCGGCGAATCCCTTGAAGCTTTGACCAAGCCTTTGATCAAACCCTCGCCCATTTTTGCCTTACCTTTTCGCCTTGTAGCCTCCCGGTCAGATTCTTCCACATGAATAACCTCGGTCGGCCCAGCTACTTCGACCCTTGCTTCGGGAACGGGCTCGGAGGCTGGATCTGGTCCTGCCTCGGGAACCAAAGGGGGGAGCTCTTCGTCACTAGGCTCGTCAACAAGCCCTCGGCGCCTAGTGACCAGAACCTCGGTAGCGGGGGCGGCAACCTCCTCAACTCGAGGACCTTTTGCCTTGGTCGCCCGCTTCGAATTTGCTCTTTTTCTTTTAGCACCTGGGGCAGGAAGAGGAGCAATTTGCGTAACGTAAGTGCGAGTTGCAGTGGAAACACAGGAAAACCTACTCAAGAAAATTTCACCTTGTGAGGTTCCTTGGCTCGAGGAATCCTTGGCGTTCTTCTCCTCGGTCAGCCTCCTAGCCAAAGCCGCCATCTTGGCAACCCCTAAGGTGACGTCGGTCACCAATTTCTCACTTCTCTTCGTTTTCTTGTTTCCTTTCTCTTCCTCTCCGCCTTCCACCTCCACCTCGGCTTCCTCTTCCTCGTCGGCCTCTCTCACGGCCTTGCTGGGGAGACCTAGGTAAGCAAAATGGAAAGGTGAAAGAAAGAGTAAAGTGAAATCTAGCAACTCGAAGTCGACAACAACTCACCGTGCCTCTTGCACGTCCATCGGTTCTCAGGCAAAGCGGCTAGCACCATCTACTGCCGTTCGGGGCGTTTTTTCGGCTGCATGACCTCGGTCACCCACCCGAGCAGGTTCTTCGGAGGCACAACCACCACTTTTTCAGCTGCAAATCAAAGAAGAGGTCGGTTAACAGTTGCGATAATCTCAAGCCAAAGGAAGAATGGAATTAAGCACTTACGCTGGGCATTCCACGCCTCGGGAAGCCAGGCTCAGCAGACAACAGACTCGTGGGAATGAGCACGAACCGATCGTTCCATCCTCGATCCCCATGGTCCTCGCTCTTGCTTAAAATTGCATATGAGCCCCGAGGCAAGAGAGCGACCACCCCGGCTTTGTGGAAATAGGGGTAGTAGAGCGAAATCAAGTGTTGAAAAGTAAAAGGCAACCCCGCGGCGTCACTCAAATACTCAAGGGCCTGGACGACCCTCCAGACCCCGGGCCCAAGTTGGGCAAGGCAAAGGTTGTAGGATCTACAAAACTTATCAATTATGGGGTGTACGGGCAGGTCAAAACCTATGGTGAAAGGGTAAGTAAAAACCAAGGAGTATCCTTCAACATGTGTAGACGCGGCCGAGCCAGGCGCCGGGATCCTAATCTCCACTTCGGGGCCCCAGCGGCAGTCTGCCCGAACCGCCGCAATCCTTTCCTCGGTTATGATACTCGGGGTAACGTGAACGGGGATGTTCCTTTTCTTCCCCTGCTGAGCATCCGATTGGGCGTGGACCTTCAGGTCTTTTTCATTGTTAAAGCTCGAGGGGATGACCAACCGAGGGTCGATCTCCACCTCGAGTGGAATTTTCCTCTTTGACTTCTTCGAAGGGCCCGCCTCGGTCTCCCCCTTCGAGCCACTAATCTCGCTCACCTTGGCCGCTCCGACCGAGCCACCCACCTCCTTCACATCAGTGGCATCGCCACCCTCGATATCGTCACCCACATCCAAGTCCACGTACTCGCTGACCTCAGCTGAGCCGCGACCCGCCTTCATTTTACGTCTCAAGGGAGTGGGAGCAGCCGACGTGGCCTCGCCACCGTCTCCCGCTCCAGCCACCTGCAATGGTGGCACAGAGGGAACAGCTTCATCATTCACCGCCATGGCCGCAAAACGTTCCGCCCTTTCGCCGGAATCACTTGAGCCTTGACCAGAAATGGTAGCAGAAACATTGGTAGACATGTTGGGAGTCAGAGAACAAGATAGAGAGAGGTTTTGGATGAAAGGAATGGTGGTGACAACGGCGGCTGAAAGAGTCTGTTATTCTTCTTCTCAAAGCAAAATGTTAAGTGAAGATGAAAAGGGCAGAAGTGAAGTATTTATAGTGTTTGTACACGTGCAAGTAGGTGAAGCTAATGATGACTGAAACATTGGAGAAAATAAAAAGACGGCGTGACCGTTCAGAGACCTATCGCGAGCCGCCACGTAACGCGGAACGGCGACCCTACAGATGCACAACTTTTTTAAAATTCGTGGATAGGGTTTTGCCACGTCGACTTCCCGCTCAAACTCATTCCACTCCTCGGCGACTTCGGCGTCTACCGAGGAGTGGGGGGACTATCTGTATTGGGTAAAAATTATCGTCTTCGGACAACACCTCGAGTTGGTAGACCGAAGAAAAAACGAGCTGGCGCTCCGAAGGGAAAATAATCGATCGTGGCTGAACCACCTAGGTCAACGCCCGAAGGCGCGACCGAAGAGAAATTAAGTCTTGAACTTCGGGTTCACGGCACCCTATTCGGATAGTAAGGTCAGACGACCGAAGCCTTGTGGCAAGGCTTCGATTACCACCTCGGTCCCAACGGCTTTGCAGCCCACTACTCTACTCCACTAACTCATCCATGTTGCTGATCAGATCGTGGGAGGAATGGAAGCTGGTGATGGAGAACGTGGGCAAGGTCCCTAGGCCTATAAATAGAAGCTCATTTTGTATTATAAGCATTCAGAAACACATACCAAAACTCTGTCCAAATTTGTACTGAACATCTATATATTGAAAGCAAGTTGTTTTACGCATTTTCGTCTATTTCGTGCATTATTTACCGCTTTGATACAAAGATTTGCTTATATTCGAATTCAAATTCAATTTGTGTACCTAAAAATGATTTAGGCCCATACAACTACTAACTGATATTTTTATTTTTTGTTTATTATTGCAGGTTTATATAATTCATAACTTGTGTAATATGGATACATGGTAATTAGACAATTCACACATCTTTTCTTATTGTCCAAATATTAAAAGTAAAAACTTTAATGATAGTTACTCCGTATTCATGGAAGATGATCTCATGATTACAGTTAAATAATAGTAGGTTGAACCTCATGAAATGCCAAGTGGAGTATCTATTACCATCATTGTAAAATATTTTAGCTTTGAATATGAAAACAAGAAAATCTTGGATTAAAAAGTGCCACTTGAAAATGTTAAAGGGCAAGTTAGAATAATGAGGAAGCTTAAAGAGTCTTTTGTTAAATGTCACATTAAAAATTTATTAGACCGTTATTAAGGGCCAAATGGTAACGCTTGGCTTGGACACCATTTTTGTGACCTTTTCTATGACCCACAAAAATAAATGAAGTTAGAAAAGTCATCAGGAGAAATTAAATTGACACTTGTCTATAGCTAAACGATTGCCTAGAAGCTGGAAAGACCTGACCGAGTCACCGCGTCTTGGAAAAATCTACAAGGTGTTTTTCAGGTAAGGGTTACTCGGGGGAGGCGTTGACTGACTCTTCTTTTTGGGAGATTCCCTAGTCTCGACATCATTTTGATTACTTATACTATCATTTTGATTGCTTATACTATTACTCCCACCGTTCCACTTTATGTATTATAGTATGATTCGACACAGAGTTTTAGAAATAAAGAGACTTTTGAAATTTTTGGTCTAAAATAAAATATAGATGTTTGTATGGTTATAAATTATTTCATTAATGGCAAAACTGTAACTTTGAAGTTAAATTGTTACCTAATTTAGAATGCTGCTATTCTTTTTGGAACAGACTAATAAGGAAACGCCGCTGTAAACAACAAATTTTTGATCCTGAAAATAATAATCAAGACAAGAAAATATTGTCACAAAGAATATTTGATTTCAATAAAGTTGATGTTACAATCTCTATTTCTCCTCCGATTCTTCACAAAAGAAATATAAACAATATTTGAACTTGATTTGAAACTTGATTCAAGGGCTTGGAATGCTTGTTCTTGAATCAGCGTCTTGAGTTCTGATTTGTGCTATTCGTCACGAACACTTGTACGATTGTCACGAATGACGAATTTGGATTCTTCAACTTTAAACTTGAACTTGTTTGTTCTTGAACTTGAAACTTGGATGAACTTACTTGAACGCCAACAACTTGTAGAATCAGCTCTTTGGGGGAACTACGTTTTGGAGCTGTCACTGGTGTTTTCTCATTCTTATCTTGCCCTAATTCCTTTAAATCTGCAAAGACTCTTCTCAAATCCTAGGCCAAGTAAGTAGTCATCTATTCGACTATACCAGGCCCTTGGTACCTGTTTAAGGCCGTAAAGTGCCTTTTTAGCCTATAAACCTTGTCCTCATTACCTTTCACCACGAAGCCCTCGGGTTGCTCGACATAAATTTCTTTCTGAAGAAAACCATTTAGAAACGCTGATTTGATATCCATCTGGTACACTTTCCAGCCTAATTGTGCAGCAAGAGCAAGAAGTAACCTGATTGTGTTAAGCAGAGCAACTGGTGCAAATGTATCAAAATAATCAACACCAAAAATTTGTGCATATCCCTTAACCACAAGCCTTGCTTTATGCTTGTTGATTGAACCATCAACATTTTGCTTAGTTCTAAACACCTATTTCAACCCAATTACCTTTTTTTCTTGAGGTTGATAACCAAGTTCCCAAGTTTTGCTTCTTTTCAATCATGAATAACTCCTCCTTCATTGCAGCCACCCAATTTTCATCATTCTTGGCATCGTTGTACCCGGAAGGCTCACAAGCTGCTACATTACATCTCTCATATATATCAGAGAGTAATCGAGTACCTCGAACTGGATGATCATCCACCATCTCATCTTGCCATGAGGGTGATATTTGCCTTTCAGGACTCTGAACATGAAACTTCTTCGCTGAATCTTCCCAACACCACTCTTCATTCTCTATAAAATAAACATCTCTACTGATGATTATTTTATCCGTTTGTGGTTGGAAGATTTTGTATGCCTTTGAAACTGTACTATAGCCAATGAAGATGCCTTGAATAGATTTTTTATCTAGCTTATCTCGTTTTACTTGAGGAACATAAGAAAAACAAAGACAACCAAACACTTTCAGAAAGTTTATTGATGGTTTGAATCCATACCAATGACACGACCCGAAATCTGGTTAGGCCGTGCGGGCACCCGACATCCTTCCCTAGACCCGTCGGGCGAACCCTTACCAATTAAATTAGGCAAATAAATATAATTCCATTCATTAATAAGAACAAGGCTTAAAAAAACACTGACATACTGATACCTCTAAGCTGTACAAAAGAAATTACAGCTGACTACCCAACATACTAGGTTTAGGGTTATCCAGACCAGACATCTAAGAGTACAAAAGAAGACAAATACCTCCTGAAGGGAGCAAAATGCAACTGAAATAATAACCAATAAACTGGTGGCCATCCGGAATAAAAGCTGGCTCACCCTGACAGCTGAAGTCGTCTTCGCTCCTTCACATCGTGGCGAACTCAATCCTGGAGCGAACCTGCCGAAACGAAATAGATAGAAAAAGAAACAAACAACAAACAAGGGTGAGTCAAAAGGACTCAATAAGTGGGGCAGACTAGCCACCTCAAAGAATAGGATAGCTAGCCAGGGAGAAGAAACAGATAAACCAAATTTCTTTTATTTAAATTATAAAAAGGTAGAGCCAGATAACAACCGAAAACACGTAAGAAACTTATAAACTCAACCAAGGATGCGTGCCAGAAACATAACAACAAATAAGAAATGCACATATAAGCAGGACAATAGTTATGTACCACAAGTTTACACAATGGTATGAAATAAAATGAAGTGAGATGAAATGAGATGAAATATGATGCGAAGGGTCACATGTGCCCGTAATCCCATCCCGAAGCGGAATACCCCTGCATTCGAGGGGAATCCAATCTGATAACCAACTGGAGCGGAATACTCCTGCTCCTGGGGCGGAATACTCCTGCACCCGATATAATATAAACCAGAGGCGGAATACTCCTGCACTCTCTTGGGGCGGAATACTCCTGCACCCGATATAATGTAAAGCTGAGGCGGAATACTCCTACACTCAATATCTGACATAAGAGCGGAATACTCCTGCTCTTGGGGCGGAATCCTCCTACCCTCAATGTGATACAATGGAGCGGAATACTCCTGCTCCTGGGGCGGAATACTCCTGCCCTCAATATGATACAATGGAGCGGAATCCTCCTGCTCCTGGGGCGGAATACTCCTGCCCTCAATATGATATGCAATGTAATGCATATGAATGCAATGTGATGCAATAACCCTTCACCGGCGCGGGACTCTCATCGACAACCGGGAAGTAGATGCCAACTCGCAGCCAGGGTACAATGCTCAAATCCTCAATGCAATACCAACAATAGGACATAACATATAATATATAATATAAATCCAAAGCTAAGGCGTAATGAGTACGCCTATCGGCAGCTACACACGTAAGAAATACGTGGTAGAAAATCCACGAGGCCAGGTGCCTCCACAAATTATGTCGGCCATATGTCTTGATAGCCATACAGCACTCACCATTCAGGCGAGAGTGGCATATTTAGCCAACCGACCCTTTTTCTTATTTTCTGGCATTTCTTTACCTCACTGCATTTTTTTCGTTCACTGTTCTCGTGTCGCCTTTGATTTTCAATGTTTCAGCTCGTCATTCAATCTTTCAATGTTGACCCACCGCCATTCATTTCTTTAAACGTCAATCTTTCATTTTTGTCTTTTGCTTTTGTCTTTTTTTTTTTTCATTTTATTTTCTTTTCTTTTATTTTGTTTTCTTTTCATGACAAAAATTAAAACGGTATCCTACGATATTCAAAATAATTCCAACTTTTGCATACCAGTTATACAAAATATGTGTAACATATTCGCGAAGGCGGATCTCAAATCAGACTCCCGAAACTCAAGATGCGAATTTAAATGAAAAGAAGTCAAATTATTTAACTTTCGGCATTTTAACGGAAACTAGCCGAACAACATCGAAATTCACTTTCGAAAGTTTACAAAAATCACAAATAATCATACGAACCTAATGGTGCTTTCGGATTTCGAATCGGAGCTCATTCGGCAAAAACCGAGCTCGAAAATCTCTTTTTAATATTTATTGCCAATAAAAACTGAAATCTTCTTCCGATGCCTACCAAACGAGGTCTGATTTAGCTCAAATTTTATAGACGGGTCCTAATGGATATTATGAACATTTTAAAATTAGCGGCACGCCAATCGGAGTCCTAACTTCCGAAACGACTGAGCGAGGTCGTTTCATTCTCCTCCACTTAAACTCTCGTTCGTCCTCGAACGAGCCTAAGTCAAAAGAAAAATTCGCACAGATAACAAAAGAACTTGCACGACCTTCCTAAGCTACTCCACGGACCTTATCTCTTGATTACAGGATCACAATTATATTACGCACATCGTACTTTTGGAATAAAATATATCTGGATAATATGGTAATACCATTGCACAGCTTATTCTAACTAAGCTGATCCTTCCTCGATCACGGGAAGAGAGTTCTACATTTTAGAAGCAAAGATACACGGAACTTTGAATGGGTTAACATGATTCAGCCGATAATCCTTCTTCGATATACCTTTCGATATAGAACAGGTCGATGTAACTAAGAATTAGCTCACGCTTGATGCAATCGGGGAGCTTTTGAAATACCTTGTCACTACCCACTATAGAAGATTTGATGCACACTATATTATTTTTATGAACGCACTATGCAACATCTCAGTTGATGTTAGTGTTGTTCCGCAAGCTCCTTGTAGGAATGTAGTTACTCATATCCTAATGTATGTCAAAGGTTCATCTGAACAGGATCTATATATAAAGATAAGGATCAGGCAAATACTTCTGGATAGTATGATGTAGACCAAGAATGATCTTCAGACTGAACATCTACCTCAGGGTATTGTCTTTGAATTGGAAGTATTATGACTTGAAAAAGTGAAAATAAAATAGACATACAGTTGGACCATGAGCTGAGGCAGAATACCAGCAACAACGTTGAATACATGAGCACTTATAACGCTAAAGTAATTTCTTAAAGAGTTGAGGTGTGAAAGAGATATACACACCAACGATGGATTGTCGACAAGCTGCACTAGACCTTTAACTCTAAATTTCTGTGAAGTAAAACAGCGTCAGTATGAGGATCCAGTTCTAGTTGAATACAGACAGATCGCCAAAAGAAAACTGGAGTCACCATATAAGGTTACTACTGACGGTGTTCTCATGTATAAAAATAGACTTTGTGTCCCTGATGTTACAAATTTACGTGGACAGATTATGATAGAGGCACATTATTCCAAATACACTGTTCATCCAAGTTCGACTAAGATGTACCATGATCTTAAGCAGATTTATTGGTGGAACGGAATGAAGTGTGACATAGCAGAATTTGTGGCTCAATGTTTTAATTAGCAGCAAGTTAAAATCATGTCATCTTTCCAGACTTTATGCTTTCAGCAGATAGGTACGTATATATGATCAGGTTGTCAGCTTATCTCTGTCATTAATAAATTATTAGTGGGTTTAGCAGTGATCGACACTCATTGTAGATTTCTGTCGTGGCCTTACTTTGGGTCGTGAGGAAAGTGGTATCAACACCTCAGAGATTTAATATTAGCATTCAGTATTTGGAGGAAGACTCCTCCACTTAAAGCAAAAACTCATGCAGCCATTTGAATAGGAATAACGATCCCCGCACAGTCTGCTGGACTAAAGAAGATTTAGCTAAAAGTTGAACGTAGGCAGACCTAAGCTAGCAAACTACCCTTTCGAGTTGCCAAACAGCTGCAACTCTCGAGTTCACAACTCCATACCTTTGCCGTAAACACCACCGCCTGATGGATGGTACTTCTATATAAAAATTTCGGCAGAGTTTCCCCTGAAACTGGATGATCCGCAAAACAGAACCAGCACTATACTATACATGGGAATGGATACCCGGGTAAACTGATAACATAAACATGTTAAACGGATAACAAGATGAGACAACTGGACCAAAACAATAATATGCTTCCAAAATAATAATATGCTTACCCGGCCACAATAACACGTACTCTGGCTCAACACAGGGAACGTCACAAGCGGCTACCAATCGCCCAAGCTCACTAGTGCCGGACGAAGAAGAAATGGAAATAGATCGAGGATAGATATAATTAGAGCTTCAGAAAGTTCATCTTCTTATTTTCTTGACTACCAAAGCTAGACTACTTTCGCGTCAAGCGAGCCAAAAAAATCGCAATTGAAGAGATAGACATTAAATAAGCTTTATGGAAAAACATCCATACCAATTTAACCTCCCAATAAGAAGGAAACTCTGATAATTTACCAGAATACCCTTTTATAACTTAAACAAGCTCATAGAATAACATGACTTACTAACATTTCGAACCAAGAGGAGACACATAGATCGAGTATTACTTGTTGATCACTTTACACCAGAAGAAACAATGACACTTCCTGATGGTGATAAATAAGAATCCCATCATCCTACCAGCACTGAGTTCCAAAGAGAGGTAGACTGACTTGACATTATAACAGAAGGTGGCACAACAGGATGCCAAGCAAACAATAGCGACACTCACTGTCAAATCTCTCATATTTAGGTTAGATAAACTAGTAGGGTCTCATAAATGCCAGGAATAAATCGTATCAGAAACTCACCCCTCTACCGCAACCAATTCTTAATTACGACAATATCCAAGGAAACCGTCGAAACATGATAAGACACACCATTTCCAGATCGATCGGAAAGATAAATCTTACTTACAGATAAGGGAAGAAGAAACACACGGGCCTACTACATCGGATGCCTCAGCATCCTGTCAGACTGGCAGTTCATAAAACTGCCTTTGCGGCTGAACTAAGCCGCTACACTGATAATTACTTCTAGAAGAACCACTACTACTGCGCTCTCGACCTCTACTGGATGGTGGCATTTCTCTGATTAATTAAAATTTACATGAAATTCCTGCGACTGTGCAGGTGCCTGAGGGCAAGAAGAAGGACGATTGTCTACTTGCTGGAGTAAGGAAAAACTCCTCAAAGGATAACCAGACTCATGACAGTGATAACACCCTTTTCCCTGAAAATGGTAGCTGGAAAGATTGTCGATAGCTATAAAGAGAAAAACTGGGTCTAATCTTGATGAACTACTTGCACACTTTGAGAATCACGCTCTACAAGCTGAGATAACCTGGAAGGTGACTTCAAAAAAATAATCAGAACACTTACCTCCAAATGAGGTACCATGGTTGCCCACCAGGGCCACGAGATTTCTTGCTCTCCCGCCCTAACTTACGGTATGCCTCGAGCCTTCGAGCAATATCAACAACAATATCAAATGAAATCCCGACCTCAATCTCTCGAGCCATCTGGGATCTCAAGGAAAAAGAAAGGTCATCAATAAATCTTTGAATCTCTCAAAAGGCTCATGAACTAGTTCAAATGCATATTCGGCCATTTTATGGAATTCAATCTTATATTCTGAAACACCAACAGGCTAACCGACAGACTACCCTGTCCAATCCACTTGAACTGACAACATTTTTCATCTTGTTAGCTACTCGAAAGGAACTTTTTCCACGAACCTAGAAGAAAAATCGAACCACGTTAGCTAATAAAAGAGAGGCCCACCAATTCAAGGCTGGACCCCTGAAACTGGAAAGAAAAATAATCAACACCATACCGCTTGATATAATCAAAAGCCTGAAGGATACGCTGGCATTATTTTATTTTTTTAAAAAAAAATCACGAGGTTTATCTGATGCATTGCTTAAGAATATCGGAAGGTTCAACCGCATAAAATAATGCAACCTCTTTAGGCACTCGGACCGAACTGATACCTCGGCTAGCTAACCAGCCAGAACAATTAGAGGCACAACACATGCTGCCTCCGAAACATACTTTGTTGCGGCAACATTAAGAACTGGAATAGGAGCTCCCTGAGATTGAACGTCTCCATTTGCGGCAACCTGATAGGCTGCCTAACGAATAATAGGTTCTAGCGGTATCTGCGTCGCCAAAATTCTCGTAAAATCATCGTAGATAGCCAAGGGAACCACAAGGCCCTGCTCCCATGCCCATCGCGAGCTCGTACAATTGGGACCTCCGTAACTAGATCGTCAGCACAATCAAAATACTCGGGGCTTCGTCAGTGCTAGCCCAACGCTAGACTGCTTCGTCTTGAACTCATACCGTTTGTTGATTTATCGCACAAGGGTTCACAATTACCACGAACGAATTAGCGAAAATACTTTTGCATCTTAGACCGACGGAAGATCAGAAAAAAAAGGAAGTGAAACTTCCTAAATGCCATCATAGCCCCTCGTAGATAAGTACGGACGTCTACGTACCCATCAGCGAGACTCTACTAGACACTGTCTTAGTCTGGATAGACACTAAACTGGGCTCTGATACCAACTGACACGACCCGAAATCTGGTTAGGCCGTGCGGGCACCCGACATCCTTCCCTAGACCCGTCGGGCGAACCCTTACCAATTAAATTAGGCAAATAAATATAATTCCATTCATTAATAAGAACAAGGCTTAAAAAAACACTGACATACTGATACCTCTAAGCTGTACAAAAGAAATTACAGCTGACTACCCAACATACTAGGTTTAGGGTTATCCAGACCAGACATCTAAGAGTACAAAAGAAGACAAATACCTCCTGAAGGGAGCAAAATGCAACTGAAATAATAACCAATAAACTGGTGGCCATCCGGAATAAAAGCTGGCTCACCCTGACAGCTGAAGTCGTCTTCGCTCCTTCACATCGTGGCGAACTCAATCCTGGAGCGAACCTGCCGAAACGAAATAGATAGAAAAAGAAACAAACAACAAACAAGGGTGAGTCAAAAGGACTCAATAAGTGGGGCAGACTAGCCACCTCAAAGAATAGGATAGCTAGCCAGGGAGAAGAAACAGATAAACCAAATTTCTTTTATTTAAATTATAAAAAGGTAGAGCCAGATAACAACCGAAAACACGTAAGAAACTTATAAACTCAACCAAGGATGCGTGCCAGAAACATAACAACAAATAAGAAATGCACATATAAGCAGGACAATAGTTATGTACCACAAGTTTACACAATGGTATGAAATAAAATGAAGTGAGATGAAATGAGATGAAATATGATGCGAAGGGTCACATGTGCCCGTAATCCCATCCCGAAGCGGAATACTCCTGCATTCGAGGGGAATCCAATCTGATAACCAACTGGAGCGGAATACTCCTGCTCCTGGGGCGGAATACTCCTGCACCCGATATAATATAAACCAGAGGCGGAATACTCCTGCACTCTCCTGGGGCGGAATACTCCTGCACCCGATATAATGTAAAGCTGAGGCGGAATACTCCTACACTCAATATCTGACATAAGAGCGGAATACTCCTGCTCTTGGGGCGGAATCCTCCTACCCTCAATGTGATACAATGGAGCGGAATACTCCTGCTCCTGGGGCGGAATACTCCTGCCCTCAATATGATACAATGGAGCGGAATCCTCCTGCTCCTGGGGCGGAATACTCCTGCCCTCAATATGATATGCAATGTAATGCATATGAATGCAATGTGATGCAATAACCCTTCACCGGCGCGGGACTCTCATCGACAACCGGGAAGTAGATGCCAACTCGCAGCCAGGGTACAATGCTCAAATCCTCAATGCAATACCAACAATAGGACATAACATATAATATATAATATAAATCCAAAGCTAAGGCGTAATGAGTACGCCTATCGGCAGCTACACACGTAAGAAATACGTGGTAGAAAATCCACGAGGCCAGGTGCCTCCACAAATTATGTCGGCCATATGTCTTGATAGCCATACAGCACTCACCATTCAGGCGAGAGTGGCATATTTAGCCAACCGACCCTTTTTTCTTATTTTCTGGCATTTCTTTACCTCACTGCATTTTTTTCGTTCACTGTTCTCGTGTCGCCTTTGATTTTCAATGTTTCAGCTCGTCATTCAATCTTTCAATGTTGACCCACCGCCATTCATTTCTTTAAACGTCAATCTTTCATTTTTGTCTTTTGCTTTTGTCTTTTTTTTTTTTCATTTTATTTTCTTTTCTTTTATTTTGTTTTCTTTTCATGACAAAAATTAAAACGGTATCCTACGATATTCAAAATAATTCCAACTTTTGCATACCAGTTATACAAAATATGTGTAACATATTCGCGAAGGCGGATCTCAAATCAGACTCCCGAAACTCAAGATGCGAATTTAAATGAAAAGAAGTCAAATTATTTAACTTTCGGCATTTTAACGGAAACTAGCCGAACAACATCGAAATTCACTTTCGAAAGTTTACAAAAATCACAAATAATCATACGAACCTAATGGTGCTTTCGGATTTCGAATCGGAGCTCATTCGGCAAAAACCGAGCTCGAAAATCTCTTTTTAATATTTATTGCCAATAAAAACTGAAATCTTCTTCCGATGCCTACCAAACGAGGTCTGATTTAGCTCAAATTTTATAGACGGGTCCTAATGGATATTATGAACATTTTAAAATTAGCGGCACGCCAATCGGAGTCCTAACTTCCGAAACGACTGAGCGAGGTCGTTTCAACCAAGCTTCAAAAGGAGTTCGGTCCTGTAATGCCTTTGTAGGAAGCCTATTTTGGAGAAATACTAATGTAATTGCTGCCTCTGCCCAAAATTTCTTTCGTAATTTCTTCTCGTGCAGCATACATCTGGTCATTTCCATAATATATCGGTTCCTTCTTTCACTTACACCATTTTGTTGCGGAGTATAAGGCGTAGTAAGCTAATGATTGATCCCTGTTTCTTCACAAAACTTATTGAACTGTTGAGAAGTGTATTCCTTTCCATTTTCTGATCTTAGACACTGAATTTTACAGCCACTTTCATTTACCACTTTTGCTTTGAATTTCTGAAACACATCAGCAGCCTCTGACTTATACTTGAGAAAATAAATCCAACACATGCGGGTTAACTCATCAATAAAAATGATATAGTAAAGATTACCTTTTAGTAAGGGAGTCCTAAAGGTCCCGCGATGTCGGTATGAATCAATTGCAATTTGTTTGAGGCTCTCCAAGTTGTCTTTAGAAACGGAAGTCTGATTTGCTTTCAATATTGACAAGCACGACAATTTGAAGAATTAACTTCCAAAACAGGTAAGTCCTCAATCATTTTTGATTTTTGCATTTTAAGCAGCTCGTCATAGTGATAATGACCGAGTCTCTTGTGCCATATCTCTGCAGCACCTTCTTTGGCTGAAAAAACTACATGCTCCTCCTCAAGTGGATCTAATGAGAAACTTTTTTCCCTCATTTATGCTTTAAATATTTCGTGATCTGAGACATCCTTGATCAAGCCATGTTTATCTTCAAAAAAAACTTTGTAGCCTCTTTCTATCAATTAACCAACACTTAGCAAGTTTTGGTCTATGTTAGGTACATAAAGCACATCAGAAATTGTTTTAGTACATGAAAGACTTGGAATAGAAGTGGTTCCTTTTCCTTTTACAACAATATGTTCGCCATTACCTATTCTGACTTTCTTAATAGTTGTAGGCTTCAGATCCTTAAAGAGAGTCATGTCACTTGTCATGTGGTTAGTGAATCCACTGTCAATCATCCAACACCTACTCGACGATCTACTTGAAAAACATGTAGTGACAAAGAGTTGATCTTCCTCCTCTCCATCAGCAATTTAAGCGTCCGCTTCTTGTTGTTGCCCGTTGTTCTTGCAAATAATAGCTTCGTGCCCAAGTTGGTTGCATTTATTACACCGAGCATTAGGCCTTCTCCAACACTGGTATGGTGGATGGCCTTTCTTGTTACAATGCTTAAAAGGAGGGTAATTTCTCTTTGAGTTTCCTGCTTTACCTTTTGTGGTATTTGCTGGAACGCCTTTAACAATTATTTGCTGAACCTTCTTATCTTTCTTCTTTTTGTTTCTGCCACCATTTTGATGTTTGACTGCCAGTGCTTCCTTACTATTTCCTTCTTCTCTCATAACCCTTCGCTGCTCTTGAGCCTGCAAAGCGTTTAACAACTCTGATAGGCTAATCTTGGACAGATCCTTGGTGTTCTCTAAAGTAGTTATGGTTGCTTCGAATCTTTTTGGCATAGTTACCAGAACTTTTTCAACAATTCGAGAATCAGCAAACTCGGAACCAAGCAATCTTACCCTATTGGCTATGTTCAACAGCCTTTCAGAGTAATCTTTGATTGCTTTAGTTTCTTTCATCTTTTGCATTTCGAAGTCTCTTATTAGATTCAACACTTGCATACCTCTGATTCTTTCATCTCCTTCATATTCTTTCTTGAGATAATCCCAAATGGCTTTGGCTGACTTTAGATGCATAATTCGATTGAAAATTGAAGAAGATACCGCTGAAAATAGACAAGCCTTTGCCTTTGATTTTCTGGATTTCCTGTCTTTATGGTTCTTTATTTGTGCCATAGTTGGATTGTTAGGTAGAGGAAGAACTAAATAATCTTCTTCGATTGCCTCCCACAGATCCAATGCATCTATGTGAGTTTCAATCTTTACGGCCCAGATTTGATAATTTTCACTATTAAAAACAGGAGGTGCCATTGTTGCGAAATTTGATTCTGCATCCATGCTTGAAATCTTTTTTGTTGATTTCAGTTTTTTTGTTTGGTGTAACACCCATAGATCCCTTAAGGAAAATAAGCCCTGATATCAATTGTAAGTTTTAGAGTATGAAGAACAAAAAAAGCGCAGAGAAATCTGGAGAAACAAAAGTACATTTATTATTATGAAACATCAGAATTTAAGTAGAGTTTACATTCTCAACTGAAAATAAGAAATCAACTCCTAAAACTTAGGGATAAGATAATCCTAAATAACTGCTAAAGACAGTAAATAACTGCTATTATACTACTGCTGCAGCTCTTATTGCATTTTTCTAACAGTTGATTCATAGAAGAATGCCAGTTGATAATTAGCCAACATACTGAAGGCAACCACTAAGAGACATGGATATATTTTACAACTTTCACTTGAAGATATGCATCTCAACTTGAAGATTTGTAGAATTTATCAAGCCTTCTAGTTGAAGACTAGATACTTTGAAGGCTTCTACCATAAAACTTGAGATATATTCAAACTCACATTTGGTGATAAATCAACTTGAAGATTTATAGAATATATCAAATACTTCCAATGAAGATTCTTGCTAATGTATTGAAGACTGTCCATCAGAATATATCGGTTGAAGCTTCCAATTGGAGAAAATAAAGGTCATATATATTATAATACAATGTCAAAACTCTATGGCTGAAGATTTGATTCACTATGAGTATTTGCCCCCATTGGACCATCCACAAGATTATAGGATATGCATGTGAGCTTCACCAGACATACGAATGAATGACTTCATATATCAATATTTACTCAAATAACGTTGCACAAGAAGAACCTTCACCTTTATAACCAAATATCCTCAGATCTTTCAAGGTTCAAACATCACTTGGGATAGTATTTTTCTTTTTACTCAATCGACTGAACTTAGAGTAAACCTCTAAGCTGCCTACATACCTCGGTGGAGAGGATCAAGTCATTACATAGTTCAGATTAAACTTTTTTTTTATATGTGCAGTTTATACTCATGCAGACAAGGAGTAACATAAAGTTTAAGATCATGTATTAAGGAGCATTGCAACTTGAAAATATAACTCCAACTTGAGGAGCTTTGCAACCTGAAGATTTAGCTCGAACTTAAGGAGCTTCATGATCGAAGAGATTCATGACTTGAATATGTAGCTGGAATTTGAGGAGCTTCTCAGCTTGACAATTTAACTTCAATTTGAGAAGCTTATATCTTTGACATTTCGCTCAAATTTGAGGAGCTTCATGACTTTCAGACGCAGCTCGAATTTGAGGAGCTTCACAAACTGAAGATTTGACTCGAATTTGAAGAGTTTTTTAACTTGATTTGTTTTTAGCTCGAATTTGTGGAGCTTTTTGACTTGAAGATGTAGCCCAAATTTGAGGAGCTTTCCAACTTAAAGATTTTTCTCCAATCAGATGACCTTTGCAAGTTGAAGATTTAGCTCAAATTTGAGAAGCTTCATGACTTGAATACGTTAGCTTGAATTTGTGGAGCTTTTTTTTTTTTTACTTGAAGATGTAGCCCGAATTTGAAGATCTTTTCAACTTAAAGATTTAGCTCGAATTTGAGGGGCTTTTAAACTTGCAGTTTAGGCTCGTGTGTTAAGGAGCATATTAACTTGCAGTTTAGACTCATGCGCAAAGGATCATAACAACTTTAATTGGTTATTTGATGGAGACTTAATTCGTGCTTGCCTTTTCTTCTTCCAGCACGATATCCCCTTGACGAGCGAAATCCATGACTTTCTCTTTGAAGATGAAGCATTTTTCGATGGGATGACCAATCAACCTATGATACTTGTAGTAGTTTGTATCATCAATTCTCCTAACTTCATTAGGCCACTTCATTTCGGGTAGTTTAATGAGCTTCAACTCGAGGAGTTCGCCGAACATAGCAGAGACATCGTAATCCAAGAATGGATATTTTTTTCTATTGCATTTCTTTCAAAGTCAGACTTCGATTTGATTTGTCTTTAATGGAAATTGACTTCACAATCTTCTTTCCATGTGCCTTCGTAGTGATGTTCAAGAAACTGGAATTGATATTCATGGACTCTTTTGTTTCAATTTCTTATTCAAACTTGCCCCCTTTGTCCGCTTCTCATTTGTATTCACCTTTGTAAGGCTCTTGGACAGGCGGTCGTAGGTTTCCACTTGCAATCATGCTCATTCCATATCATACGCATGGGTGACCAACTCTTCAAATGTTTTAGGCTTTATATCTTGCAAAATGTAGCAAAGACCCCAATGCATACCTTGAATGCATATTTCAATGCCAGATGTTTCACTAAGGCGGTCTTTGCAATTAAGGCTCAAACTCCTCCATCGATTGATATAGTCAATGACCAGTTAATCCTTCCATTGTCAGGAATTTGTAAGTTTAACCATGCTGACGATACGCCTTGTACAGTAGAAGCGGTTGAGAAATTTTTGCTCTAGTTACTCCCAACTATCAATGGAACTAGGCTCAAGATCTGTGTACCAATCGAAGGCATTTCCTTTGAGAGATCGAACAAACTGTTTGACACGGTAATCATCATAAGTTCCAGCATTATTGCACGTCTTAAATGAAGTGCCCTACATGTTGTTTTGGATTTCCTCTTCCATCAAAGTGTTGAAGCTTAGGAGGCTCAAGCTTAGCAGGCATCTTCAAGTTGTCAATTCTTTGTGTGTATGGCTTTGCATATGTGAGTGAAGACTTGGCTTGTGGCTCCACTTTATATTATAGTGCCTTCATTATGAAGTCTTTCAATTGATCAACATGAATCAAGCCTTCTGAAGAGATTCTGAACTCCTTGGCCCCAACCATTTGTCTTGTGGAGGATTCACCATTTTCTTTTGCTTCAAGAAGCTTCATATGTGCTTGGTTTGATTCTCCTTCTGCCATTCTCTCCACCATATTAGTTAACTTATCAATTTGAGCATCTTGATCTTGTATGTATTTTGTTAAGCCTTCAATTGTTTTGGTTAAACTTGCAAGTTGTTCTTCTGTGGTTGCCATCTTAGCATTTTTGAAATTTTAGAGTTGAAAAGAAGAGATGAGAGGTAGAGATCGTCCCACTGGGCGTGTCAAAATTTGTAAACAATAAATTTTTGGATCCTAAAAATAATAATCAAGACAAGAAAAATATTGTCATAAAGAATATTTGATTTCAATAAAGTTGATGTTATAATCTCTATTTCTCCTCCGATTCTTCACAAAAGAAATATAAACAATATTTGAACTTCATTTGAAACTTGATTCAAGGTCTTGGAATGATTGTTCTTGAATCGGCGTCTTGAGTTTTGATTTATGCTATTCACGAACACTTGTACGATTGTCACGAATGGCGAATTTGGATTCTTCAGCTTTAAACTTGAACTTGTTTGTTCTTGAACTTGAAACTTAGATTAACTTGCTTGAACGCCAACAACTTATAGAGAATTTGTAGACTTTGATCCACGAGCTCTCTTCTATCACTTATTATCAACTTTCTTCCTCCCTTTTTATACTAATGAAGACCTCTATTTATAGTAGTAGGGAGGTAGTTTTATGGTGATTTGATTGGTACACTTGGCGCAATCCTATTGGTCATGATTTGGCTTGATATGTCATCTCTTTCATGACACATGACATGATTTCACTGGTTCATTTGTGTGACTTGGATTGCCACGTAACTTGACACGTGGCACGGGCTTGGGCTTTGAGATGGACTAATAGCCATTTGGACCTTAGGCTCATCATTGGACTTAACTAATTAATCCAATTATACTAGTCCACTACATTTATTTGGTCTAATATGTATTGGATTTATTATATATCCATAAACTTTTATGAATTTAAAACCAATAAATTTTAATTGTCTACAGTTGTCATATAAATTGGAACGGATGGAGTATTTGTATAAGATATCAGTAAAATTTGATGTACGATCAGCACCTATAGACCTATAGAACAAAGTGAGGACTTGGTGGTTTGGTCGAAAGGGTAGAGCTTGTTGTTGTTAAAGTGCCTTATTAACTTGAGTTCGAGTCTTTCTCCAAGCATAATTTTTCAGCTGAAACTATTTTCCTTTCAAGAGCGCCCATTGCTTTAATATTCTGAATCCTCCATTGTATCGGACTAAGGAAATATCCTAGAAGAAAATGACATATAGTTGAAATTCTAACATGTTTAAAATATATACTCAACTAATAGGGTATTGTGTAAAAATTCGCACACATGCCACGTTTGCTAGTGGAATTTGGTTTGAGGCCACTTTTTTTATTAGTTTTGCATGAGAGGCTGCTTTTTGGAACTTCAATCCTTGTGGGCTGAACTCCACACCAAGAGGGTTGAAGTTCAACTTCAGCCCACCACAAGGGTTGATGTTTACGCATCTATGCCTAAAAGTGCAGCTCTTACGGTCTGAAGTTGAACTTCATTCCTTAGGCATGAAATTCTTCCTTCAAGGATTGAAGTTCTAAAAAGTAGCTTCTCATGCAAACCAATAAAAAAAGTGGATTCAAACCAGATTCTAACCAAATACCACTGGCAGATATAGCTATTGGTGCACTTTGCCCTGGTATTGTTTATGTAATTTTTTTAGTATTCATATCTTTCACTAAGTTTCCATTGATTCTAAAAAATTATGAATCCTGCACAATAACTTTTTTTCAAGTTATTTTACGTTTATATTGTCCATTTTAATGGAATATAAAACTTAAAATGTAAAGGAGATTAAAATGTTGTTGCCTTAAACTAAAGGTGTTTTGTAACATGCCAAAAGTATAATGAAGGGTATTTATGTAAATAATGTAGGGACATAATTGTAATTAGTTTAGCTAGGGTTTATTATTGCGTTTTGGGCCAACCCCATTAGCTAGGTTTTATACTTGTATATAAACCCCATTGATGAATGAGAAAAGAAGAGAAGTTCTTCACCCCAAAGGAGAGCCACCACGCTATTGATCGGAAAAGTGATCAGAATAGTGAAAACTTCTCCATAAAAGTGTGAAGAAAGAGTGTAGTGATGGTCGTTACAGGAAGGATCTGGTGTCACCATCGCCAGTGTTTATGTCGACATCGGGAATGGTCTGCGGTAGACGAGGTTGCGGTGTGACATGAAGTCTAATGTTGAAAGGGCGAGATTGGTTTAGACAGTCCTGAATGCCCTGAAGAAGACAAGTTTCAGAGGCGAAACCATTAAGCGACCCAGAGAGGGTTCTGTAGATATGTTGAATAAAAAAATGGAAAGTAAAGCTCGGGGAAAGAGCGACCAGGAGAGAGTTGTGAATTATGCCATGAATAGAGCAATATTCTCCTGGGGAAGTGTAAGGAACATGTGGAAAGGGGTGATGTGTCTGAATTTTGATCGTTCGGGACATAACCCAAACTATTTCTATGAGGTCATCGGGTATCCAAAGTGGTGAAAATTTGGCTCACGAAATGAGAATGACTCGTGCAATTGAGATGTTGTGTCGTCGACTGGTCATGGAGAGACCCGAGCAAATGTTGCTCGTGCGGTGACTGAAGTTGGATCTGGGAGCTCTGGTGTCCCCAAATTGAGTAGTGAACAGGTGCAGGTGCTGGTGAGTTTTTTGAATCAAAAGAAGTCAGACACAGCTGATCGAGTGAATAATGAGACGGCTAATGGTCCATGATAATTGATACTGGCGCTTCGAATCATATGATCGGAGAGTTGAAGGTGTTGAGCGATCTACAGGATATTGTACCAGTAGATTTTCCTAACGAAAGCAGTACCATGGCCACAAAAGAAGGGTCAACTTAGCTTAATGAACATATGACCCTCTGAAATGTTCTTTATGTGCCCGGAATGACATGAAATTTGGTTTTGGTGTCTCAATTAATCGATCAATATGATTGTTGTGCGGAATTCACTAATGGCACGTGTATTGTAAAGGGTAAGATCACGGGCGCATTGATTGGAATGGGTGAACTAACGTATGGACTGTACTACATCCGGACAATGTCATGGATGAAGGCTTTGAAAGTGGATGTTTTGGACTTATGGCATCAAAGGTTGGGACATCCTTTGATTCAGGTAAAAATTCTCTCCCATTTCAAGAAGTTAGGAGCTGTTGTGGTAAGAAAAATGAAAAAAGCATGCGATATATGTCATCGGGCAAAGCAGACTAGGCATATGTTTCCTTTGAGTGAAAATAGAGCCTTAGATAGTTTTGAGTTAATACATTGTGACTTGTGGGGTATAGGACTGAAACTTCGTGTGGTGCCTCTTATTTTTTAACAATTGTTGATGATTTTTCTCGAGTTGTTGTTGACACTTAATTTTGTCCCTCTTGTTTCAATAACCTTTTATCTGGACAAAATTGCACCAATAACAATTGCCATACATTCATTCTTATCCTGAGTCATTACCTCATGTACGCACACTAATTTAAGAGCATTTGTACGAACGACCGCAATTTTACAAAACTTACATATCTTGTCGTAATTTCTCACAATTATTTCTATTTTTAACAAAACTACCTAAATCATTTTAACCCCAAAATAATAGTCTTCTTAATTATTTAGCTCAAATAATTACTTTTTATGTCTTTATAATTTTTATAGGCATTTTATATAATTTTTTCTACGCATTTATACACATTTTATACACTTATATGAACTTTTATACACCACTTCTACACTGTATATACGCATATACATATGCACACATCACACCTTTCCACTTATACACATCAGCCCCATGTTGGTCCCACGTCACGCCTACGTGGCGTTATCCCAGTCGTCCACACGTATGATCCAACGGTTGGGAATTACATTACCATTTTTAATTATACCCAGATCCCAAAACCTCCAAAAATTTCTCATTTTCTCCTCTCACATTCAGCCGCCGTGACCTCTCGTTTCTCTCTCTATGAAAACCTAAGTCGTCAATGTTCACGATATTTTCCGGTCAATTTGACCGGCGAAATTCAGAGAAAATGGTACCATCGTGTTTCTCTCGTCATCCGCTGCAAACCCTTATAATTTTGTTGACATTTGGACAAAGGTCAAATTTGACCTCGCGTCGACGAGAATTTCAGTTGCTGGAAAAGTCTCTGGCCATGATTAAATGGGTAATCTTGTCATTTTCTTTTTTTATTCGTAGACTGTCATGTGACATTTCTGTTTGATTTTGATTCATTGTTCCATGCTTTAACAGGATTAATCGATTAGTTGGCATATGTTAATCAGTTAGGGTTAAATTTACTTATTTAAATAATTAATTTACTGATTTAAGTTGAAACCCTATTCTAAAAAGCTTGCATGACTGAATTTCCTACGTTCTAAGTTTGTTCCATGACATTTTGATTAAGCTCAAACCTTAGTACTCATGATAGTTCATCCACTTTGTTTTGCATTGAATTTAGTCTCTTAGTCTGTCAAAATACATAATCGTATGAGTTGCTTGGTTGGAATCTAGTTTCATAATCAGAAGAGGGTCAATGGGTCCAATTTGATATCTGTGATTGGTTTCTGATGGATATTTGAATGGAAAACAGTTGTGATAATTGATATAGTATCCGTTTGAGTTCAAGGGAACCTGTTAACACAATCAAAGGGATTCCAAACCTAAATTAAATCAGAATACTGTGGTAAACTGATTTGTGAACTTGGGCTTTTATTATTATCCACAGGGAATCAATCACGTTGGTTAGAATCCTGCTTGCCTTAGGTTTAGGGCTCTAATTGACTCCTATTTGGAAAGAGTACCTAAAAAAGGATCTTTTAATTAAGAAAAACTTTGTCACCTTAATTTCCTAACCTTACTTGTTCAAATTCGAGTCCCCACCCCTCACTATATAAACTGGCTATTCTTACTTACTTAGGACATAGTTTTACACACAACAAAACATACAGAATACTGCACTCTCTCTCTCTCTTCTGATTATCTCTCACCTAAATTGGGAATTTCTTGCTTCTTGTTACTTCGATTCCTGTTTCTTGCAATCAACATTGTCCTAGTATTGTTTCTTGTGTTTACTGCATCCCTTGACAAGGTATATCTCTAATTCTTTATCACTGATGCCTATATTCTATGCCTGCTTATACTTGATGTTCTTGCTTGCTCCTTCCTTGTGTATGCTGGCATGACCTGAAACTGTCTATACTTGTTTGAAACATTTTCATTCTATACTTTGGCTTTGGGTTCCTGTTGGAGCTCCTGTTGACTCTTATAACTGCAGCTTTGATTGGATGGCCATGAAAGGCCATACCAGCCTTCTTTTAGTTATAGATTTGGGACTTTGAGAAGTCTATCAGCTGCACTATGCAGTGCCTGCTTAAGTACAGTTATTAAAGTTCTAACAATGCCTAAACTCAATGGAAACAGTTCACTCTCTTTTCTGCATTCTTTTCCCCTTAGAAACTGTCCATGTTATGTATATTCATTAGGATTCCTGTTTGTATGTGCTTAAAATAGGGCACACAACTGCTAGGCTGTGTGAATGGCCACCTAGGGGCCTCTTCTTACCCCCTTCTCCTTCTGTGTTTGCATCATGACATCGCATGAAAATGTTGAAGTAGAAATTAGTGTGCAGGTATCTAGCATTTGAAATTAGTGATTTTGATGATTGAACATGACTCCTAAGCAACTGAACTTTAATATAGGACAGCCTTTTACACTTAAACTATTTTGTAAAGAATGAATTCTTTGAACATGGGCTATTTGTAGAAAGCATGCTAAAATCTGGACTGTTTTCGTAAAACTTAAACTGCCCCTCTTTTGCATAAATGATACAGGCCCAAAAGCAGTTTCAAATATGGCCTTTATGTGTGTTAAAATGATTTTCAACTTACTTTAATCCCCTATACACTAATCTAATAGTGTATATGGGAGTATAATGTATTGGGGTCGCCTATACCGCTCTATTATATGTATTTTTCTAAAAATACTATCAATTACCCATGTATTTACATGCCTATATCTATATTTACGTGTGACATCCCCTTTATTTGTATTTATGTGCTTCTGTGAAACTCGTCTTTCGAATATAGCCCACTCACCTCTCTCTCTCTCTCTCCTCATCTCTCTCTCTCTCTCTCTCTCTCTCTTTCTATATATATATATATATGGCTAACATTTTATTTCAAAATAACCCCATTTGGGTTTTAACAAAATCTGAAATTATTTGTGAAAACTGCCTATCTATGCAAAATTAATGCTGAAACTGTGCGAATAGATCGCTTTTTAACACCCTTTTGTATATTGACCTCTTTTCGATTAGGCATTTATGCTAGAGGTCCTAAACGTGATTAGGCGCGAAATATAGGCTGTATGCGCAAATTATTGAAGCCCAATTGTGTATATGCTACCTAGACTTGTCTAATTAGACTTAGTGTATAAATTGATTATGAAATTGACCCTTTAAGTTAATATACATATGATAATATTTATAACTTTTTAAAGACATCCCAAAATATAGACTCGGGCGGGAACCACTTTTTGTGGGACTTGGGGAAGTGCCTAACACCTTCTTTCCCGAGTCACTTGGACTTCTTAAATACTGATTCTCTGAAACTAGATCGGTTTGATAAAGACCTGACCTTAGATGCTTAGGTGACCTAATACACCTTAGAAATCTATATTAGGTGGCGACTCTAACTCTTAACTCAAACGAGTGACCCAGTCAAATCCGAAACCTCGAATCGCTCCGAGTTGAGTTTGAAACCGGGTATGACAGTTGTATGAGTGTTTCTTGTTGATTGATAAGAAAGAGATTGGATGGGCTTTAAGTTGTATGAGTGTTCTTGTTGATTGATAAGAAAGAGGTCGGACGGGCTTTGAGATATTTTTTTGCAACGGTCGAAAGACAATTCCATAAATATATCAAGATTGTTTGAAGTGATAATGGAACCAAGTTTACTAGTATGAGAGCATAGCTTCGGGAACAAAGAATCCTTTTTCAAACCTCGTGTGTAGGGACATCACAACAAAATGGACGAGTTGAAAGAAAGAATTGAAGCATTTTAAATGTAGCCCGGGCGCTCCGTTCTAAAGTACACTTACCGATTGAGTTTTGGGGAGAGTGTATAATGACAACTGTTTATTTGATCAACCGACTCCTTCTTCAGTGTTGAATGGAAAGACTCCGTATGATGTCCTGATGCATGTGACACCGAATTATGATCACTTGAAAGTGTTCGGATACTTATGTTATGCACGCAATCACGAACGATTAAATGATAAGTTGAAAGCTGAAGTCTACGATGTATATTTTTGGGATATCAGAGCTAGAAAAAGGCATGAAACTTGTATGATTTGGATACCAAAGAGTATTTATGTCTAGGGATGTTACATTCTATGTGAACGAGTTTCCATATGCACCAAAGATGGTGGAAAACAGAGTCCGAGTATCAAAACCGTCCGAGTGGATGAAGTGTAGAAGTAGAGAACAATTTCAAAGTGAGAGGGGTATTGAGATTCCCCCAGTGCATGTTATCGATGAAACCCAAGTAAAGGAAGAATTGAATCCAAACAATAAGGCGCCGAATCACAGTAGATTAAATCATGGTGTCATTCCCGGACACTTGGAAGTGGAAGTGATGGAAGAAGAGTTGGGCCGAGGGAAGCGAACGAAGACAGAGAGTGTTCGTTTGTGAGACTATGTAGCCAATACTGTTCAGAAATAGAGTCACTGTGTATCGACTTGTGTCCGACAGTCATAGTTCACCTGAGCTGCAACAAGCTTTAGGTGCCTCTTATACTTTGGCACACTATGTTAATTGTGATAAATTTTGAAAAAGCATGCGTGTTTCCTTACATCCATAACAGAAAGGCATGAACCAGTGTCTTTTTCTGAAGCTGTGAATATGAAAAATGGCGGACATCTATGCAGCAAGAGTTGCAAGCTTTGGAAGCAAACAAGACATAGGAAATCGAGCGCTTGCCTCCGGAAAAGAAGGCGCTCGGATGTCGGTTGGTGTATAAGATTAAGTACAACTCTGATGGTACCGCTGAGAGGTACAAAGCTAGATTGGTGATCTTTGGTAATCACCAAGTTGAAAAAAATTGACTACACCGAGAATTTCACTGGTAGCTAAGATGGGGACTGTCCGTGTCTTCTTGGCAGCAGTAGCTGCTGCTAAAAATTGGAAATTGCATCAGATGGATGTTCATAATGCTTTCCTTCACGCTGATCTTTATGAGGAATTTTATATGAAGTTTCCTCCGCGGTATCGAAATGATGGGTCCGAAAAAGTGTGTCGTCTTCGAAAATCTTTGTATGGTTTGAAGCAAACTCCCCGGTGCTGGTTTGCAAAGTTATCGGCAGCTCTGAAACACTATGGGTTTTGACAGTCATACTCCGATTACTCTTTGTTTAGAATGAAGAAAGGAAGTGTGCAATTGAGTTTACTGGTTTATGTGGATGATTTGATTATCTCCAGGACTTATTCGAAAGCTATATGAATCTTCAAGATGTATCTCGCTGTTTGTTTTCACATGAAAGATCTCTGACTGTTGAAGTATTTTGTGAGAGTTGAAGTAGCGAGGGGTCCTAAAGGGATTTTCCTTTATCAACCGACGTATGCATTAGATATAATCTCGGAAGCTAGCTTGTTGGGTGGTCGACCGACAGGTACACTAATGAAACAGAATCACCGGTTGGCACTTGCACGTGGTCGATTTATGAAAGATCCAGAGAGTTATCGAAGATTGGTTGGACGACTGATTTATCTATGCCTCACGCGTCCAGATTTATCGTATAGATGTGTTGTCTCAGTTTATGCAACAACCAAGGGTCGAGCACTGGGATGCAGCTCTTCGGGTTTTCCATTATTTGAAAGGATATCCGGGACAAGGTATTGTGATGAGTTCGAAATGTGATCTTCATTTATATGGTTTGTGTGATTTTGATTGGGCTAGATGCTCTTTGACACGCCGGTCTTTAAATGGCTGGTATATTTTTCTCAGAGACTTACCCATATCTTGGCGAACGAAGAAGCAAAATATTGTATCCAGGTCATCGGCTGAAGCAGAATATCGGTCTATGGATATGACCGTGTGTGAATTGAAGTGGTTGAAAGGAGTATTGTGGAGTCTTATGATAGACCATCAGTCTCCGGTTCGGTTGCATTGTGATAGTCAGGCAGTGTGTTACATATTGCTCGAAATCCATTATTTTACGAACGTACCAAGCACAATGAAGTAGATTGTCATTTTTTCTGTGATGAGATCATCGGAGGGACCGCACGTCCCGGACATGTGCCAACAGGCGCTCAGTTGACCGATATTTTACCAAAGCACTAGGCCGAACACAGTTTGATTATTTTTTGTGCAAGTTGGGTATTCGAAAACCCATGCTCCAATGCTCAACTTGGGGGGGGGGGGGGGGGGGG